>OY992530.1:216814348-217330619 GCA_963921185.1 Dasysyrphus tricinctus | reverse complement strand
ATTTTTCAACCTCTTTTTGCAGCAATTGGGGCCGTATGTCAGCAATAACGCGTTGTTGATTGTTTCGTTGGCTGTATGTGGCATGTAGCGCCATCTTGTTGGAACCAATGGTCGTCAACATCAACATCCTCCAGTTCAGGCACGAAAAAGTAATTAATCATGGCTCTATAGCGTTCCCCATTGACTGTAAAGGTGGGTCCACACTATGCCGATCAACATTGTTATGGTTAACATTGTCGATCAACATGCTAGTGTGTACGTGAAAAACTTTCGTAGCAAACATTTGTGTGGTTTCAAATTTTCTGATTGATGCGTCAGGGTCCAACCGAAGTGTTCAGGGTTCGAATCCTGGTGGTACCTAACTTTTTTTTATTTTTTCTTGTGAACAATTAAGTTAAAACGATATTATTAACATTAAATACTTATTCACAATAAATATTGCATTTTTCATCTAGTAAAAATGTGATTAATAACGCACAAAACCAATAAATTATGTTCATGAAATTAAAACCCTACAAAAATGTGTTCAATAAAATGAAATTTGTTGAACAGCTTTGTCGATTGCTATCTATTTGAATCGGGTTACGTTCGGGTCAACAAATGTTGAATGGCTTTGTCGATCAACACGTCTACACTTACTCAACACTGTTGATCAACAATGTTGATCTACACAATTCGACATAATGTGGACGCGGCTTAACATTATAACCGGCTTCATTTTTCATCGCAATGCGCGAACGTTGTTCAGGAGTAAGTCTATTTATTATGAAATGGCAAACCAAACTGAGCATAAATCAAGTGACAGCTGTCAAAAAGACCAACTCCAACACGTCTATAAAACACCCTTTATGTACAATATGTTAGATAACTAATCAGAACTTTGCTCAGACGTTGTATACCAAAAGCCTTAGCCGTTTAAAAAGTTTGATCCACTTTTTACCTCTATTTACTGGACTATAAGCAATTAGTGAACAAATTACAAAAAAAATTGTTCTACTGGTTATTAAATAATATGGTTTGGTAAAATTGTTACGTTGGAGCCCACAAGAATGGCTCATGGGTGGCTTCAAATAAAGTTACTTCGCCCAGGTAAAAGTCTTGAAATCTTATCCGAAAAATAAAGCGTGAGAAAAATGGGAGCGCCACTGGGTGGCTTTCACTAAAATCATTTTCTAAACCTTCTCTTTGCTAAAAAGAAAGCAACTCTGAAAACTTCATCCGTCGTTAGAGCCGTTTCCAGGAAACCGATTACAAGAATTGTTTGCTTGTAATAAATTAATAATAATGTTCAAAAATCCATTTTGTCTGCCTATACCAAACGATAATACCGTTCGGTATCGTTTTGGATGGCATCGTTTGGGTTTTCAGTACCGAGACTTTGTTGGTATCGTCTCGGTATCATTTGGGTTTCAGATACCGATACCAAACCATACCGAGACTGTTTTGGTATCATGGCCAGCCCTATTTATTAGTTTCTCTTTATTTTATCATTTGGCCCAGATTGGGTGCCAATTTTTAAAATAGCGTCCAAACTACAGGATTACAAAAATGACTCCTAAGCCAATTATCATCCTTAGCAGTCAAAAATAAATTTCAAATATAAATATAAGACCTCCCCCCCACAAAAAGTGCCAGAATTCGGGTTTCCTGACCTGAGTACAGATTGGGTGCCATTTGTCAAAATTGCGCCCAAGCGGTAGGATTACAAAAATTACTTCCGGGCTAAATTTCATCCTTTAATCATGTCCAAAAACAAATTTCAAACATTGAACAAATTTCCCCACCAAAAAACGCCTGAGATTCGGTGTCCAGACCGGAATATTAGTGTTTAAATGAGTTATGTATATAACCTTATTTTTCACGTTCTTGTTTCACAATGGAAATTTAAGTGCGGTACATTTAAAAAGATCCAATAAGTGGTGGGCAGAATGGCGCTCAGGTTTGTTTCAGTGCAGTTCCGGCGGCGGGCGCATACTTGCCTTTAAAGCTTTTTCAGACGCATTCTTATAATTTAATGAACACACATATACTGCGCCTACGCATTACGAACAAAAATAACACTTGAATGGACTCGGCTGAAATTTAAAATCCAATTTAAATGTTGTAAAAGGAAAAGACGTGATCTGAATAAATTTAAATAAAATAAAAAAAAAAAAAAACAAACGCAGTAGGTACACATTTCATATTGACAAGTCATGCAGACAGTATAAAGTGCATATATTCAATTTCATATAAATGCCAATATAATGATTGATTGATATTTTTATATAAATATAAAAAGTGAGTCCTTACTCTAGCTATAGCATAGCATACACACGGACAATTTCTTATGCGAATTATTTATTAAATCGTATTTTGTTGGTAAAATCATCCAACCATGTCGCTCGAACAATCTGTGTGCCAATTATCCTGTCCAAACTCACTCCATTCCATATATGCACAGTGCCCATACAACAACAAAAAAAAAGAACCAATTTCTGACACCAAGCGTATAAAACCTGATTAACTGTAGATTATCTGCGAGCTTTCACAAGCGCCATAATGCATATATTGTTCTTGCAAGCTAATTATACGCAGCTTAATATCAATCAATTCTGCCTTCGCTCCTGCTCACTGTAGGCATACGTATGCGGCAAACGTAAAATCACATATGAAAAATTCATTAAAATATTAAAATTACATTATTTCCATAAATAAATATCAAAAATTCAGGTAAACATACGCAAATAATAATAAAAGGTAGGCTCTACCTTAGTTCGCATCAAAAAAAAAAAAAAAAAACAAAAAGAAGATACATTTATAACTCAAACGTATGACATGAGTTAATCATAAATCACATGTCACTCTGCCAAATAGTGTTTTCGATTACAATCCCACCTACCATCAGCCACCACACCAAAGGTCCTTCAATCTAGATATATCGTGTCTCGATGAGTTCAATAATAATAATAATATTCCATATATTCTAGGTAGGTACACAAATTAATTGGAAAATGAAAACGGTTCGACCGCAGTTGATAATCAGCAGCAAATCCAATCAATTGAGAGGCGGCCGAGTTATTTATCATAGTGCCCTTCCACTCAATGAGCACAAAACTCATATTATATTATGAACTGCAAACATTCTTGCACCCTCACGATGACGTTTCGCCTGATAAGTGAGTTGTCGCTCTATACAATTTACACTACGAAAATATAAAGTTTTGGTACTACTTCTACGTATTCTATGTCGCTGTTGTTAACACGCATGAATCGCATGAAAGTTTTTCTGACGATTAATCATTTTATATACATAAATAAGGAAGTCTTTATATATACGTATTAATTTTTGCATTCCCACGGGACATTCCTAGTTACATAACACCTCAAATTGAAATTCACTTTTAGGGTCTGATGTCCAAGGACGAAACTTTACCGTTTAGGATTAAATTGTTTTATTAGTTGACAAGAGTTGCGAAGTGCGTAGAGAAAAGTTTGTGGCAAAAGAAAAACTCACATGGTGAGCATAAAACATAAAAACTTCTAATCCCAGCACTTAAATGTTGAAATACTATTTTTCTTCTGCGAAAATCATATTATTTAATATTCTAACCTTAAGTACTCAGCCACTGGTGTTGATCTTGACACCAATATTGTGCAGGGCCGGATTTAAATTTTAAAATTTACTGAGATAGGTCAAATTACCTAAAAAATCTTAACATTTGGGCGACCTGAATCGTGCCTGATCGGGAAACTATTGACTGCTCAGAACTTGGTCTGGGCCAGTCGGGCAACAATCATTTACGGTGAAGTGCTTGTTTTACCTTCTCGTGGCGGTCCCCGGACAAATATCTGCGTATGCCTATTGTACGTAAATAGGCTAAAATTACAATTGCGAAAGGCCTTGCTTTCAAGGATAAGTTACGGAGGTTAGCATTCTTCGTTACTGAAATCAATTCCGCTTACGAAACCGACAATACGCGTCAGATAATAAATAATAACACGTTTGCCTATTGTAGACTTTAGACGGACAATGATAAGTTTCTGGAATGTGAAGACGCTTCTTGACAATAGAAGTGAAGGTCCTCAAAATGCTAGATTCTTTCAATTAGAGAAAGAGTTCATGTGGTATAAGATGGACATCTTAGGGATTATTGAAGTTAGATGGTTGGGCTCGGGGAAGTTTAAGTCTCCAACTCGTAACATTGTACTACTCTACTCCGGAAAGGCACCCGGAAGTAATCGCGAATTTGGCGTTGGATTGCTGCTTGCCAAAACAGCGCTCAATAGCTTAATTTCCTGGGAGCCTTTAGATCATGAAAGCTAGATTCCAGACTGAAGTACGTCGCGTCTTCATCATATAGTATTCTGTCGAGGGAAAAGAGGCCTTCTATAACCTGCTGAGTGCACTACGTGGAGACATCATAATGGTAAAGGGAGACTTGAATGCCACGGTTGGCCATGATAATGATGGGCTCCAAGCATGTTATGGGACGGCATGGTGTTGGAGACTGCAACGACGAAGGCGAACGTTTTCTCGATTTTTGTAACGCCAATCGTCTTGTAAAAGGAGGGACCATGTTTGAGTACAAGACGTCACACAAAGTCAGTTCGGTTTCGACGGACATACAAGCAACTTCCAACCAAACTGATCACTTCGCGATCAGTCGGCGATTTAGAATCAGTCTCTACAACGTTCGAAGCAGTAGAGGTGTAGAGATAGGAATGTCCCACGACCACCATTTGATGGTTGCTACCGTAAGATTACGCACAACTGCAGCTCGGAATTCCCAAGAAATCACCCGAATGCCCAAGTTCAACACCTATAGACTTCAGGATCCCGCAGTCCGCCAATAATTAGTGGACCACCTTTCATAAGGGTTGAGAGAAATCAGCAGCACGGAACCCACCTCCTTCGAAAACCATTAAAAATAAATAAAATAAATTGGGTGGCGCAACAGCTCATGGAGAACCAGGGCCTAGTGACTTACAACTCACAACCATTCCTGTGTGCGTGTTTGTTGGCAGGAATGGAGGGGACCTACAGTTTTTTGCCGAATCCGAACGGCTAAATGAGAAGCACTTTTTCATGACAAGTATACTCTTGGAGGATTTGTCAGTTCCTCGCAAGAGGCAGTACCTCGAATAAAACATTTCTGTTTTAGGTGGCATGGCTGGGAGTCTAACCCACATCTTCGGCATGACAGTCCTACGCACTAACCATCAAGCCACGAGGTACTACCTTCGAAAAAAAAACCATTGGTGTGATGTGAATAATGTTTTCATATCAGGTGCAGAAAGTATAGTCGGTCGGTTGCACAGGAAGAAACAGTGCTTGGCTTTCCGAAAAACTTGGACTCGGATCGAAGAAAGAAAACAGCTTAAAGCTCACATTACAGCAACACCAGTAGCAGCAGAAACGAGCTTGAGTCTGCGTATCGCATGAAGGTGAAAAAAGTTCACCGGACGTGATAAGCATATTACAATATCAACGTATTAGCAACAGAAGCAGAAGAGGCTGCAAGAAGGTGTGACAGCAGGACCGTCTACAGAATTACCTAAGAGCTTACAGGTGTCCAAAGCGCTAACAAAACCTCGTAAAAGACATATACGGATCATTGCAGAGCACTTACGAGCAGCGCCAACAACATTGAGTGAGTTCCTGCACCCACTCATTGAGAGAGCTTGGGAAACAGAGAGTTTTCCTGAGGAGGGAAAAAAGGGAGTGGGGATTATAAAAGTCACAAAGAAAGGAGACTTTACGCAATGCCAAATCTGGAAAGGAATTTTCGTGCTGCCTGCTAAAGTAATAGCAAAATTCATCCTGGAGCGAATAAAAGCTGACCTCGAAGACACCCTTGATGCCAAGCAAGCAAGATTCCGCACTGGATCTTTCTGTGCGGACCACATCAACACCTTACGGATCATCATCGAGCAGTGCGTTGAATATCAATCACCACTTCATGGACTTCGAAAAGGCGTTCGACAGTGTCGATAGAGAATTTATATGGTTCACTTTGTGAGGAGGAGAATCCCGGATAAATTGATTGCTATTATTAGGGCTACATATGACGGATCCAAATGTAACGTTCTGTGTGCAGGAATGTAGTCACAAGAGTTTTAGATCTTAAGTGGGGTTAGATAGGGTTGCATATTGTCATCAATACTATTCCGGATGGTGATAAGTGATGTGCTGTCGACTATAAATGAAGGAATTCAGTGGAATCTGTGATCACACCTAAAATATCTGAACTACGCGGAAGACGCACGTATGCTTACTCTCTCATAGGATCATGGATTTTCATCAAATGACAACAAGTGTGGAGAAGCTGAAATTGTTGGGCTTACGATTAATACGGCAAAAACTAAAAGGATCAGCATTAGAACTTCCTCATCTACTCAAATAGTTATTTCTGGACAACCTGTTGAGATTGTAGAGAGTTTTCAATATCTTGGGAGTATTGTCTTTGCTGATGGCGGGACCGAGCTAGATATAACCAGCCGAATCGGGAAAGCAAAGGCTGCGTTCGCGATGCTGTCCAAAATATGGAAAAACAACTCTATAAGCCTTAAGACCAAGCTATAACTGTTCAGCAGTGCAGCACTTGGAAAGTAACACCCCCTGTCACTAGAAAGCTGCAAACATTCTTGAATAATTGTCTGCGAAACATCTTGAAGATTTTCTAGCGTAACCGTATCTCTAATGATGAAATACATGCGAGAACAGGTTTGGAAACCATCGACTCTATGATACGAAACGTAAGCGGCAGTGGATCAGCCATACGCTTCGAAAAGATCAAGAATGCATTGCGAGTCCAGTGATGCAACCCTCTAACGCAGCGAGGAAGAGGAGTGGGCCGACTTAGAAGTACTTGGTGAAGAACGGTCGAAGAGGAATCAACACAACTGGAGAAGAGTTTGAGAGAGCTGAGGTACATCTCCAGAAATCTAACACGATGGCTTGTAGGATTAGTTGAGGCCCTATGCCCCACAAGGGGAACCTCACGGACGTAAAAGGTCCCGGGACCTAAGTAAGTAATTAAGTATCTTAACATTTCTTAGGGCCAGTTTTTCAGTGCAAGATAGACTTATTCTCGGTGTTAAACCTGAGTTATTTAATTCCTGAAACGTTATTCAATTTAAATCCTAAGCTAACTTCAATTTAGCTCAACTTATTTGGAGACTTAACTCAGGGACCAAATTGAGGGCCTTTTCCATTTTGGCAAGTTATTGAAATCTTTGGACGGTGCGATTGTCGTTGTGACGCCATCTGGATTTCGATAGTGAAAGGCGTAAAAGTGTGGCACATCAATTTCAATAGATTTTTGTCTTCTAAAACATAATGTTAATCCTCAGCTCAAAAAATGTTTCTGGGTTATCTCGGGGTAAATTTGTTTTGAGAATAATCATTCGCTGAGTTAACTCTCCACTGAAAAACTGGCCCTTAGAGTAATAAGTCTGTTAAATATTTCGTTTCCAAGAAGCGAATCCACGGCTGAAAATAAATTGAATCTTAAAATATTTATTTACCTACTTTTCTGTCTGATATACTCTGAAAGCTCTATTCAACGACAAGGAAGGGGATTAGTGAATTGTTCACGGAGATCGTAACGATTTGGAGGCAGTATCCGTATAGGTACATAATATAAATCTTTTTACGAGTCGGCTGGAGTCTTGTACGAGCCTATCAGAAGGATGATGTGCGGGGATGAATTCAAAACAGAGAATCAACGGTGCCACCAACAGTCTTGAAGACGAAGACAGTGAGGATTGCTCCCTCTAAGGTACTTTTCTCCTTCCATGAAAACGGCAGGTAGTGGAAAATTTATAAGGAGTGGTTGTTAATCCGGCTCCCCGCCCTTGGCGATACTATAAGGGTATGTTCCTTCAGGTTGGGGGTCGTGTCATTAAGGTGACTTCCCAGGCACATAACACTATTTTACGCGCAACAAGCCTCGGATACAGACAGATTCATTGTTGACAAAACTGACAAACAAAGAAACGACAACGAAACTTCGGATATGCACGTGGAATATTCTGTTTAGACTACTTGCAGCCGAACAGTTTATCGTGACCCAAGACTGCTACAAAGCAAATATCATCGCCCTGAAAAAAGTGCAATGGAATGGGCCGGGCAAAAGGAAACTTAAAGTCTGTGACATACTACGGCGTCTTTTACCGACAAGAGGCAGAGGCTTGAGTTTTAACTATGTCAAGGCTGAATTCACCAATATTAGCTTCATATGCGTGCCACAGGGTGCCGTGAAATAACGCCGAACGAAATAAAGCCGAATGTCGAAATTCGGCTTTATTTCACTTTACTAAAGTGAAATAACGCCGAATTTTAGCGTTCGGCTTTATTTCGCTGTGGCAAAGCGAAATAAAACCGAATGTTAACTGTGAAATAAAGCCGAACCAAACAAATTCAAAGTTCGATTTTATTTCTAAGTTTCATTAATCCAGATTCTATAAAAATACAAAAGAAACTTTGCATACACCCAACCTCGCACCAACCCCAAATCTTATAGCGAGTCCAAGCAGGGGGGTTGCAGGGGGGCAGCATGCCCCCCCATACATACCTCACTGTTTATTCGCAATTCTAAAATTTTATAAACCATAGGTATAAAGGAGAGGATTTATTATTATTTATTAACTAATTAAATATGTAAATCCTTTTGAAAAGTGAAATAACACCGAATCGGCCTTATTTCTCTTTTTAAAGCGAAATAAGGCCGAACGATAAAATTCGACGTTATTTCACTTTAGTAAAGCGAAATAAAGCCGAATTTCGACATTCGGCCTTATTTCGCTCGGCGTTATTTCACGGCACCGTGCCACAGAGGAGAACGATGATGACCCTGACGACGAGTTCTACGAGCTCCTGGGCAACGCATATGAGCAATGCCGTAGCTATGATATTAACATTGTCTTGGGCGATTTGAATGCAAAACTAGGAAGAGAATGGTGTCGTGAAATAACGCCGAGCGAAACATAGCCGAATGTTGAAATTCGGCTTTATTTCGCTTTACTAAAGTGAAATAACGTAACGTGGCACATGGAGGACCTCGACCAACTTGGCTTGCGAAACTGGAGACAGCTTTCAAGAAACCGAGCCGGCTGGATGATTCTTGTAGGTTGAGGCCCTGGTCCAACCCATACTTTAGCGCCATCTTAATTAAGTTAGTATAAATCTTTGTCTTGGAGAAATCCATGCGTGACTTTTCTGCCATATACAGCTTCAGCTTCACTATGGTATTCAACCAGGAAAGAAAAATAAATAAATTCTTAAATTTGTATAAATTGTCGAAGTGTCGGTTCTTATCAGCAAAGTTATTGTGGCCTTCATACCTATTAAAATTGCGTTACTTTTCGTTTTAAACACAATGTAATTGTGAATTAGCTTTGATTTATATCCTTTTAGAATGCAGCCCCGACTCTAATCCAAACCCAAAAAATAATGAGAAATGGAAAATTATAAAACAGATCCTCTCTTTTGACTTTGTGTCACATACAAATTGGTCATGGGAAATGTAAATGATACTCAAGCACGATGAGTGAATGAATGGGCGTTTTGGAACACATTTTGTGAATAAGTTCGTAGCTGTACTCTTACCCTCTTATACGCAAGTTAATTAATCCTTGTAGAGCAATTTCATGGATTCAGGATTCCAATATTGTTGCCGGATAGATAATGTTGAGGGATATATGTATATACAACAATAAATATACCTCCCTTATACTATCGCAAGTTCAGGCGTCGTCGTTGTATCCGGTTGACTCCTTTGCACAAGTAGATTAAACTTCAACTAATGGGAAGAAACTTTTAATATAAATTATAGCATCCAGAGAATTGTGTGTGTGGGAGAATTGACTTCATACCAATATTCCTGTTTTGACACAAAATTCTAGAAAAGGATGACAAGTCCCGGTTATAGAAGTAGGAACCTCTGTCACACACACAAATACCCACAATATACATAGGTCTCCTTAGTTGTTGCTCAGAAGGACTGACAATCCGACACATGAGTTTCTTTTGAATCCCCATAAGAAAACGACGAGATGTATTTGGAAGTATGGAATTCATTCAAAGTTCGGAAGTTACCATTTGATGCGATTAATTCGTATAGGCGAAGAATATTCCGGAGAGATCTTCTATACTATAACTTTGGCATATATGGCCACATCTAAGTCATGGCTTCTATATGGTTATATGTAATTAGAGAGTGAACTTGCATGCCAATCAACATCAATGTCGGATGTAGAAATTGGTTGATGGGAAATTGAAGCCGGAGATGTTGGTGGCATTGAGAAAGATTTTGACAAAGGATATATGCCCCCCATGGATAAGGGTCTCTCTTGCATGAAACTTCGCAATAACACAAATAAAAAAAATATTCATGAGAATAAAAAAAAAATGTTTCAAGTTTATGAATAACAAAAAAAAAAGAAAATGTTGAAATAAGTTATGAAAGGAGGTTGAATTTTGGTAGGTAGTTATTATAGAAAAATTTTAAGAGACTTATATTGTCATAACCCATGGTTGAAAATATCTTTAAAAAAATTTCATAGGGCTGCAATGGTGTACAAGTGTACATACAAATACAATATAATTATGTAATGTACATTCTATATTATTAATTAAGTTAAAAATAACAGCAGGTTAGGATTATAGTATTTTTATTATCTATTGCATTGACTTATTAACGTACTGCTAGAGCCTTTTCACGATAAGATAATAAATCATTAAAGGGTTTTCTGAAGCTTTCTGAATAGAAAAGATAAATTTTAGGCAACAGTTCAAAATTTTTTGTTCTAAACAATTCTTATTGCTTTCAATGTTAAGCGAGTTTTTTGGAACAGTAAGTTGTCACGAAAAGAATTTTTTAATTTCCGCATTAGGTCAATGTGAACGAGAAAATACTTATTCCATATTATATCGTCCCCTGATTGCAACAACTAAGGAAATCAATTTTATATTTTTACAAAAATTTCGGCAAAAACGCTATTATTTTGTAAAGTTTTCATGATTTGTTTTCCAATATTTTTCCACTCTACATGGATATTATTCTCAAATTAGATCACGAAAAATGAGCTGCAAATTACGAAAAATGAATCCCGATTTATACATTATGGCTCGGGATTTTGTAATTTACGATAAAAAAAAAATAACACCTTGCATGAAATATTGGATTTATATTTTTTCTCGCAAGAGAAGTTGTAGCCTTCTTGGTGCTTCCCTAGAAATTCTGTCTAGTACACTTTTTTTCAAATAAGGTAATAATAACCGATCTCTATGTGAAGAAAGCATATAAACAAAGGCCACTTGGTCGAGCCCTTGTCATTGCAGGGACAGGATTCAAACACATTCCTTCCTATTATGAAAAGAAATACAAGCAGCTATGAATATAATGCAAGTGATAGATATTGTCATTGTGGCACGTGACAGTGCGTTTGTAAATTTTGTTTAGGATACTTGTTTATCGAGTAGAAGGAATATAAAGGAAAACTAACTTAATATGCGTAAGATTACTTATCAAAGGGCACGGTAGTGCCCAGCCAAGTTCGCGGCACTACACCCTTTTTACAGGAACAAACTCAGGCGATTTTCAACCCCCCTCTAACTTCAGTACCAATAAAGTCAGAAACTTCAAATTCGGAGTATTTGCTGAACTGATCAAACACAGGTGGCTCACCAAATTTCAACTCTTTAGCATTAGTAGTTCCCAAGATAGGGGACTTCAAAAATCACAAGAACCGTAACTGACTGACTCACTGACTCACTGACTCACTGACTGATTGACTCACTGACAGATCATCAAAATTATGGAGCACTTCCCGACATCGTAGAAACTTGAAATTTCGCACAACGGTAGGCCTTGTGGTACATAGAAAGGAAAAAGTCGAAAATCTGCAATTTTCCACCCACTTTCTTAAATATTCTATAAATTATATAGGTAGAACCTTTCCGATTGTTATAGAACAATGAAAATTGGTAAGTCGGTAGGGTTTGAGGTACTTAGAAAGAAAAAAATTAAAAAATTGGAATTTTCCATGCAGGGGGCTTGGTATCCACCCACATTCTTAAAAATTCTTATAAATTATATGAAGCACTTCCGATTGTTGTAGAACGATGAAAATTGGTAGGTCGGTATGCCTTGAAGTACTTAGAAGAAAAAAATCGAAAAACTGGAAGTTTCAGTTCAGGGGGCGTGGCATCAACCCACATTCTTAAAAATTCTTATAAACTATATGAAGCACTTCGGATTGTTGTAGAACGATGAAAATTGGTAGGTCGGTAGGGCTTGAAGTACTTAAAAAGGAAAAAAGATCGAAAATTTGGAATTGTCCATTAAGGGGGGGTGCCATCCACCCACTTCATCTGAATTGCTATTATTTGTGTGGAGCACTTTCGGTTGTCGTAGAATTATGAAACTTTGTAGAGCGGTAGGGCTTGACTTTCACCTGGCATAATAAATCTTTCCAAAAAGGAGTGAAATCACAACAAAAACATAAATGTTAAAAAAGGAGCCAAGTTCTTATGTGTACAAGAAACCTGTGCGTAAAAAGTCAGCCAAAAAAAGTAATGAGATCTAAAATATATGCCAAATTTTAAGTTCATGAAGTTTAATATCAAATATCTAAAGTAGAGTTATATCGATACAATTCCAAATCATGACAGAAATTTAGTAATTAATGATTACTATATAAGAAGGTTTTATAATACAAATTCTATATACTACTGAAATAAATCAGCCAAGTAGAAGACTTAGCATTAAGGATTGGACTTGTTGAATTATTGATTCAAAATAGCTTTTTATGGCCTTTAGTCCTATAAATTGGCGTTTCGTTCGGCTTACTCACTTGAACTCATCAGTGACATAGTGAGGGCTTTGTCATACGCAATTTATATTAAGTTCAGCTCAACTTACATGAATTTTTCAACGAAAATCCACTGTAAACTATATCCAACAAGATTAGAATTCCTAATCATTAAGCTGGAAGTTTTTTTGCCCTGGGCCAGGCATAGTTTCTATATAAGAAAGTTTTATAATACAAATTCTATATACTACTGAAATAAATCAGCCAAGTAGAAGACTTAGCATTAAGGATTGGACTTGTTGAATTATTGATTCAAAATAGCTTTTTATGGCCTTTAGTCCTATAAATTGGCGTTTCGTTCGGCTTACTCACTTGAACTCATCAGTGACATAGTGAGGGCTTTGTCATACGCAATTTATATTAAGTTCAGTTCAACTTACATGAATTTTTCAACGAAAATCCACTGTAAACTATATCCAACAAGATTAGAATTCCTAATCATTAAGCTGGAAGTTTTTTTGCCCTGGGCCAGGCATAGTTTCTATATAAGAAGGTTTTATAATACAAATTCTATATACTACTGAAATAAATCAGCCAAGTAGAAGACTTAGCATTAAGGATTGGACTTGTTGAATTATTGATTCAAAATAGCTTTTTATGGCCTTTAGTCCTATAAATTGGCGTTTCGTTCGGCTTACTCACTTGAACTCATCAGTGACATAGTGAGGGCTTTGTCATACGCAATTTATATTAAGTTCAGTTCAACTTACATGAATTTTTCAACGAAAATCCACTGTAAACTATATCCAACAAGATTAGAATTCCTAATCATTAAGCTGGAAGTTTTTTTGCCCTGGGCCAGGCATAGTTTCTATATAAGAAGGTTTTATAATACAAATTCTATATACTACTGAAATAAATCAGCCAAGTAGAAGACTTAGCATTAAGGATTGGACTTGTTGAATTATTGATTCAAAATAGCTTTTTATGGCCTTTAGTCCTATAAATTGGCGTTTCGTTCGGCTTACTCACTTGAACTCATCAGTGACATAGTGAGGGCTTTGTCATACGCAATTTATATTAAGTTCAGTTCAACTTACATGAATTTTTCAACGAAAATCCACTGTAAACTATATCCAACAAGATTAGAATTCCTAATCATTAAGCTGGAAGTTTTTTTGCCCTGGGCCAGGCATAGTTTCTATATAAGAAGGTTTTATAATACAAATTCTATATACTACTGAAATAAATCAGCCAAGTAGAAGACTTAGCATTAAGGATTGGACTTGTTGAATTATTGATTCAAAATAGCTTTTTATGGCCTTTAGTCCTATAAATTGGCGTTTCGTTCGGCTTACTCACTTGAACTCATCAGTGACATAGTGAGGGCTTTGTCATACGCAATTTATATTAAGTTCAGCTCAACTTACATGAATTTTTCAACGAAAATCCACTGTAAACTATATCCAACAAGATTAGAATTCCTAATCATTAAGCTGGAAGTTTTTTTGCCCTGGGCCAGGCATAGTTTCTATATAAGAAGGTTTTATAATACAAATTCTATATACTACTGAAATAAATCAGCCAAGTAGAAGACTTAGCATTAAGGATTGGACTTGTTGAATTATTGATTCAAAATAGCTTTTTATGGCCTTTAGTCCTATAAATTGGCGTTTCGTTCGGCTTACTCACTTGAACTCATCAGTGACATAGTGAGGGCTTTGTCATACGCAATTTATATTAAGTTCAGTTCAACTTACATGAATTTTTCAACGAAAATCCACTGTAAACTATATCCAACAAGATTAGAATTCCTAATCATTAAGCTGGAAGTTTTTTTGCCCTGGGCCAGGCATAGTTTCTATATAAGAAGGTTTTATAATACAAATTCTATATACTACTGAAATAAATCAGCCAAGTAGAAGACTTAGCATTAAGGATTGGACTTGTTGAATTATTGATTCAAAATAGCTTTTTATGGCCTTTAGTCCTATAAATTGGCGTTTCGTTCGGCTTACTCACTTGAACTCATCAGTGACATAGTGAGGGCTTTGTCATACGCAATTTATATTAAGTTCAGTTCAACTTACATGAATTTTTCAACGAAAATCCACTGTAAACTATATCCAACAAGATTAGAATTCCTAATCATTAAGCTGGAAGTTTGTTTGCCCTGGGCCAGGCATAGTTTCTATATAAGAAGGTTTTATAATACAAATTCTATATACTACTGAAATAAATCAGCCAAGTAGAAGACTTAGCATTAAGGATTGGACTTGTTGAATTATTGATTCAAAATAGCTTTTTATGGCCTTTAGTCCTATAAATTGGCGTTTCGTTCGGCTTACTCACTTGAACTCATCAGTGACATAGTGAGGGCTTTGTCATACGCAATTTATATTAAGTTCAGTTCAACTTACATGAATTTTTCAACGAAAATCCACTGTAAACTATATCCAACAAGATTAGAATTCCTAATCATTAAGCTGGAAGTTTTTTTGCCCTGGGCCAGGCATAGTTTCTATATAAGAAGGTTTTATAATACAAATTCTATATACTACTGAAATAAATCAGCCAAGTAGAAGACTTAGCATTAAGGATTGGACTTGTTGAATTACACTGGTCAACACAAATTTTGTGCCTGGGTTCTGCATACGATTTTCTTATTCCTTACATATTACTTATTAAATAAAAAATTGTCTTGTTTGAAAAAGTTTGCTTTTGTAGTCAGGAGCACATTATTTTAAAATTCATGAAAATGTGCTATGTTAGAATCAATTAATATAGATATTCTAACATAAAAGACTAAGATACACCAAAACGCTACAGCGTGCAGGCTGGTTCTAAACAAAAAAAAGAAACATGAGAAGGGGTGTCAATGTTCCCCTGTTTAGGCAGGAGGGGTAATTTTCTTTAAAAAGTTACTTAAACTAGAAAAAAAATATTGAAAAACAACGGCAGCACCAAAAATATCATGGTATATATTTTTTTAAAGCTAATACACCATTCTTTAATTTAATTTTTAAATTAAGTCATTTCCATGAATAGTTTTTTTTTAATTAATTTTCAAACTCAGAATTTTGAACACAAAAAATCAATAATATTATTTTTTGTTTAAATTAAAATTTTCTTAATTTTACGTGAAAAGTTACTCTTTTGTTTTCAATATTCAATGCATTCACCAATCTTAAGTGAAAATTTGAAAACTAGATGGTTTTATGTATTTTAATTTTTGACAAAATTGAAAGTAACAAAAACTCCTTTTTTCTTCATTTTTTTGTTTTGTGTTTGCTACCAAACATTAAAACGGTAATTTTTATCAACAAACACACTGATTTTGGAATGTGCTGTTCTGAAATTTAACCTATAGAATAATTTCCCATCATTGTTTCATTTTATTGACCTTGGTAATGACGATTACTCTCGAAGTCCATAAAGTCCTAGTTAAAACGTTTTCCTTTTTCTTCTGAGTATGGTCGCAATGAAGTTTTTAAATTTTTTTCTAAATGACCGTGCAGAATATTCAATCTTAGAGACATCCTGCATGTATTTTAAGTTTCTTAACATATTTTTAAAAATGGTAATAGTGTGAATTTTGATAAAATAACCACATATATAGCAAAATGCAATAGCATCACTTCGACACATTCTTAATAACATTTTAACGTCCTTAAATATTAAAATAAAAATGTGTGTAGTTTGTGACACAAATATACTTTACAGATACCAAATGGGCGTAACAATTCGCCTCCTCTCTCCTCTTTTAAAGAATATATTAAAGCAAACATTTATTATTTCAATGAAAACTATGGTAACGGTATTTTGTCTACCAACTCTACAAAAGCAAACTTTGGGGGGGGGTGTGGGTATTTTTCTATTATTTTGGAGCATGACGAATAAAAAAATCATGAAATGAACCCAGGCACAAAAATAATTTTTTATTTTGTTGAGCTGTGTTATTGATTCAAAATAGCTTTTTATGGCCTTTAGTCCTATAAATTGGCGTTTCGTTCGGCTTATGTCAAAAATAACCCTGTGGGATAATTAGTTATATGAAAATAGACTATCTTACGACTTGCTTGAAATAAAAAATAACCGATCAATTCGGGTCTAAGATCTCGTGACAACTGATTTATTTAAGAGAATATGCCAAAGGTATTTACATTTACATAAAGGAATATAAAAAGTATTATATTAAAGAAGTAAATAAGCAATGTATGAATGTAACAAATTTATGAATGTTAATGTATGGAAAATATAAAAGTATGTATGTAAAGTAAGAATGTATGAAAATTCAGAATAATATATAAAAAACATAAACGTACTAGAAAACAGGGTTGATATGCGTTTAATTTTCAACATCCTCCGGGCGGGCCTCCTGGTGCATTTCAAGCGGATACAACAGTTGAATGGCACGACGAAATCTTTTGCCATCAGCGAAGCGAACTTCACACGCTCGGATTTTGTTATCTCTACCAGGATAGCAAACTTCGACTACGGCTAGTTTCCAGTGAATACGGGGAGTGCTGGCATCATATACCAACACTACGTCACCAGGTTGGATTTCCTTTGAAAATATATGCATGGAATGATGTGCTGAACGTAAAAGCTTGAGATATTCTGCTTTCCATCTCTTCCATAGAAAAGATGTGTACTGCAATCTAGATTTCCAGAGTTCCGAGCCAATTGTTTGGCCTTTGCTCTAGTTATCAATTACCTTAGAGCAATTGATAAGAAAACATCCAGGTGTTAGAGGGGCCAAGTCCATGGGGTCATTGCTTAAGTACGTAAGGGGTCTCATATTGATAATTCGCTCAGCTTCAGTAAGGAGAGTATAAAGCTCTTCGTTGGTAATCTTGGCCTTCCAGATTGTGACCTTGAGAACGTCTTTTACACTTTTTACCAACCTCTCCCAAAATCCACCCCACCATGGTGCTCTTTCCACGCTAAACTTCCAATTTATACCACGGTTACTAATAAAACCGTTAAAAATCTCGCTGTTGAAAATTTCTCCCAAGCTATTAACGTCGGTTGCAGCTTTTTTAAACGTCTTCGCATTATCTGAATATATAGTAATCGGCGTGCCCCGCCTTGCCATAAAACGGCGCATAGCTAAGAGGCAGCATTCTGTCGTCAAGTTGAGAACTAACTCCAGATGGACGGCGCGGACGACGGCGCATGTAAATATGATTATGTAGACTTTCCTCGTATTTTCATCGGTACGTGTGTAAAGAGGACCGGCAAAGTCCACACCCACGGTCTCGAAAGGTCTTGATGCTTGTAGTCGATCCCTCGGTAAGGGTGCGAAAGGCTGGGCTGCGGCCTTTCCCCTGAGTTTGCGACAAAGATTGCATGCTGCGATGGTTTTCTTGATTAACTGTCGGGCGGCTGGTAACCAGAATTGTTCACGCAGACGAGCTAGGACGGTATTCACTCCACTGTGCAAAGAGCATTCGTGGAAGTAAGTGGCAATTAACTTGCTCAAATAACTGCCTCGTGGTAAAATAACTGGACTAGTTACATCAAGTGGCTCGTCTAGCTGCGTCAATCTACTGCCCACACGAAGCAAGCCTTGATCGTCCAAGAAGGGGTTAAGTGTTAGAAGGGTAGAAGACCGAGAAATAGTTTTCCCCTCCTGTAAAGATAAGATTTCATTAGGAAAATAAGTAATTTGAAAATAACTTATCCAGTAGGTTTCTGCTTTCTTCATTTCAGTGGCTTGCAAAAACCTTGACGTATGAGTTTTCCTGCTTTTTTTTTGAGCCCAAAGAGGGTACCATTTATTGAGTAGCGCATTGACACCTCGATGAATATAAGCTGTTATTCTCAGCAGCTTCTTCCAGTTACCAATTGTCTCATACAGCAGCAGTGGCTCCGAATATTTAGCTGAAGCACCAACATCTTCCCTCTGAACAGACAGCAACATAGCGATAGAATCATCAGCATGCGACGCGTTATCCATTGGCCAGTTACACTTTTCTTCTTTCAACCAAGATGGACCCTCTTTCCATAGTAATGACGATGAAAATTTGTCTGCAGATATTCCTCGGGTGAGCAGATCTGCGGGATTTTCCTTACCAGAGCAATGATGCCAGTCGTTCATATCTGTCAGCTCATGTATTTCCTTTACACGGCAAAACACGTACGGCTTCCACTTTCGGGCATCCCCTTGTATCCAATGAAGTGTGATCTGTGAGTCGGTCCACAAATAGAAACGTTGAAATGGCACTTGTAACTTCTTCAAGTAAGAACACAGTCTAGCAGCAACCAACGCAGCGGTGAGTTCCAACTTGGGCAATGTGAGATGATCTGTTTTCGTTTCTTTCAGTGGTGCAACACGGGCTTTGGCACACACAAACTTAACATTTGTTTCCATATTTGACATCTCGAGTCTTAAAAAAGCAACAGCCCCAAAGGCTTTCTGGCTGGCATCGGCAAATACATGCATTTCAATACACGTCAACTCAGCACTAATTCCAAGCCACCTAGGCATTGAAATTTCGGGAATCTGTTTTAAGTCCTTTGAGCAAGCGATGTATTTTTGGCTAGACTCTGCATCCAACGGATCGTCCCAATTAACTTTAATTCGCCATAACGTCTGAAACAAGATTTTAAATTGTATTAAAATTGGGCTTAAGAATCCTAATGGATCAAACACTCTCGCAATAACTTTTAATAAATTACGCTTTGCTGGCGATTCCATCGATTTCAAGGAATCCAAATCAAATTTATACATTAATTCGTCACTGTGTAGGTTCCATAGAACACCTAGAACAGAATGAACTAAATCTGTTTCAACCTCAAAATAATTCTGAACTTCCATATTATTGCATCGCCACTTTCTTAGATTCATATACGCACGCTTAAAAACCTCAGTTGACTCTTCATAAAATTTCTCTGCTTCCTCTTGACTGTTGACGCTTGTAACAAGATCATCCATGTAGAATGATTTACTGAGCAATTCACATGATTCTGGAAATTCTTTTGCTTGCGTGCGAATGTGAAGAGCAATCGTGGCAGACAGCAAAAATGGGCTAGAAGAAACCCCAAAGGTGACACGAGTCATGCGATATTCGACTTCGGATGAAAAATCTGTGCTTAAATCTTTGTTTTGTGGAAACCAGACAAAACGGTGGCTGTCTCTATCTTTTTCGGCTAAGACGATTTGCAGAAACGCCTTTTCAATGTCTGCGACTAACCCAATCTGTCCGACACGGAAGTTCAACAAGATGTGCAGAATATCTGGAAGTAGGTTAGAACCTGTCCACAAACATTCGTTCAATGATAGTTTATCTTTAGAATGAGACGAGGCATCGAATACAATTCGTATCTTGGTTGTTGTCTTTTCAGGCCGATATACTGCACAGTGTGGCATGTAATACAGGTTCTCCGGGTTGTCGTCTTTGGAATAAACTCTCTCAGCGTAACCTACCGCGATGAATTCCTGCATTGCTGTGTCGTATTCGCGAAGTTTAGATGGATTCATCTGAAGTCTTCTGAGAAGGGAGTGCAGTCTTGATTGAGCCATCGCTTTGTTGTTTCCCAGTTTTCCATTGATTATTTTCCAGGGTAGATGAGCTTCGTATCTGGTGTCAGTCTTCCGAATACATTTTGATTGAAGTTCTTTGGTGAATTCGTTCATTTCCCTTTCATCACTCCGTATCCCCAAACTCTCTAAATTCCACATATCTTCAAGGGAGGAGCTGAAAAGAGTTGAAACATTTTCATCGATTAATTCATCTGCCTCGCAAGGACCCTGAAGCGTCCATCCAAAAATTGTGTCTACTGCTGTCAAAAGGTTTGTAATTCGTTTATATTTGCCTGTTACAACCTTCCAATAATAATCTGCTCCAATTAGAACACTTAAACCTCTTTCTTGCTCACGTTCACACAGTTTCGAATCTGCCAAGCAAAACCCATCCAACGAAGTGCTCTCACTCGCAGGAGCCACCAAGACGTCCAAGCATATTTCGGGAACCACCACCGCCGTAACTTCCACATAATTTTCGCTAAATTGAGATCGTAAATAAATTTTCACAACTTTCATTTTCTTACCATCAGAAATTTTGTCTTGACCGAAAGGAATAATGGATAGATTTACAAATCCAGTAATTTCCAAATTCAGTTTATCGACTACTGCTTCTCTTATGTACGTGCGCTGGCTTCCACCATCAATAATAAGCCGCACAAATAGACTGTGTGTTGCAGAAAAGGAATGATTTGCTGCTAGGAGGGCTCGCGCTGTTTGTAAATACACATTAGGGGTATTCATGCAACTGCGTAAAACACTAGATAAGTTTACGATTTGGTTAATTTTATCTTTTGGTAAATGAACTGTCAAATTTTGTATGGGAAATGGTTTACACAATTTGGTTAATTTTATCCAAGGATTTAGCTGCGGAAAATTAACCAAATATTTGGTTAAACTTATCCAAACGTCATTGTGACTTTTAGAGATTGAATTAGGCGTGTTTGTGACTTTTAGAATTAGGCATGTTTAGAAACATGTTATAAATGATATCTCGGAGAACTAAAAAAGCTGTGAATGTGTTCTGTAATTATTGCATTGCAATTAGTTGGTGATAAAAGTTGTGAATTAAAACGTGGTTTACACAAAAAAAATAATTAGAAGGTTTACATTTACTCAGCGATTAAAGGCTCTGCCCAACCAACGCGAAATTATAGCGAAGCATTCACAAGGAAAGTTTTTTGTTGTTTTTTAGTATTGAGATCATTCACTTTAATTTCGTGTTGGTTTGGAAGAGCCTTTCGGAAAGCTACTTTTCGTAAATTATTAAGGTAGAATTATAAATTTTCACCCAAACCAATGCGAATCTTTCGTTGACGACGACGAACGTGTTGTTTTCATTTACAGCAACGTGTTGTTAATAATGTTTTTACTGTGGTCAACGAATGATTCGCACTGGTTTGGAAGATTCCAAATAGTCGGAAGCTGTTAGAAACAGATATCATTAGCCAATGCAAAGTATCTTTCTGAACTGTCAAAATCAGAACCAAGCCATAATTCACTTTTTCTCTTTTTTTTCGTTCCTACCTCAACAAATTTCAGTTTCACTTCCGTGAAGTGTACTCGGGGGCGCTCTATTCACTTCCGAAAGCAAAAGTTAACGCGACTATTGGTCATTTATATTAAGGTAGAACTATAATAATTGTTGATAGTTTTCTGAAGTGGTCGGTTGAAAACGAGCTAATACATGAAAACCGTACTCATCTCACGGGAGTGAAACTGACATTTGGTGAAGTTGGAACAAAAAAAGAGAGGGATGATTGATTTTGACAGGCAAAAGTTTCGTTGTCGTTCCAAATATTTCGCATTGGTTTGAAAAAGCCCTAATAGTTCTAGCTTTACATTTTGTTTTATCCTTCCGAGTTTCCGACTTCACGTTGGTTCGGGAGAGGTTCTCTATTTAAAAATTACTACGTTTACAAGCAGGATAGGGAGCTCCAGGTTTTTTTTCACTTGAGTTGAGTTGAAATGGTATTGAGATTCCAGCAAAATGAATGGCATTGATGTATTTATTTCAATGCAAAACGAATATAATTGAATTAACGGGAGTACTAACTACACGTATCTATTAAAACAAATATATATTTGTACACACACATGCAAATAAACAGACCATAATGTATTATCTGTAAAACCAATTCCTCGACCCAGGCCGAACACGCCCAAACATTTGACGTTTAACGAACAGCTGATTCAATTACACAGCATTTAACCAAATTAATAAAAAGGTCGTTCATGCAAATTTTTGCGTAAACTTATCATTTTACACAATTTGTAAACTTACGACGTTGCATGAATACCCTTATTATTCTTTTTTAAAATATTTGGGGCAGACAAATTCAATGTGGGATGAAGCATGGAAACAGATGTTGAATTTTCTTGAGATTTTGACGATTCACTGGAAGATGATACCTTATTTTTAAAATTACACAACGAAGAGGGATGCTTATGTTTGCATTTTTTGCAGTATAGGCTTCTCACTTCTTGCCGTGTGACCTTTCATAGTGCATCGAAAACATCTGCCATCTTCTTTCAACATTTGTTTCTTTTCGTCAATGGTTTTCGTGCAGTAGCACTCTTTCGTCGAATGATCTGTAGCTTTGCAAAAAAAGCACGGTACGTTTGCTTGTGTGGAAGTGAATAGACCTGCTGCCGTCGATGGTTGTGGGTGATGTGCACTCGCTTTAGTTGACGATTTATTGACACCTGCTCTCTCTATCGATTCCACTTCTTGCTTAAGGAATTTGAGAATGTTTTTTACCTGCTTGTCTCCATCGAAAGAAAGAGTGGATCCACTATCCGAAACTGAATCATTGGCCTCGTCTGCTTTCGTCGTGCACTCCTTTTGTATTCGATGATAATCTACTCGAAGTTCGTTAGGCATGCATTTTAAGAGTATGGTTTTGAGCATAATATAATAGTGAGAGGAGGGAACACCTAGCGCTGTCAAGGACCGACTGCAAGCTATCACTGTATTATACAGATTCCTCAACCCCATTGCATCCGTTTTGCCAGAAACTGCTGGAAGTGCCATTAGCTGTTGCATTAATCTGTCTATTAGTTTTTCGGTGTCACCATATTCCTCCTGCAAGAGAGAGATAGCTCCATCATAGCAGGTATCAGAAGGAGTGAAACCAGATATCGTTTTGGGCGCATTTCCAGTTAGAACAGATTGCAAATAGTTGAATTTTTCGATACCACTCAATGCTTCATTTTCATGTACTGTTGTACGAAAGTTTTCCCAAAAACGAATCCAATCTTGGTGATCGCCCGAAAACTTTTTTAATTCCAATTTAGGAAGCTTCGTGTAGTGCGTCTTCGATGCTGAAGATGTACGAGTAGTATTGACATCATTTTGATAGGGATTAATCTGCGATTGCACCCTCACTAAGCGAACTTGCAATCTTGCCATCATACCTACAGCAGAGTCCTCATACTCCGCTACTTTTTCTGGCCTCGAATCTTCGATATTCTTAGCCTGAACATCGTTGTTGATTGTTCTTAGGTTCTCGTTAGCCACAGTGAGACGTTGGAGGTACGATGCGAGATCTTCTTCCATGGAGTCTAGTTTAGACAAATCCTCTGTGTCTCTGACTTTTGATGATTTTAAATACTCTGTCGCTTCATTTATTATTTTTGTTATCTGGCTGCGATAGCCGGCGCGCGCTTGCAGCTCCATTCTATTACGTTTCGAGTTATCCAAATAATTTTTTCAAACAAGGTACAGTCTCAATATATTCCCGGGTTTCGGCACCATGTCAAAAATAACCCTGTGGGATAATTAGTTATATGAAAATAGACTATCTTACGACTTGCTTGAAATAAAAAATAACCGATCAATTCGGGTCTAAGATCTCGTGACAACTGATTTATATAAGAGAATATGCCAAAGGTATTTACATTTACATAAAGGAATATAAAAAGTATTATATTAAAGAAGTAAATAAGCAATGTATGAATGTAACAAATTTATGAATGTTAATGTATGGAAAATATAAAAGTATGTATGTAAAGTAAGAATGTATGAAAATTCAGAATAATATATAAAAAACATAAACGTACTAGAAAACAGGGTTGATATGCGTTTAATTTTCAACAGCTTACTCACTTGAACTCATCAGTGACATAGTGAGGGCTTTGTCATACGCAATTTATATTAAGTTCAGTTCAACTTACATGAATTTTTCAACGAAAATCCACTGTAAACTATATCCAACAAGATTAGAATTCCTAATCATTAAGCTGGAAGTTTTTTTGTCCTGGGCCAGGCATAGTTTCTATATAAGAAGGTTTTATAATACAAATTCTATATACTACTGAAATAAATCAGCCAAGTAGAAGACTTAGCATTAAGGATTGGACTTGTTGAATTATTGATTCAAAATAGCTTTTTATGGCCTTTAGTCCTATAAATTGGCGTTTCGTTCGGCTTACTCACTTGAACTCATCAGTGACATAGTGAGGGCTTTGTCATACGCAATTTATATTAAGTTCAGCTCAACTTACATGAATTTTTCAACGAAAATCCACTGTAAACTATATCCAACAAGATTAGAATTCCTAATCATTAAGCTGGAAGTTTTTTTGCCCTGGGCCAGGCATAGTTTCTATATAAGAAGGTTTTATAATACAAATTCTATATACTACTGAAATAAATCAGCCAAGTAGAAGACTTAGCATTAAGGATTGGACTTGTTGAATTATTGATTCAAAATAGCTTTTTATGGCCTTTAGTCCTATAAATTGGCGTTTCGTTCGGCTTACTCACTTGAACTCATCAGTGACATAGTGAGGGCTTTGTCATACGCAATTTATATTAAGTTCAGTTCAACTTACATGAATTTTTCAACGAAAATCCACTGTAAACTATATCCAACAAGATTAGAATTCCTAATCATTAAGCTGGAAGTTTTTTTGCCCTGGGCCAGGCATAGTTTCTATATAAGAAGGTTTTATAATACAAATTCTATATACTACTGAAATAAATCAGTAAGTTGAACTGAACTTAATATAAATTGCGTATGACAAAGCCCTCACTATGTCACTGATGAGTTCAAGTGAGTAAGCCGAACGAAACGCCAATTTATAGGACTAAAGGCCATAAAAAGCTATTTTGAATCAATAATTCAACAAGTCCAATCCTTAATGCTAAGTCTCCTACTTGGCTGATTTATTTCAGTAGTATATAGAATTTGTATTATAAAACCTTCTTATATAGAAACTATGCCTGGCCCAGGGCAAAAAAACTTCCAGCTTAATGATTAGGAATTCTAATCTTGTTGGATATAGTTTACAGTGGATTTTCGTTGAAAAATTCATGTAAGTTGAACTGAACTTAATATAAATTGCGTATGACAAAGCCCTCACTATGTCACTGATGAGTTCAAGTGAGTAAGCCGAACGAAACGCCAATTTATAGGACTAAAGGCCATAAAAAGCTATTTTGAATCAATAATTCAACAAGTCCAATCCTTAATGCTAAGTCTTCTACTTGGCTGATTTATTTCAGTAGTATATAGAATTTGTATTATAAAACCTTCTTATATAGAAACTATGCCTGGCCCAGGACAAAAAAACTTCCAGCTTAATGATTAGGAATTCTAATCTTGTTGGATATAGTTTACAGTGGATTTTCGTTGAAAAATTCATGTAAGTTGAACTGAACTTAATATAAATTGCGTATGACAAAGCCCTCACTATGTCACTGATGAGTTCAAGTGAGTAAGCCGAACGAAACGCCAATTTATAGGACTAAAGGCCATAAAAAGCTATTTTGAATCAATAATTCAACAAGTCCAATCCTTAATGCTAAGTTTTCTACTTGGCTGATTTATTTCAGTAGTATATAGAATTTGTATTATAAAACCTTCTTATATAGAAACTATGCCTGGCCCAGGGCAAAAAAACTTCCAGCTTAATGATTAGGAATTCTAATCTTGTTGGATATAGTTTACAGTGGATTTTCGTTGAAAAATTCATGTAAGTTGAACTGAACTTGATATAAATTGCGTATGACAAAGTCCTCACTATGTCACTGATGAGTTCAAGTGAGTAAGCCGAACGAAACGCCAATTTATAGGACTAAAGGCCATAAAAAGCTATTTTGAATCAATAATTCAACAAGTCCAATCCTTAATGCTAAGTCTTCTACTTGGCTGATTTATTTCAGTAGTATATAGAATTTGTATTATAAAACCTTCTTATATAGAAACTATGCCTGGCCCAGGGCAAAAAAACTTCCAGCTTAATGATTAGGAATTCTAATCTTGTTGGATATAGTTTACAGTGGATTTTCGTTGAAAAATTCATGTAAGTTGAACTGAACTTAATATAAATTGCGTATGACAAAGCCCTCACTATGTCACTGATGAGTTCAAGTGAGTAAGCCGAACGAAACGCCAATTTATAGGACTAAAGGCCATAAAAAGCTATTTTGAATCAATAATTCAACAAGTCCAATCCTTAATGCTAAGTTTTCTACTTGGCTGATTTATTTCAGTAGTATATAGAATTTGTATTATAAAACCTTCTTATATAAAAACTATGCCTGGCCCAGGGCAAAAAAACTTCCAGCTTAATGATTAGGAATTCTAATCTTGTTGGATATAGTTTACAGTGGATTTTCGTTGAAAAATTCATGTAAGTTGAACTGAACTTGATATAAATTGCGTATGACAAAGCCCTCACTATGTCACTGATGAGTTCAAGTGAGTAAGCCGAACGAAACGCCAATTTATAGGACTAAAGGCCATAAAAAGCTATTTTGAATCAATTAATGATTACTGATTAAAATTTGGTGGATTTACTTGGCAAGTTTTCTCTTAAATACTTACTTAATCACAAATTTGAAATGTATGAAAACTTGACCAGTGAACCCACCAAATTTTAATCAGTAATCATTAATTACCAAATTTCTGTCATGATTTGGAATTGTTTCGATATTACTCTACTTAAGATATTTGATATTAAACTTCATGAACTTAAAACTTGGCATACATATATTTTAGATCTCTTTACTTTTTTTGGCTGACTTTTTACGCACAGATTTCTTGTACACATAAGAACTTGGCTCCTTTTTTATTATATATGTTTTTGTTGTGATTTATGTTTTCTGAAACATTTTTTGTTGGATATTCGATTATCGAGCGACAAAAATTGAATTGTATTTGTGGCAGGTTAGTGCGGTGACGTGAAATGACGCCAAAAGACATATTGCCAAACTTTAGATTTGGCTTTATTTCATTTACAAAAACGAAAGTATTAAAATTCGGTTTTATTTCGTTAGCCCGAATGAAGTTACAAAAAAAAAATCGAAATAAAACCAAATTAGAATGGGCATTTTTGGGCGTTAGCGGCCATCAATGAAATAAGTATCAAATGACAGGTATGTTACTCAGTAACAACTTTTACTATGGGCGTTACATTGCACTTCATTTAGAAAAGAAGATCACAACAAAAACATAAATGTAAAAAAAAGAGCCAAGTTCTTATATGTACAGGAAACCCGTGCGTAAAAAGTCAACCAAAAAAAGTAATGAGATCTAAAATTTATGCCAAGTTTTAAGTTCAGGATATTAAATATCAAATATCTGAATTAGAGTAATATCGAAACAACTCCTAATTATGACAGAAATTTGGTATTTTATGATGACTGATTAAAATTTGGTGGGTTCACTGGTCAAGTTTTCATAAATTTTCAATTTGTGATTAAGTTATTAATTAGGAGAAAACTTGCCAAGTAAATCCACCAAATTTTAATCAGTCATCATTAAATACCCAATTTCTGTCATAATTAGGAGTTGTTTCGATATTACTCTAATTCAGATATTTGATATTTAATATCCTGAACTTAAAACTTGGCATAAATTTTAGATCTCATTACTTTTTTTGGTTGACTTTTTACGCACGGGTTTCCTGTACATATAAGAACTTGGCTCTTTTTTTTACATTTATGTTTTTGTTGTGATTTCACTCCTTTTTGCAAAGATTTTATTTTGCCATGTGAAAATCAAGCCCTTCTGCTCTACAAAGTTTAATAATTCTAAGACAACTGAAAGTGGCTCCATACAAATAATAGCAATTCTGAGAAAGTGGGTGGATGCCACGCCCCCTAAATGGAAAATCTCAATTTTTTGTTTTTAATTTTGTCTGTTCTTTAAGTCATACCGTTCTACCAATTTTCATCGTTCTACAACGATCGGAAGTGCTCCATATAATTTATAAGAATTTTTAAGAATGTGGGTGGATGCCACGCCTCCTAAATGGAAAATTTCAATTTTTCAACTTCTTTCTTTTTTAGTACCTACCTATGTTCATCGTTCTACAACAATCGGAAGTGCTCCATGTAGTTTATAAAAATTTTCGAGAATGTGGGTGCATGCCACGCCCCCTGAATGGAAAATTCCAATTTAAAAATTTTTTTCTTTCTCAGTACTTCAAGCCCTACCAACCAACCAATTTTCATCGTTCTACAACAATTGGAAGTGCTCCATATAATTTATAAGAATTTTTGAGAATGTGGGTGGATGCCACGCCCCTTAAATGGAAAATTTCAATTTTTCAATTTTTTTCTTTCTAAGTACCTTAAGCCCTACTGACCTACCAATTTTCATCGTTCTAAAACAATCGGAAGTGCTCCATATAGTTTATAAAAATTTTCGAGAATGTGGGTTCATGCCACGCCCCCTGAATGAAAAATTCCAATTTAAAAATTTTTTTCTTTCTCAGTACTTCAAGCCCTACCAACCAATCAATTTTCATCGTTCTACAACAATTGGAAGTGCTCCATATAATTTATAAGAATTTTTAAGAATGTGGGTGGATGCCACGCCCCCTAAATGGAAAATTTCAATTTTTCAATTTTTTTCTTTCTAAGTACCTTAAGCCCTACCGACCTACCAATTTTCATCGTTTTAAAACAATCGGAAGTGCTCCATATAATTTATAAGAATTTTCAAGTATGTGGGTGGATGCCACGCCCCCTGAATGAAAACTCCAATTTCAAAATTTTTTTCTTTCTAAGTACTTCAAGCCCTGCCAACCTACCAATTTTCATCGTTCTACAACAATCGGAAGTACTCCATATAATTTATAAGAATTTTTAAGAAAGTGGGTGGATGCCACGCCCCCTGAATAAAAAATTGCAGATTTTCGATTTTTTCCTTTGTATGCACCACAAGGCCTTCCGTTGTGCAAAATTTCAAGTTTCTACGATGTCGGGAATTGCTCCATAATTTTGATGATCTGTCAGTGAGTCAGTGAGTCAGTGAATCAGTGAGTCAGTGAGTCAGTGAGTCAGTGAGTCAGTCAGTCAGTTACGGTTTTTGCGATTTTTGAAGTCCTATATCTCGAGAATTACTAATGCTAAAGAGTTGAAATTTGGTGAGCCACCTATGTTCGATCAGCTCAACAAATACTACGAATTTCAAGTTTCTGACTTTATTGGTACTAAAGTTAGAGGGGGGGTGAAAATCGCCTGAGTTTGTTCCTGTAAAAAGGGTGTAGTGCCGCGAACTTGGCTGGGCACTACCGTGCCCTTTGATATTTCAATGTTAATATAATGCAATTGCATATGGGTGTTTCCATCGTTACGGGTGTGACAGTGAGACTCCATATTTTATAAATTATTCACATACTATTCCCAATTTAAAAACAAAAACTTTACTAGTCTATAGGACACCTGAAGCCCTATTAAGAAATTAGTATATTAAAAAACTGGTGATTTGCGATTAAGATATCTAATTTTCATGTGGTATAAAATATTGCATGAAAAGTATATATCATTCTTTTGCAAATATTAACCCACCCAGATAGTTGATCTTCAGTTGCAGCTAAGAAATGAGAACCAAAACAAAGAAAAACTATACAAAATTTTTATTTGAAAACGTTACGGGTGTGACAGGTGATCGTTACGGGTAATATACTATATTTCGACGGGAAATTGTTTTAATCGATGTATAATCATTTCTCACGCGATGTCAGAAACACTTTCTCTAGAAAAATCAAGTTTTTCTCACTGAAAAGTGAATAGATTTCTCACTTCAATGAGATTTTTTCCATTTTCTTTTAAAATAGGGAAAACTTTCACTTAAAGCCGATTAAATTTGTATTAAAAGTAGATTTTCTTAGAATTATATCCCTACGCCATGAATTTCGTATCTAAAAGCAACAAAACTAAAATGGAGTTGAAAAACAGAAAGAATATTATTTGCAATGCCAACCTGTTACGGGTGTGACAAAGACTTAAAATTTTAAATACGGGGTCAATATTAATATCACATTCTTGAAATTTTGTCTGACAGTAGATCATAGTATTCACATTTTTTTCCCAAATTATCACATTGATACAATTTTTTTTCTTCTATTAATGAAACATAATTTGTTTTTTGTTACGGGTGTGACAGTAACCACTTTTGGAATCAACTGCCTAAAAACTAAAATTGTATTTACTATTGAATAATTAAATGACACGAGAACGTGCTTAGAGTTCTGACAAGGGCAAATAACCACCGGTTCTCAAATTATGAAACAATCAATTATTGATAATAGGGTTTTGAGCATCTGATAACAAAAAGTGACTTTTGGAGACCTATTCTGCTAAGTGGTTCGAGCTGAGAAATAAAAGCGGCGATACAAAAATTATTGATAATTTCACTTTTAAAATTAAACATGCAATCTTTTAAAACCGTCTAACGGTACTTTTTTCAATTCGAAGTCATATTTTGTGATTTTTCGAAAAGTGTTGTTTTCTATGGAATCACCCATATGGAAATATCGCATAGAAATTATACTATTAGTGTGTGTAATGCTTTATCCTAACTTCAAAAAATATCGTGAAACTGTAGTATTGTGTTTCAGGGGATTTCAGAAGCTCCCAAGGTCACGTAGCGGTTTTAAACAGATCCAGTACGGATTTCAACAGATTTTATAATTTTTTAAACACATAGGTATATTATTTTAATCACGATTTAGACCCCATGTTTTAAGACTAATTGGCACTTTCTAAATGCCAATACATGAAAGCGTTTATATATCTACATTAATAATGACCACCTATAACGACTTGACGGGCTATGATTTTCGCAATAATATGAATAGACAAAATGCAAGTTCGAAAGCATCACTAGTTATTGGCCTGTTTTTGACGAAAACCAAATTCGATTACACGCAACGGAATCAAGTGGGACTTAGAGCTTGACTAGATGCACTTTTACTATATAAAATATATATCAAACATTTTTTTGATATATGTAATGTAAATTATAATATACAGTATTATGGCAAATGTACTTATTGATGATGTTTTATGGTCATTTTTTACACTAAAAAATTCCTGAGACTGTCTTGATTTCTTAGTTCACTTTCCTTTTCTATTTTTTCATTGGTTAGTTAGAGACCAGAATACTTTGTAAAACTTGATTAAAGTGTTAAAACAAAAATGTATTTTTTTTCGTTTTTAAAGTACCTACACTACAGTAAAAAAAAACTTCGCAACGGTGATTGTAGGACTCAACCACATCCAAAAATAATAAAATTATACTTGGCCGCTCACGCCCATGTTTCAAATTTGCCCATTCTCCTTTACCCATTCTCTTATCTCAACCAGTTTTTCAGTTTCATTGCAATGTGAAAATAGAATTAAGGCTAAATATTTCGCGTGAATCGTAATTTCGGCTTCATTTCGATTTAAAAATAGAAATACATAAGCCCAAATACAACAATAATCGATTATTAATCACGTGAAAAATAGCACAAATCGTATGGGGAACCTTGAAAAAATTAATTCATGAAATATTAGAATTGGAATCGACGCAGAATTGCATCCTCTGTCTATAACAAATCCAAAGTCCCCCAAAATCCCCACATTGGCTTTTTGAGTGGTTGCATTTGAAGAGGTGCAGACGGGGAGAATGTGGAGGTCTATAAAACTAAAATATTTGTTTTGGTACAACCTAATCGTATGATACATGCCTTAATGGTAGTTTTTAATGCTGAATCTAATGAAACCAAATTCAAATGATACAACCACCCACAAAAAAGTAATAGCCCTTTTAATGTAATGAAGAATTCAAATCCGTCATCCGTTTGCGCCTTTCAGCTCGGGTTTTCAAGAATTTGCAGTTGGAGATTACCAAAAATCATTTGTTGCAGTTTTTGAGACCTCTAGAAATAATTATTTTCAATTTTTTTTTTTAAATTATCTGAAAGGGCTAATTTTTCCTTCAAATATCAGTTTAAATCTTTTCAATATCACCCTTACTTTCAGAGAAATTTTTAGCTAGATATTAGTCTTCACTCGATATTTCTTAATGTAAAATAAATCGTGTAGGTATGGTAAAATATGCCAAATGCATAAATTTCAATAAAAGATTGGTCAGAGAGGAAAGAAGATATTTGAAAGATAAGAATAGACTGATATTTGAAGGAGAAGGTAAGTGCTTTCAGGTTTCAAAATTTTGTTTGAAAAATAATTGTGTCTAGATGTTTCAAGGTCTCAAAAATAGCAAAAAAAACCGGTTTTTGGTCATTTTCTAACGGCAATTTCTTGAAAACCCGAGCTGATAGCCACAAACGGATGACGCAAGGAAAATACTTTTCTTAATAAAGGTCCTTATTGCGAGTGTCGTTTGCTTTCGATAAATGACTTGTGTCGATAATCGAAAAAATTATTGTTGGTGTTGAAAATCTTTATTATTATTGTGATATTTTTGACTTGTTTACGAAAAATTTGGTTCAAAATATTTAAATTTTCAACAGCAAAATTATTTTTTTCGATAATCTACTTTCGACGAAAGTCGTTTATCGAAAGCAAACGACACTCGCAATAAGGTCCAAAATTTAAAGATGGTGTCGACGAAGAATTTCACAATCTACTACATTACATACAGAGTTGATTGAAAACCTAATTTGGTTCCTTTAAAAATCCACTTTCAAAGAGCTGGGGGGGGGGGGGGGGCATATGAAAGATTAACAAATTTATTAAATATTTATCTTGGTATTATATAAGCATATGACAAATGTTTTAAGGGTATTTTTTAATGCCCAATCTAACGAAATCAGAACAAACTCGATACAACCACCTCCAAAAAAGTTAACGCCTTTTTCATAAATAATGGCTGAATTTTTAGTGAAACAAGTAAAATATTACCAAATCCCAACAGCATTGTCATGAAACTTGGTCCACATATTTCATTTGTCATAAGCAACAAGAATCAAAAGCTTTTTTTAGTGAAAGGGAAACATTCCCTTTCCAAAACTGGAACGTGGATGAGAATTGGTGAAAACGTTTGACTTTTCATCAAAACCTTGATAAAAAGAGACCAAATAAATATAAACTGTCTAATGGGGTTTTTCAATGGAGAGTGAAAATCAGAGTTATTGATTTTTATGTTTTTGAGACCGAGATACATAGATGTAATATGGTACATGATTTTAAGGTATTTTGTAATGCAGAATCCAATAATATTAAAATAAAGTAGATAAAAAGCTCCCTTATCTTATCTTATCTTATCTTTTTTTTTTAAAGAGTTAGTGTTTGTAAATGATTGTGTTTTTTGACTGAATAGGTACGACATTACCTCTCAAAAAAGACTTTCAGACCATGGATATTTGAATAGTCTTTTTTGATTCTTGGTTCCGATAAATAATCAAACATTTTCACCAACTTTCATGGACGTACGAGTTTTTAGAGGGGTTTTATGGTAGTAGTTCAATTTTGTTTCTCCCCAGAACTTTGAAAGTGGCTTTTTGAAAAACCAAAGTAGGCTTTCAATTAATTTTTGATGTAATGTAGTAGATTGTGAAATTCTTCGTCGATACTATCTTTTTTGTTTGGCTTTTCAAATTTTCCTTCCCTATGGGACTTTTTTCCACCCCCTTTGTGCAATGAGAGGGGTGGGAGGAAATAAATAATGTAGTCCTATGGTTTCAAGGGTGCTGAATCAAACGGGAGTTTTCGGGTCACCGTCCGACCCTTGGTTTCCGATTTATAAGCAGCATTTCGGGATTTAAACCACCTTGGCAACACTTTTCTTAAATAAAGTCATGACATGAACTATTAGTATACTAAAGCTCAACCCGTGAGGTCAAAATGAAAGGTGGGTCTCACTAACAGTAACAGCCCCACTATTCCCTGTCTTACACGAAAAAGTCTGTTTTCTAGAATTGTATAAAGTCCTTGTCGTAATTTGAATTTGAGGCCTTCGTGCCGCACCTTGTCAAACGCTTGCGTAACGTCCAAAAAGACCGTCGAACAAATTTTCTTTTCTTCAAGAGCTCTCTCAATTACATCAGTTATATTCTCTGCACTTGATCCATTGTTGAAAGCTTGCTTCTAAAGCCGAACTGATGTTCAGGTATTTATCGTTTCTCTTCTATTATCGGCTGCAGGCGCAGGAGTAGTATTCTTTCAAAAACTTTCGATATTATAGGAAGAAGTGAAATCGGTCTGTAAGACTTCTTTTCATGAGATGGTTTGCCAGGTTTCAAAACCATTATGACTTCCGCAACTTTCCATTGGCTTGGAACATATTCTAGCCTTAGAGTGGCATTTATTATATAAAGGAGGTTAATTAATCCTTTATGAGGAAGCATTTTTAGTATATCCGCTGTTATTAAGTCATATACCCCGGAGCTTTATTAGACTTTAGTTTCTTTATTTCTCTGTTCAATTCAGCGAGCGTAGCATTTCTAGTTGTGTAGTTCTCACTTGAGCTAAAACTCATGTTAATATTTCTATCGAGTGCTTGCCCATCAGAAGGTTTAAATGTTTCCTCCAGGTAATCAGCGAATACCGTCGATTTCTCTTTGTCACTTTTAGCCCATTTGTGTTTGCTATTCTAATCCGGGGCTCTGGAAGCTTTGGCTTTTTCATTGTTTTTATAGCTTTCCAAAGTGAGTAGTTGGATTCTTTCCCCGCTGTCAAGCTTTCCAGATAATTTTCAACTTCACGGTTTTTGAAATCTGATATTACCGTTTTTAGCATATTACACAAGCGATTTAAATGAGCTTTGTGGTTCGCTGCCATTTCTTACGTGCTTTTCGTTTATTTGTTTATTAAATCTTTTATTTCCTGCAGATTATTTATATCTTTATAGTGCGGCATTACCCTTTGATAAGGTGTGTTATTCCATGCTGCCTTTTGTATGATATCAACAAAGGTATCTAGTGCGTCTTCAAGCTCAAGTGGTGTTTGTAACTATACCCTCAATTCAAAGTTGTCCTCGATATTAAAAATTAATTAATCTAAAAATAATCAGTAATTTATTATTGGCACGGTCCTCTCTTCGATAAACAAAAAGATTTACCAGAAATAGTTATTAACGGCACCTGCCATATACATTTTTTTTTCGATATTCTCTTGCAAAACAGTAAAACAACTTGTGTCTGACCGCTTCACGTGAAATCATTCGAGCTTGACGGGTTGTTAGCCTTTTATTTTACGGATGGTTAGCAATTTTTACATAACTTTCGCCTAACCTTAAAAAGTTGGGAATAACTGTATTTGATGTCCCAGTTTTTCTGGTTATTTCCCAATCAGAAAGGCACAGTCTTTGTTTGCAGTAATTTTTGACCTTTCTTCCGCACTCAAAATTCTTCCACGAGACATGAATAAATGTTTCATTTTAATTTATTTAAAAGACTTACAAAATGATTACCTACAACTTTCAATAAAAAATACAAGTCACTTAATAAAATAAGCACTTATACATATTTTGACTGTATTATACGAATTTCCCCATTTAAATATCACTTTTTAGACACAATTTCGCAAAACAGAGGAATAATGTTCCCTGATGAAAAAAGGTTGAAAACTTTACGGTTGCCTTTGTATTGATTTGGCAAATCACTGTGGATCCAATAAAAAAGTGCGCTCCTGAACTCTCATTCGGTCCAATAAATTATAGCTGTGTGAAGTCAGAAACCCGACCTCAAAATTTTTGTTTTTTTTTTTATCGGATTCGTTAGTCCACGTTTGTCCAACCATTGAAATCGCTTGTCCACCCCCAGGATAAAAGATATTCGACTTTTCTTTTTTTATAGCAAACCTCGAAAGACAACAAAGTCCTCTAGCATCCCCAAATGAAGTCATAGGGGGTTACGACTGATTGGGTTCGTTTGTCCACCAGCTCAATATAAAAATCCATTTAAAAAATTTTGTTGCCCACCCCCAGGAAAAAAATATTCAACTTTTCTTTTTTGCACTGAAAAACAAAAAGTGCTCCAACGCCCCCAACTGAAATCTTAGGGGGGTGGAGTAAAATGTGCTCGTTTGTCCACTGGCTCAATATAAAAATTCATAAAAAAAATGTGTTTTTCCACCCTCAGGGAAAAAGTTATTCAACTTTTCTTTTTTGCACCGAAAAATAAAAAAGGGTTTGCTATAAAAAAAATAAAAGTCGAGTATTTTTTATCCTATGAGTGGACAAACGAATTTTTTCTTTGGATTGTCATGCTGAGCTGGTGGACAAACGAACTCAATCAGCCCCAACCTTCTATGACTTCATTTGGGGATGCTAGAGGACATTTTTATTTTTGGAGGTTTGCTATAAAAAAATAAAAGTCGAGTATTTTTTATCCTATGGGTGGACAAACAAATTTTTTCATTGGATTATCATATTGAGCTGGTGGACAAACGAACACACTTGACTGCACCTCCCTATAATTTCATTTGGGGGTTTTGGAACCCTTTTTTGTTTTTCAGCGCAAAAAAGAAAAGTTGAATAACTTTTTCCCTGAGGGTGGACAAAAATTTTTTCCGATAAAGAAAACCCAAAAATTTGGAGGTCGGGTTTCTGGCATGGAAGATTACAGTGTTTTTATGGGAATTTCCACCTCTGTTTATGCTAAATTAATTTTTTTAGAAAACCACTCCAACAATTTTAATTTTTCATATTTCTTCAAGTAATCAGATGGTATTCTTATTTTTGAGCTCAATTCCATTTGATACGAGTTTCATGCTTCGTTAAAATTTTCTATAATTTACCTTAATATTTTTAAAAGTTCTCTAATTCCACGTCATTTGACCAGCGTCCTAGTTGTGCTGTTTCATTAGAATTTATTTTGCATAAATGTTTGTTGCCTTAACTCATATTTGTACTATCGCAAACTATTACAAATCGATAATATTTTATTTCAGTGGGTCACTGTGGCGTATGTGGAATATTTTGTTCATACATTTTTTGAAAAAGTTTTTCTCTCATAAGACTGCCAGATTCTTAGTAGATTATTTTATGTGAGTAAAATATTCTCTGGTAGTCTACTACAAGATTCTTATACGATAATTATGAGTGTTAAATGGCCTAGCAGTAATTTATATTTGAGCATGGTCCTTTGACTGAACTTCGTTTTTCTTAAGAGTTTTTCACAATTACAAAGGCAAGTAAGGCATTTTATTTTCAAAGAATAAAAAAGTAATCATATAACAGATACCAAAACTGGCTCTAGCCCAAAGACAGACAATTTTTTCACGTCCAAAAAGTTAGCTCACCAACATGGGCATAAATAATCAAAAATTTTATTAGAATTGTATGCTGTTTTTGTGCTATTTTTGAGTTGTTTTCGCGATTTTTGTGCTGTAATATATTTGTTTGTATGCAATGTTGTGCTACCATTAATTTAAGCTAGCACAACTTTGTCAATTATTACTAACCGATTTTAATAAGAGCAGTGTCATAATTTTGTGCTCCTTGTGTGTTATATATCTGCATTCAAAAAAATTGATATAAATGATTTTTTTTTAATGCAATGTTGTACCCTCTTTAAGTTGAAACTAGCACTACTTTGTCAATTGTTAACCAATTGCACGCGCTGTTTGACCAGGCCTTTAAAAAGTGTTACAAAAGCAATTTTGAAATTTTCCCATTACATATTTAGTGTAGTATTCCTTGTAAGCCCAGCTTCGAGTTGAAATGAATTTGGTTTGACCGATCAAATTCGGAAATTTGGCCTAATTTCACTTTGCAGTAGTGAAATAAGACCAAATTCAACAGTTGGCCTTATTTCACTTTGCTAAACGGAAGTAAGATCAATTTGGCCTTATTGCGCTTTAAAATTTGTGCTTGAGCGAACTGCTCTGTGGTTATTTTACATTAAAACGTAGCTTCAACAATAATTTCAATTTCGGAGGGGTGTTTTTGAACAAAATTATTTATTTTCGATTTTAATATCAACTTTTTTGCCTTTTCAACCAACCAGCGTGACAATGAACTTTGAAAAACTTTCATGAGTTTAAATTATCTACTTCTAAAATAAGGTCCTTAAATTATTTCCCTAAATTCGTGCAAAGCGTACCGGAAGAAAATTTTGCCCAAAGGAAGATCAATTTGGGGTGTGAAAATTTACTTTAAAATTCTTTTTGAATCTTTCAAATACCTCCATTCGTCTACTACCTAGTTCGAAAAATCCAGTCAATTTGTGTTCAAAATGGCACTTAGCGAGCAAACTGTGGGATTTTTCGAATAAGATTTTTCGAATGAGAAAATCGCGCGAATTTTTAATTTTAACACCCCAAATTGATCTTCCCTTGGGTAAAATTTTCTTCCGGTATGCTTTGCGTGATTTTTTTTTAAATTTTAACCCAATAAATTCATCTTCCTTATATCTTTACGCAAATTTTAGGAAGTATTTAATTTGTAACTTTCGTTTACCTATACAAAACTGGAGATTAATAAATTGTTTTTGAATGCAGATATATAACACACAAAGAGCACAAAATTATGAAATCGGTTAGTAGTTGACAAAGTTGTGCTACCTTTAATTTAAGGTGACACAGAATTGCATACAAAACAAAAAGAAACCTTAGAATCAATTTTTTTAAATGCAGATAAATGACACACAAAGACCACAAAATTATGACACTGCTCTTATTAAAATCGGTTAGATTCAGATTTCAGATTTTCATAAATTGTTTTATTTTTTCAATATTTTAAAAATATATAACAAAATCAGATATAGAATAATAATAATATATAATTTAAAAGGGCAATGGCGTTGCCGTCTGCCAGATTGACGCGTTTAAAAGTTTAAAACTGAATCAATAAGTAATCTTAAAAAAAAATAATAAAAGAAAATTAGAATAATATAAAAACATGACATGGTGTGGTTTTTTACAAAAATTCAGTTATAATATTATTTCTATAGGAGAGTGCAGTCTCAATGAATTTATGCAGAGCTTCCCAGTTATACCCGTTAAGGATGTTCTTCGTTTGTTCCATTGTTAATGATAGCTTTCCGAAATGAATAAGCCTGATCTCTTTGTATATTGGACATATTGCCAGGAAATGGAATGTGTCTTCTTTCATTTGAAGGTTGCATATAGTGCAAAGATTTGTTAATGTTTTCTTGAATGGTGAACCATTCAAGTTCAACATATCACATCTTGCTCTACAAATCAGAGATATCGCCCTTATGATGTAATGGTCATTAAAATAGTTTTTATTATTCAGATCATAGTTTAATTCAGGGTATATCAACCTGTTAATTGAAGATGTTGGTTGTTCTTTGCTCTCATTTCTCTGGAGAATGTCAGATACATCCAAGACTTTATAAAGCTGCTGTTTTAAAACTATTGTGTTATTAAATTGTATATTTAAGCTAGCATCATATTTTTCTGCCAGTAGCCAGTACTATCCACTCTTTAACCCATTCTACTCTCTTGTCCATACAATATTTTGTAAGTAGGTATAAGTGGAAGTCTGTGTGCGGGGTATTTGAGCACTTTGAGCACGTAAAAGGGTAACTTTAAAGTGAAACTATAAAGGTTCGGTAGACCCGTTTCTAGGCTTAGTACATAATTAAAGAAAAGCTTTTTCAAAAAGAATCGAAGTAGTTTTTCAACTTCTTCGTACTACTTGTATCCCCAAGTTTGAGCACTATAGCACATGTCAGATCGCATGACTGATTCGAATACACGATATTTCGCGGAGACCGGTATTTCTTGTTTTCCTATTATATTTTCCAACATGCATTCATGAGACTTTTAGCCGTGGACAGTTTTTTTTCAAGGTGCAGAATGGGTTTCATATTTGGGGTCAAAATTACTCCTAAGTATTTATAGTGTTTTCGTTCGTTTCTAGTTTTGTTTGCCTGCTGCGAACTATCATAATTTTAGATTTTTCTAAATTTACCTTCAGGTTCCAAAACTTGCAGAAATTGTTCATTTTATTGATCATAAGTTGTAAACTATGAGGGGATTCTGCTAAAAGAACAATGTCATCTGCGTAAAGTAGTAGTAGTAACTTAATTTGCATACAAAATGCATTTTTTTCTTATTTTTAGATTCAAATATCTTAAAAACATGACATGCTAGAAAAATTCCAAGGCCACATTCAAACTCAGCGCACCAAAGACCATCAGAAAAGTATATTTTGGTTGGTGCAGGGAACTAAGTCCCCGGGAACCAAGTCCACCGAGGGCCGTAGTTCTCATTTAATGGGAACTATATCCACTTTAACGAAATGGACTTAGTTCCCAGGCAAGGTGAGCAAGTAGTCCACTTCTTTATGAGAACTAAGTACACATATTGAAATATGGAGAGGGAACTAACTTCCGACGATTAAAATTACAAAAATTCAAAATTCCGCGAAAACTCTGCATACACCCAACCTCGCACCTACCCCAAATCCTATAGTGAGCCAGAGCAGGGGGGTTGCAGGGGGCAGCATGCCCCCCCATACATACCTCACTGTTTGTTCGCCGTTATGCTGGGTGCTAGCACTGTATTTATGTATAAGACAAAGCATTACGGCGAATAAACAGTGAGGTATGCATGGGGGGGCATGCTGCCCCCCTGCAACCCCCCTGCTTGGGCTCATTATAGGATTTGGGGTAGGTGCGAGGCTGGGTGTATACAAAGTTTTTTTTGGCATTTAAGGAATCTTTGAATTTATCCTATATAGCCAACAATTGTGAAAAGTATTTCTATTTTATTTATAAGATTGATTTTTTATTTGGAAGTGGGAATTAAATACACATTTAAAGGGAAGTAAAACCACTCAGTTTTTGAGGAATTTTGTTCCCACCTTCTATGAGAACCAAGTCCACTTCGCTGAAGTGGACTTAGTTCCCATTAAATGAGAACTAATTCCCTCGGTGGACTTGGTTCCCGGGGACTTAGTTCCCTGCACCATTTTGGTTCATGTTACGGACAAAAAATCCAATTTTGTCACACAAAGTAATTTCTTAGTGCTTTCGAGTGGATTTTCGAAAACAGTAAAAATACGCCAATTTTCGACTATCACATGAGTCCAAACGGGTTGTAGCAGAAAAAAACTTTGAATAGGGATTTATTGAAAATTGTGTATACTTTCAATTGTACTTTGATGTAATTTTCAAATTGTTGGTAGTTTTCAAACCATTAGTGAAAAACTTCCAAAAATTGCATTTTTGCATTATTTTTTGCATTTTTGTAATGAAATTTTGTTGGCAAACCACAGATTCGGATTAACCAACCCCGAAAATATTAAGGGGTGAAAAAATCAAAACTACCCCACAATTTTCTTGCAAAGAGCCTTTTTGAGCACAAATTGACTGGACTATTAGTACAGGTAAAATAGTACGAAAAGTCTTTCGCATAAAAAATAAAATGCACGACTGGGTCGCACGTACTTGCTCTTATGTTCAAGACACTGTGGGTTTAAGAAAATTGTATATAAAAACATGGAAATTATGAGAGAAAAATGTAGAGAAGCATGAAATACGACATTTAAATTGGATAAAACAACTCTTTTGACAATTTGAGGTGGAAAAAAAGAATGCCATCATATTTCTTGATTGAATATGATTGTATGGGAAAAAAATTTAAGATCGTTGGACCGGTTTTTAAAAAAAATAATTTTTTATATATAAAATTCCTAAAACATTTTTAAGAAGAAATTCTGGTATTCAAATGTGAAGTATATATTTATGTGTATATAAAAAAAATTGTCAACCCGTTTTTTTTTTGAAAATTTTTATATGCAATATTATTTGATATTATCTGAATTTTGTATATACAAAAATTCATCTAAGCCCGATTTAGCCGATAACTAGAAAATTCAAAATAATAAAATACGTTCTATGATAGGTACTTTTAATAGTTGCTAAGTATAAAATTTTATAATTTTTGGTAGTAGATCGTATTAATTTTAGTATATGAAAAAAGTTAAATCAAAATCGAAGGAGTCGTTTTAAAGAAAAAAAATATTTTCTTTTGCGGTTTTTAACTTTTGTATGGAAGGTACACTGAGAAAACTGAACTATGAGTTATTTAAAAAGATGCATGTTTGATTGTATGTTTAACTTATGCAAATAGAATTCGGTTCTAATTCTAATCTGTTTAAATGGCAAAATACTATTATTTTAGAGTAAATTGTGTTTAAGTCAAACTGATTCATGTTTGAATATTTCATTAGAACATGGAAATATGTTTTTAATGTTATTCAAACTAGTTTGACTTTGATTTTTGAAAGGCCTGTTTAATTATTTTTCCCACTTGAAAGTATTTAACATAAAATGAATATGAGCGAGTTTGTTTCAAATATGAACAAACAGAAAATGATAACAAGAGAAAAAGATTGAACAAAATCTTAAATTTAAACTCAAATCAGATTGAATTGAACTCAAACGAAGAAAAATTTAGGATAATTTTACCTTGTGATGAAGTCATTGTTGTAAAAACTTTCCTTTCGAGAAGATGAGATATCAAAACACTAAATAAAGAATGTTTGGAACACTTTCAAACTTTAAAGGAGGTTTTTGGTAAGTAATAACTTTTTTTTAGACATTAATATGAAAAATAAATCATATTTTTTTCTTTTTTTTCTCCAGAAAAGAATTGCCTTTTCAAAAAATGTTATGGAACAGCTTGACATGATTTTCTTATAAATCAGTATTAGGGATAAATCACCCTTCTGCAATTGTGAAATAATTTCCTTTAAGGATCACTTGGATGTTTGAAGTATTAAGCCAAACACTTACCAAAATTAAGTAAGCAAGTAAGACCTAATCCTTCTTTAACTTTATGCAAAAAAGCTAATTATGTAATTTCACATACAGGTGCTCCACAGATTTTCATTCCAAATCAATTAAATGGAATACAAAAATACAATTAAGAAGCTTAATTCCACTAATTTAAATTGTTTTATTTTTAACTTTAAACTTAACGTGTTTTTGCTTGACATGTTTGATTAAAGATTTTGACATTTTCATAGACTTTTTACTGTTTTATTGTGTGTTCTGGTCAGATTTATGGAGTAAGACTAAAAACAAGTTTGGGTAAGTATATTTGCATCTCTATACATATTTTAAATAACAAATATAGTTGATTTAAACACGATAATGTTCAAAAACAAAATAACATGATTCTATTTGAAATAACATTAAATGAAGTAAATTGAAACAAAGAGAAATATGTTCATATCAAATAGAAAGCATATTTAATTTAAACAAAAACATGTTTAATTGTAGTCAACGATGAATAAAAACGTTTCTGTTAAATTCAAAAAGGAATCGCTTCCATGCCAAATCATATGTGTTTGAGTTTGATTTAAACATGAATATATTCAATATTTTTCTCAGTGTACCGTTATTTTTTCATAAATGTAAAATGTTTTTCAAAAAATTTTCTAGAGAGTAGGTACCAAAAACCTCTTAAATATCGAGTTTCAAAAAAAATCGATGATATCCTTTTCGAAATATTTGATTTTCCAAAAAAAAGTTTGAAACATTTTTAAAAAATCCAAAAAATATTTTTTCAAAAATTTTGGTACACGAAACTATTTATATTTTTTGGAAGCTTCTGTATACAAAAATAATTGAAATCAGTCTTATCGTTTTGAAGGAAATCAAAAATTATAAAAATGGTTCTTTGGGAGGTACCATTAAGAACCATTTTTGAAAAATGGTTTTTCATCCAAAGGAAGAGTTCCTTTGAATTTTTTTTAAGAAAAGTTGTCGAGCTGTTTTTGAGAAAAATTCAATTATGTAAAATTACTAAAAAAATGTATGGCAGGTACCGTTATTTTTGGTTTAAAAAAAATAATAAAACGTGTGGGCATAATCACCGAAAACCACTATGTACCAAGTTTGAAGAAAATCGATCGAGCCGTTTAGGCTGTAGACGAACAGACAGACAGACAGACAGAATTGTGCCACCCACTTTTTTGGTGTTCTCTATCATCGTAATATCATGTTTGATTGTTATCCCAAAACTTTTTTTTGGACGAATCCAAAACTTGCCTTAAAGTATCTACCTATAGCGCAAGTAAAATTTAGTACCATCATAAAACTAGGTGAAAACGTTTCATGTACTATGACAACGAAAAATAATAGGAGTCTATAAAAATATTTCACATGGAAGGTTGTTTTTTTGAGGAGGAAAGGGGGGAAATTTGTGGTGTATCAAACAGAAAAATTAACTTTGGCGCAGCCTAAGGGTTAAAGGGTGTTTTTTTTTGGGGAGTTGGGGTAGTGGTGGGATTATTACCATAAAACCGCCCTGAGATTTTGTTAAAATGTGCTATGGACTAACAGAATGAAGAATAAAAAGAATCTATACAAATATTTCGCTGGGAAGGGTGTGTTTTTTGAAGATATGGGAAGTGTGTGGTTATTTTTCAAAAAAATGTAAAAGGATGGTACCCTCAAGGAACTTGGTAAAAGTGTTTCATTTACTACGAGAATAAAGAATCAAAGGAGTTTACAAAAATATCTAGGGGGAAAGGGTGTTCTTATATGTGTTTGAGTAAGGGCTGTTATTAGTTTTTGGAGACATTTTTTGCTTTTGAAAATAGTATTATACTTTCCATCACCCATTAAAAACATCCATATAGATATTTTTATAGACTCTTTAGATTCTTCATTCTGGTAGTTCATAGCACATTTTATAAAGTTTCATGAGGGTACCAGTTTTGTCACAGGTTGAATGGTAATAATCCCACCATAGCCCCAACCCTAAAAAAAAACACCCTTTTACAACAGATATTTTTATAGACACTTCTTATTATTGCTTTTCAAGACAAATCATTGATGTCAAGTTTCATCGACGGACGATTATTTTCAACTGGTTTTCGGTAATATTTTACTTTTATACTGAAAATAGTCATCGTTATATAAAAATGACAATAACTTTTGTACCCAATAACTGTTCGTCTGCTTACCTAAAAACGTGTGGAACAGGTGTAAAATTTGACGTAAATTTTTTACATTGATTTCTTTCAATGCCTTTTGGTCGAAGGGAAAACGTTTGCATGCAACAAATATTTAGCTCGCAATTTTGAACAATTGTTGTCATAGGTCAAACTCTCTATAGTTAGTCCCTAGGAAGATAGAGCGCAATGAAGTTTCCAAGAACCTCTCGTGTTTATTTGTTTACCTGATGGGTTTTTGGAAATTTCATTGCTCTCTATCTTCTTAGGGACTAATTATAGAGAGTTTGACCCATGACAAAAAATGTTCAAAATTGCAAGTTAAATATTTTTTGTATGCCCACTTTTTCTCTTCACATCCACCCATACCATAACATTAGGCCAATTCAAATATCACAAATAAACCATGTTGAAAAATAAATATGTCTTCACTAGACATTTTTTGTGTACGCTTCTGTTCATGTTTTTAATTTACAAAAACAAACAAAAATTAACTGTAATGATTTTTAAATTTTTAAGTATTTCAACAACGAAAATTTCCCATTAATTGTGATTTTATCAGCGCTTCTCTTGCCACAATCTCATACTGTATTAATGCTTTTGTCATATAGCAAGCGCTCACATGGTCCTATATCGTAATACCGTGATGTGAAACTTGAGTTCATCACTTCTTCTTATCCTACTTATCCTTGACATCCTATCAGTGGCCATCGCTATACAGACGATATAACCTATCTCCCCATCATGGAGTTACGATACATGACGGCAAATAAATTAAGCAGTGTTGTTGAAATAGTTGTTGTCGTTGCTGTTGTTGTTGCTGTTGTTTATATGTCGCTACCCTGTAAGTGTAAAGTGCCATCAATTATTATTTTGTTAACACCTTGTGATTATTTATTACACGTTTCACATAGTCAGGATCATGTCCCCACTCCCTTTTTTATCGAAGACATTCGATATTGGTATACCTACTTTGCTACCTTTACTAGTTTGCCATTAAAAGGTTCTTACTCGAAGAGTTTCTAAGAAATACCATTTCTACTCTTTCAGCGGTTTTAATGAGACTGAAATTCTTATCCATACCACAGAAAGGATCGGCGGTATGGCAGACGACTCCCGCCTTCCAAATTGACAAAAAACAGTCAAATGAGAAAACCGAAAACAATTTATCCTGGGGTAGATAGTAGTAGGTACCTACTTGTGTGAATAGTTGATGGTAACGGATATGTAGGATGTGGGACATGGGAGTATCTATACATTAATATGAAACGCCATGCATGCTCGCTCGTAATAGATCCTTTTTGATTTAAAAGTGGGTTCGTTTTGTCAGACAATTAATTTCAACCCTGCAAGGCATTTTCTGCTATAATGTCTTATTTGTGCTTTTTCTTAGACTACTTTACCGAGGCGGTAGCGGAAATTAGAAGCTATAGGTTAGGTATAACACCTGCTTTATTTATACAACCTATGCTTAGGCCAGGTGAGACTTTTCTGTCCTTGCCTTGTGTCCTTTTTACTGCTGCTGGGTAAAGAAGAACACTTTCTTGAATAAAGATGTGAAAATGGTCTGCTAAATGCCCAAATAGAGAGAAAGGCAAATTTTTTTTTCTTAGTTTAATATTTTTTGTTTTCCTTTTTCTCTTTTTGTTGTTGTATACGGGTTGTACTTTAAGCAGGAAATGAATACGAACAGCCTAAGGAGACAAATTTGAGAAAGGACACTTTTGTGTTGAACCCTTTGTGTGGATGAAAAGTGATTGCTAAACTTTTTCTCACTTGCTTGGGTCTTCGAAGAAGAATTGGGGAAATTAATTTAAATTTATATGTTGTTTGGAAAATTCATAGTTACTCTGAATATTTTGTTTGTTTTTGTTTGGCTTTATTAATATGTATACAAATATAATTATGTTACTATACACATATGGTTCATATGTGTGTATAGGTGTAGGTATGTAACTATTTTGCTGACTCAAAACTTTAAACGCATAAATTAAATTATGTCTTTGAGTTTGACTTGTGTATGTGTATTCCGGAAAACTATTTCAGTGTTTAAATAGTTGAAATGAAAACAAGAAAAGAATAGAGTTAATTGCTAAAGAACTGATGAAGAAGCATAAAGGATTTAATCTTCATTTATCCTTGAATCAGCCACTAGAATAAGAAGAAGTATGTAGGTCTTAAGTAATTTAATGGAATAGGTAATATTTAATTTATTTTACTAAGGGAAACTTATGTATATACATTATACATATAGTTTAAAATTTTGCCTCCGGGATTATTTGTTACCAGCAGAAAATACCTACCTAACCTACCTCCGACAAAGATCAATGTTGGATCTTTAGCAGCTGGTGCATCAGCGTCGAGTTTTTTTCTCAAAAGCCAAACTGCATATCAGGGATGGTCGCGTTTTCACTGTGGAATCTCTTTAACCTTCGCTGAATTATTTCCTCCATAATTTTGTTGATTCTGTTGAAGGGCAGTATATAATAAACAGAGCAGGCCTGTGGTTTGAAACTTTGGGATCACCATACTTTCTTCTCTGTTTTCCACTTCTGAAAGAAGTAACAGTTATTGAAGCAGTTATTCAGGATAATGGTGAGGAGGATCTTCATTGCATGTGGAACTTTTTCGGGACGTAGTTAGAGACTTCATCTGGTCCAGCTGTTTTTTTTGGCTTCATATTGACAAAAATCTCTGCTACCTCCCTTAGATTGCATAGCTGTCGAATGGATCACTTGCTGTATTGGTTTCATTGAACAAGCCATCTTCCGGATTAGGCTGCAGTGTCTGCTGAATTGATGCACCAAATTCGTTCAAAGATACCGGATCAGCAGGTGGGTTCGGTGTGAAGTTTCCTTCGAAATAATATTGGCAAACGCTTCCATTTTTTCTTGTGTTGACTATGTATCTACACCCAGCGACAAAAATATGAAAATAGATCAATGCGAGGGTTTTTTTGTCGCTGGGTGTAGCTCCCAATCTATGCAGGGTCTCTGCCTGAGATATTGCGGTCTTTCACTGCGTATTTTGTTACGTCATGAGGCATAATTGGATCAGATTTTTCGGGATCCCGAGTTCTGACATCGCCAATAGAAGCTCTTGGCAACTTATGCTATCATATGCGGCTTTGAAGAAGATGAATAGATGGTGGGTCTCGACTTGAAATTCGTTGGTTTCTAGGATTTGGCTCAATGTGAAGATTTGGTCTATCATTGATCTGCCTGGCCTGAAGCCACACTGGTACGTGCCTATCATAGTGTTGCAGAAAGGCTTTAGACGCTCACATAGTACATTGGAAAGGATCTTGTAGGTAACATTAAGCAGGGATATGCCTCTGTAGTTCTTAAGAACATAGCTCATAGGATTGCCTTTTTTGTAGATTCGGCATATGGAGTTATTTGACCAGTCGTCTGGCGTACTTTCCTCTTCCCACACTTGGTTAATGAGCTGGTGCAGAACATCTCCTCCATACTTGAAGAGTTCCGCAGATAGGCCATCCGAGTTAGCCGGATTTGTTGTTCTTAAGCTTTTGGATGGCTTTCTTAACCTCTTCAGTACTGGGCGCTGGGACTGGATCTTCATTGACTGGAAATATGCTTGTTTGTTCCCCTGTCACCTCCTCTACAAAATGCCCATTAGGCAAATGCTGGAAATGCTGCTTAAACACGTCTCCAATTCCCTGTGCTTTGGTGACTAGGTTCCCTTCGCTGTTTCGAGGAGCTTGAGTGCCAGTCCTATAACCTAGATGCCAATAATTGCTTGGCTGTTTTTGTAGAACCGGCGGGTGTTGGTGGTGGTGCTAGACTCTTGGAGATACTTGAGCTGAGAGGCTGAGGATGCTCTTTTAGAAATATTCTATATTTTAGAAGAATAATATTCTTTGTCAAAAAATCATTTTGAGGATATGGATGCACATATATATATACCATAGGCATACGTCTCAATTTATCTTCATATAATCGCAATTTCAGGTTAACTGCATTTAGAGTTTGATTTTAATGCATTCATGATTTGCTTTGATTCTTCATTTCATAACAATATTGTATTTTATTGAAAAGCTTCAACCACAATATTCAATCCTTTATATCACAGAACATTACCGCTCCTGTATCCTCTAGTGAAGCAATAAATTCAACACACAAATAACACCAAAACACTTAACCATGAATTTGAATCACTTCTACATTCTTCTATAGGTAGGTATATTGTCAACAAATCACTTTTATACTCATATGTATGTATGCCTACATAATTATTAAGCTCAATTCTTAAATCCTTTACAAGGCAACTAAAGCACACTCAATAACAACAGCCGAATCATATCCTTTTTCGCACACACTAATACCAAAATCGCGTGCCATTTGGAAATACTTTTAGTTCCAATTATCTTCCTTTCAGTCGTTTTGATATCGTATTTGCATTTTGTAGGTAAAAAGCACATTTGTCATACGGCACTATGCACGGTCTAGTGCAATTGTAACAAATGCCCGTGAACTGTGTTTAACACAAAATATCATGTTCGTGATTGAAGCTGTGACGATAATGTTTATTCACAAGCTTTCGTATACACACACTCTGCCTGGCCTGTGCCTAGTGTGCAGCTTATGTTGTGAATGGCAAATGTTATCCTTATCACTTATCCCAGCATTTTGCACAACAGTGGCTCTATGCGAACACAATGGTCATTCACATAAGGATATGACCATAGGACGGACGACCAACCGAAAATGTAAAAAAAAAAAACAAACAATATCCACTGAATGATGATGATAGCTACAAAGTATCCAATTGTACGAGGATATCGCAGTCGCCAAAGAAGAACTCAGTTAAGGCTATAGCAGTGTAGTTTTTTGTTGGTATCAGGGTTGTACACAATTATTTATTGCGGTTGTATCTTCAGATTGTGGTCGTTGACCATTTGTATGTTCCAACGTCTTACTTGATACACAATTCACCTGCTTGTCTGGCAATATTTCACGTCCTGTCCAGAGATGGACATTAAATATGTCCATCAAGACGCGTCCATGAAAAGCACTGTTTTTCATGTTACATGTGGTTGGAAATTGCAGCCTTATTAACCCAACTTACATCAAAGTAAGTACAATGCAATAGTTAGAAATAATCTACTACTACTCCATCAACTTAAGTTCTTCCAAGCACACTATAATAATATGTTTACATGTTTTTTTTTGTTGCTATGTAGCTACATTGTACTGTACACTTCCTTCAGGCATTTTTTATATTAAATTTCTGGTGAAGACTGATGTAGTTGTTGCCTTTCTATTAATTTATACTGGGGTTGAAGTGATCACTCAAATTTCAACACCAAACAAGTAAGATGTACAACATTATTATGAGTAAACATTTAAACTAATCGTTTGTGTTTTTCCTGTAAATGTCACAACTCAAAGACCTTGGTAAGAAAATTATATCGAAATAATTGTGTCAAATTGAGGAATTAAAATGATTGTTTGTCTTAACATGCGAGCTATAATGTGATATGAAGAATTTTACGTTTTGGTAAAGTTATTAATATGTAAATAATTAAGAAAAAATATTGAATTGTTAGAAGATCTGCTCTTATTATTAATGCGGTGTATCAAACAGAAAAACTAACTTTGGTACAACCTAAACATTTGACACATGTTTTTAAGGAAGTTTTTAATGCTGAATAAAATGTATAATGTTTTGTATAAAAATAAAAAAATGCGATTATGTGCTAAAATCAATCGAAATGCGATGCAGTGCATTTTCAACTGAAAAGCTGCTGGTTTTAGCACCGCTGGAAGTTCATGGGATTATTTTTTTCTTTTAACTGTGTATGTCAGCTACTACTGTGCCCGTGCTCGACTCTGCTGAAATCATTTTGTATAAAAAAAGAAATATACGCGATTATGTGCTAAAATCAATCGAAATGCGATGCAGTGCATTTTCAACCGAAAAGCTGCTGGTTTTACCACCGCTGGAAGTTCATGGTATTTTTTTTTTCTTTTAGCTGTGTATGTCAGCTACTACTGTGCCCGTGCTCGATTTTGCTGAAATCAGTTTTGTATACAAAAAAAAACAACAAAAAACGCGTTTATGTGCTAAAATCACTCGAAATGCGATGCAGTGCATTTTTAACTGAAAAGCTGCTGGTTTTACCACCACTGGAAGTTCATGGAACTATTTTTTTCTTTGAACTGTATATATCAGCTACTAATGTGCCCGTGCTTAACTTTGCTGAAATTAGTTTTGTATACAAAAAAAAAAAAACAAACGCAATTGTGTGTTAAAATCACTCGAAATGCGATGCAGTGCATTTTCAACTGAAAAGCTGCTGGCTTTTGCATCTTATTAAATTCAGATGACTGTTTTTTTTCTCTACCTGGTTATGTAAGCTTTCACTGTGCGAATACTCAGTTTTCCTGATATTAATTTTCTATACAAAAAAAGATGCAACGCCCATGCACATTCAATTTGATGCACTGCACCCTTAATTTGAAAGCTTAGCATTTGCTGCTGCAAAAATTAAAACAAAACATTTTTTCGTATAGCGGTTTATGTATATAAGAGCTACCACTATACTTAATTTCAGCTTTCCTGGTACCAGTTTTCTATACAAAAAAATGCAACGTACGCGGGTGCATGGTGGAACACTGTATCCTTAACCCACAAGCATATGGGAAAATACCAGCCTTTCTGGAATCAGTCACTCAAAACGGTCACTGGCTCCCGGACTATTACATTGTATCGAAGAAGGACATAGATCAGATTTTCAAAATGAAAAAAGAAACAGAAAAGAGTTACCTATAATAAGAGAATGCTTCTTGAAATGCTGCATATTAAAAAATACTGCTAATAGTGTAAAAAGACGTTCTGATTGTTATAGACTTACCCCCAGTTTCACAGTGAGAGTTTAAACTCCACTTTTGGTTTAAACTTCAGTTCAGTAGAGCAATTGAACTCAGTTTAGGGTTTAAACGAGACTGTGAAACTGGGGGTTAGTGACATTTATGGTCAATTCATAAATATGCATTAATAGATACATACATATTTTTTTTATATTATGAAGATTGTACTGAAGATTAAAACTTCAATTCATAATCATTAGACCTCGGATTTTGCATATTTGCATATTTTTGAAGGATTAAGATACCTAAATTCTGATGACACCAAGATTCATTTCGTTGAAAATAAAGTTGAAAACGATATGCATATTTAAAATTTTTTTGCATATTTGCATGAAATGCATATGCATAATATATGCCAAAATATGCAAACTATGCAAGAAATATGCAAAATATGCTAAACATATGCAAAATATGCACACATTTCCTATGTTTAACATATCAAAAAACAATATAAAAGCGATTCAGAGAATGGTATATCATATTGAAATTTTATTAATTACTGTCAAATATTAAAGAAGAGCCACTGATACTTAGTACATTCAATATTTTATAGGTTTTTTTTAGAGTCACTTGAACTTTTAACTTGAATAATTATAAATATTCAGTCAATCCACTTAAACAGAAGAATTTCTTTTCAAATTTTCTTCATATTCTATTATTACAAATTACAATATACAACCAAAATTTTATCTTAATTACTAATTGAGGGGCTTTGACGTTTCTCTCCCAGAACTATTTTGTAAGCGGAAATGCTTCTTTCGACTTCACAGGAAGTAATTGGAGCAAATTCATATTAAACTAGCTGTTACCCACCCGCTTCGCCGGACCTCTGCAAGCACTTTAAATTATAAAAAAACTGTCCTTTAACTAAATAAAATCTCAAAATGGGAAAATTTCACCTTATCGAAATCTCCCAATTACATTATTTTGCTCATCAGAGTCGACGTGCAGTGCTATAAGGCCCGAGCAAATAAAGTCCGTTGGGCTTGTTTCCCAAAATAAAATGAAATAATGATTTTGATTCCAAATAAAAATGTAAATAAAACTAGTCTAGCACTAAAAAGACTAAATACAAAATTCATTATTTACAATTATTTCTAAAGCCTAATGTATAACGCGGTAGAGAATGCTGTCCATACTTATGCGCCTGCCTGGCGACTGAGCATACCCTAAGCGGAGCAACAGAGTTGCTGTACCGGGACAGAGAATCCAACAAGGGAACTAAAATTAGAAGTGGTCAACCTCCGAGACAAAAATCCAATCAATATTTAGCAAAATAACAGTACAAATTATATTATTTTTAATTTTAAGATAACATTGTCATAGTTGGCCGGCTTCATTTGGTTCAATAGATTTTAACTTCCACTTGGGTCCTATATCCCACTCATGCAACTCTATTGCTCTGCTTACGGGTGTGTTCAATCGGCTTCGGCAGTTATTTTTGTACCACACTTTTTTTCTTGTTTTTAATATTATTAAAAAAAAGTATCTTGTAGCTTATTCCACTGCATTTTAGGCCTCTACACAAAATTTCATTTAAAACTTTTCAGCCATTTGAGCGTGATTGTCTAACAAACATTCAAACAAACAAACTTTCACATTTATGATATTAGTAAGATAAGATAAAATATCCCGATATAGATGGGGATTCAGTGACAAGTCGTACTCAACTATGCAAACATATATTGAATTTAACATCTTGAATTTTGTTACCTGATACGCTGATATCAGTCAAAAGGACTTTCGAGTTTGGAACCAAAATATCGAATTCCTTATTTGAAATTGTTTTCTGACCGAACCATACATGATAATTTAAAACGGTTTTTTACTTTTTATTCAGATATATCTCTAGATTTTGAAAATATAGTCTGAAAATAAAATAATTTTCACAAGCACGACATTGGACCGTTTTTGAAATGTAATTTGTTTTGACAGGACTTTGACCGGAAGTACATAATTAGAATATAAGGTAATTTGTTTTTAATAATTTAGCTGACATATCGCCTAATCACAAGTTTTTCTTTTTTAAAGCTATATTTCATCAGATAGTACTTATTTAAATCTACAAGATGTCATCATTAGCTTAGTTTTTTTTTTTTTTTTTTTTCAAAAAGTGGACTTAAGCCGTTTTTCCCTTAGGCCTTTAATATGGTAAAGCGTTGGACAAGGGAAAGTGGAATATTCTTCTCTTTGTTCATTGTTTGTAAACCAAGAAAATATTCTCCTGTAATGCTCGCACTTTAATATTAAACGAGTGGAATTAAAATTTTTGATGAAATTCGTTTCCATATATTTTGCATGTTTTGCATATTTTTTGCATATTTGTTTGCATATTTTTTGCATATATTTAGCATATTTTCGACATGCATTACAATTTCTTGTATTTGAACTATAAAACGTCAAAATACCAAGTTTGGTATCAATCTGATGAAAAATATGCAAATATGCAAAATCCGAGGTCTACTAATAATAAAGACAGGCCGCTTCATATAAAGAAAAAGGACCCGATTTGAGATTGCCTCCACTTAGATTGCCTCCACCTTCAAGCATGTTTTGTACTTGGCGAGAAAAGCTTTTGCTGTATATGAAGCTTTCAAGTTGCATCGAACTGAAACTCTTTCACCACTATCGCAAGTGTACCTGTTTTTGTTGTTGGTTTTTGGGTATTTTGTCTGTTTTTTTTTTTTTTTTGCAATTAATGAAGGTTGTGGTGGTAGTTTTTTTGTCTTCATTGTTTGCTCTAACTTAAATTTTGCTTGTGTGTGTGTACACTTCAGGTATAATTATTTCATTCTTGTCGATCTTGGCAAGAATTTTCGTTTTTAATTTCTTCTGAGGTAGGTTTGAAGGAAAAATTTGTTCTTTGGAGGATTTCTCTGTTTTCACGTTTGGGGTGGAATGGTAGACTTGGTGGCGGTTGTTTGTGTTTGCAATTTTTTGCTCTCATTTATCCTTTTTTGTGCGCTTGCTTGTGTACTCTTGCATATACATTCATAAATATAATATCGATCTTCTAGTAATGATATAAGAATTTTCGTTTTTGGTAGTTTCGAGGATTTCTTTACAGCATCAAAATGTAGGCAGGTGGTATGAAGGAATATTTTGTTAATTTTATGTATTTATTTATTTATTCAGTACCGAAATAAAAACATGTTCAGAAATACAGGTGAATAACATACCTAATTTGTTTAATTGCAAAAATAAACTTACCGAGTCGAGGAGTATGTTCGCAAATGATGTAGGTATATAACATTCCTTTAAATCGAGTAAACTTATTGTAAAGTTAAAATGCTATCTTTTGCATAAATAAAGATTCATTATTTCTATAGGTACCTACATTCATGTTTTTTCTATTAATTTTATAGGAAAATGCGCCCGAAAATAGCGATATTTTCACTTTAAACAAATTTGTACTTCTTATAGTAATTTATCATGTTCACTTGAATCATTATAATTTTCTAAAAATATAATCCTTGTTATATTATCATTCATTTCATACCTCAAAAAAGAATCTCAAGTTTCAACTACTCAAACTAAATGCAAATATAATTTAAGCACGCTTTGAAAATTCAAGATTTTTTCAAATTTCTTTAGATACCTAATTTCTGAACAATGAAGTAGCATTTCTCGATTTATATAGAATTTAATGCAGCGGGATCGACATTTTTTGATTTTTTTTTTTTTGCTTAACCTCGAAAATGATCAAAATACAAATGAATCGGTGAGAAGAAAAAGGAAAACATTCCACAAAATTGCGAAACTGAACTAAAAATGCAGAAATGTAGATATTTACATAGCGCACCTGATGAGCCTAAAAAGGAAATCATTCCAATAAAACCTATGCCTTTAAATGAGCAAATAAAATTTTTTTGAGTGGTAAAAGGAAAACATTCCAGGAATATTTTCCTTTTTCCACCCAAAGTTTGAAATTTTCTGTTTAAATATTCAAATTTTGACGATTATTATTGTCCAAATTTATTCAATATCTTGAAAAACTATTAGACTATTAGAAAAAAATCAAAGTCTTGCAGTCCACAACTGGGGCCTTTGCGAGTAACAGTGCATCGAAAAAAAATATGAATGCAACTTGGAGGATAATCGTGTTAGCCGAAATTGGTTTTCACTCCTCCCTAGATAAGCTCCTCGGATCACATATCACGGAATCTGAGAACATTTGAGTGTATAGTTGGCTCTACCAGACCGTTTAAAAAATTCAAAATTCAAAGTGAAAAACGTTTTTTTTAAACAGTCTGGCAGGGCGAATTTAACACTCAAATGATCTCAGATTCCGCGATATGGGATCCGCGGAGCTTATCTAGGGCGGGGTGAAAACCAATTTCGGCTAACACGATTATCCTCGAAGTTGCATTCATATTTTTTTTTCGATGAACTGTTACTCGTAAAGGCCCCAGTTGTGGACTGCAAGACTTTGATTTTTTTAATAGCCTTTAATGAAGCTTTCGACGCCTATACTTCTTTTTTGCTATCGTTCACACCCAAAATCGGCTGTGGGCTCTTAGTCTATATGCTTTTCAAAGTTTTTGTACACGGGGTCTCTGAATAGTTCGAAAAATATCGAATATTGCAAAAAGTGATGAAGGAGATTTTTAAAATTCTTTTTATCACAACTGTAATAAATAACGGTAGTAAATAAAGTGTTGTTGTTAATTCTATATTTTTTTATTTTCACTCAATATCAATAATAATATATTCTAGAGTTTTGTATCTATTTTTTTGTATTGTTTAAATAAAAAAATTAGTTTAGTTGTCTTAATTTTTTACCAATTGAGTGGAAAAAGGAAAACATTCCACCCCCTTTATCAGTAAATCCTGGGCTTAGGTTAGGTTAGGTTAAGAGGGGCGTGCACAGCACAGAGGCTGTTGCGTACACGGGGGCCTATTGGTCCATTGTGATCCCCTTAAAAAAGAAGGCAGAGATGCACCCAAACTAATGGTTCACATAGACTGGATCGTTTGCGAACCAGCCTGTGCTTTCTATGAATTTTCTCATGTTTGCCATTGAGACCTGTGCCAGATCTTCCAGTTCTTCAAAAAACCTGTTTCCAAAATAACGGAGTCGATTTGTTTGGAGGTTTGGACAATCACAGAGCAGGTGTTTAATGGTTTCTATTTCCTCTACGTCTTGACAGCTCCTGCAGAAATCGGGTGCAAATACACCCAGTCTGATGGCCATTGTGCCAATGGCGCAATGGCCCGTTAGTACACCTATCAAGATTCTAATATTCTTTTTACTCAGTGATAAAATATACCGAGATTCCTTTTCATTAATTCTAGGCCATAAACTTCTAGAGATAACACAGTCGTTCCTAGTCCTCCAGGATTTATTGATTTGCTCTTTTGTTATTAGGTCTATTTTCGTTCTAATCACGCCGATCGGGATGTTAAGTCCCATATCTAAATGGCTACTACTGTTTCTATTTGATACTGACCCTTTCCTTGCCAGTTCATCTGCTATATCGTTCCCTTCTATATCGCTATGTCCAGGAACCCAGCAGAGTTTGACTCGGTTAGTGTCACAAATATCATTCAGTTTGCCTCGGCATTTTGCTACAGTTTTGGATCTTATAGTCTCACTGGCTAAAGCTTTGATAGCAGCTTGGCTGTCAACGAAAAATGTGATCTCCGACGAGTTCAGTTTCTTCGTTTGTACCATTTCTGCCGCTTTTTCAATAGCGTAAATCTCAGCCTGAAAGACACTACACTCATCTGGGAGTTTATACGAATATCTAATATTCAGAGCTTCACAAAACACCCCAGCTCCCGTTCCTTCTTCCATTTTAGACCCATCGGTGTAGAATGAGATACCCTGTTCCCTGGTTAGTGAGTTGGGTTCCCAGCCATGCCTTTGGGGTATTAAAATAGAGAAGTGTTTATTAAAATCTATAAAAGGTGGTATGTAGTCAGTCGTCACATCAAGTGCGGCCACTGAGTCATACCTCTGGAGGATAGACCCATGACCATAGGTGCTTTGCTTCCAAGAGCCCAGTTCTTTGAGTCGAAGTGCGCTCTTGGCTGCTGTGCATCTTATGTACTCGTCAAGTGCCGGAAGATTTAAAATAATTTCCAACCCTGCTTGTGGCGTAGACCTCTGAGCCCCCGTTGTTCCTATACAGGCTAGTCTCTGTACCTTGTTCAGGTTTTTGAGATAGCTTACTTTTTCAACAGCCTTCCACCAAACAATAGAACCATAGGTTAGTATAGGACGAACAATCGCCGTGTACATCCACTGGATGACGTGCGGTCGCATTCCCCACCGTGTACCGAAGGTTTTCTTGCATGTATAGAAAGCGCATAGTGCTCTTTTCATTCTTTCCTCTGTGTTCTGTTTCCATGTTAGCTTGGAATCAAGGATTACGCCAAGATATTTAGTTTCTTTGGAAAGTTTCAAAGGAATGTCATTAAGCCTTGGAGGAGTAAAGTCCTCTAATTTCTTTTTATTCGTGAACAAAACTAGCTCAGTTTTTGAAGGGTTAACCCCAAGACCGTTTTGTACTGCCCACGAAGATAGTTCTTTGAGTGCGGATTCCATAATATCTTTGATGGTGGTAAGGTACTTACCCGATATCAAAATTACTATGTCGTCTGCATAGGCCACGATTTTAATGCCCTGATTCCTAAATCTTGTAAGAATTTTGTTAACAACCAGGACCCAAAGAAGAGGCGAAATCACCCCTCCCTGTGGAGTGCCTCTTGTTACTGTTTTCTCAACAATCGTATCTCCAAGTTGCGAGCTTATGATTCTACCATTGAGCATGGTATAAATCCAGTCCACAATGGCAGACTCAACCCCAACCTCTTCCAGAGCAGATTTAATGGACTCCGTTTTTACGTTGTTAAACGCTCCTTCAATGTCCAAAAATGCTGCAAGGGTGTGTTCTTTGTGTTCGAGACTTTTCTCAATTTGTGTAACGACTTCGTGCAATGCAGTCTCCACTGACTTACCTTTGAGGTAAGCGTGTTGGTAGCTGCACAAAATGTTTGGATTAAGAAGGTCCCTGACATGCAGATCAATAATTCTCTCCAGTGTCTTGAGGAGAAACGAAGAGAGACTTATAGGTCTGTAATCCTTTGCAGTCGAGTGTGTCGGTTTTCCAGCTTTTGGAATAAAGACAACTTTAACCTTTCTCCAGCTAGTAGGGACGTATCTAAGTTTGACACAACTTTTGAAGATTACCCTAAGCCATGGGGTGATTATCTGTAGAGCATGTTGAAGAAATGCCGGAATAATCTCGTCTGGTCCAGCTGATTTATAGGGTTTGAACGAGTTTATAGCCCACATAATCTTCTGCTCTGTGATAACCTGTTCCAATTCTGGTGTTGATTGTAAAATTTCTAAGGAGTCTGGTTGTGAATAACCTGAGATCTCAGGACTCTTACACCCAGGGAAATGTGTTTCCATGAAGAGTTCAAGTGTTTCTTGGCTCGAATTCGACCATGATCCATCGGGATGCTTAATGTATCCTGGATTCGTGGGGTTAAAGGTAAGAACCTTTCGAAGTCTCGCCGCCTCACTTGTGTTCTCAATGGATTCACAGTGCCTAGTCCATGAATCTTTCTTGGCCCTTCTTAACTCTTTGGTGTATAAGTTAAGTTCGGCTCTGTATGAAATCCAGTCTTTCTCTAATTTGCTCAGCTTAGCTACATTGAAAAGTTTTCTGACCCCTGTTCTTCGTTTCTTAAGTTCACTGTTCCACCATGGTGGGTTAGTGGGTTTAATGTTACGAGATATAGGGCAGTTTTTTTCAAAGGCCGTTCTCATTTTACTAGTTAGGTTTTGAACAACAGTGTCAATGGTTGAGGTTATCGAAAACGTTTCTTCCTCTGGTGGGTTGATACGTTCATTCAACCATTTTGTGTACTCTGTCCAATTTGTTCTAGTAGGGTTTCTAAAAGGTTTAATATCATTTTGATTTCTGTCTAAAGTAAAGAGTATCCTAAAGTGATCCGAAAAGGATTCCTCAGGTGAGACTCTCCAGTTTTCTACAGAGATCTTATCATTATAACTCATAAGAGTGAGATCAAGAATTTCTTCCCTGTTTTTGTTTCGAAATGTTGGGTGATTACCCTTATTACATAACATGAGGTTAGAACAGAGAATGTATTCAAAAATTGACTCACCCCTTTTGTTGATATCCTTACCGCCCCATTGAGTGTGGTGTGCGTTGGCATCACAGCCCATCACCAAAGGTGTCCCACGTGTTATGGTGTAACCCACAAGGTCGCGGTACGTTTTTGATGGTGGGTCTTCTTCTTCGTACGGCATGTACGTTGATGCCAAGACGAAGTTGCCTTCCTTGGTCTCAACGCTGATTGCCACGTTGTCTCTGTTGCTGTACCTAGATAAAAAGAAAGCGTTAATTGACTTTTTCACTAGAATACAACTTCTTATTTCACCTTCGGACGTGGAGTGGAACAGGTTATAGTTTTTTGACCTCAATCCTTGTACCTGATTCTTACGAATCCAAGGTTCTTGGATTAAGGCCACATCCACGGCCTCTTGAGACATGAAGAGCATCAGGTCGTGCGTTGCTGCTATGGCGTGGTGCAAATTAATTTGCACCACTAGCAGCTTTTGACTCCCCTTTGCCATCATGCCTCCTTACCCTTACGGTTCCGAGACCATATCTCAGCACGTCCCCTTTCTCTTTGAGGAGAAGGTCAGATATCTTGTCAATTACGAACAAGAGGTCCTTCCCTTCCCCGCTAAAGCTCTTCCTGGAATGCAGGAGCTTCCATTCGAGTATGGAGAACTCCTTATTCTGTTTCGCCAGCAGTTTAATTATGGATGAGTCCTCGTGCGTGGCAGGAGGAGGAATCCATATATTAACCTGCTGGCGAAGCGGAATAGATGTGACGGGAAGAACCCCGAGAGAAGCTCCCTCCCACAGTTCGCCAATATTGGCGATTGTGTGAGTGAGGAACTCCCGGGATTTCTGGTCCCCACAGCATACCACTTTAACGCCTTTCCGCCATCCAGCTCCATCAAAGGTGTAGTCTTCAGAACTATCACTCTCCGATGCCGCCATCATGGCTTTGAGGATTTCATTTTCCACAAGTAACCAATTTTTTGCCGTGATTTTCCCATCTGGGTCGTCTCGACTTATTATGGCCACCTGCAGATCGATCGGGGTGGTGTCAAAACTATTGGTTTTAAGCTTTTTAGAGCCTTCAGTTTTGGTTGCCTCCTCCGATCTTGCTCTCTTGATTGAAACTGGCTTCGTTCCAGAAGAGCTGCCTACCTGTGCTTTCTCATTCCCTTTCAGGTTTGATATAGCGTTGGTCTGCTGTTTCTTACTGGAGGACGCCAGATTCGGATTTGAGCCGGTACGAGCAGTAGAGTTGTTGCCAGCCTGTTCACGGTTTATCTTTTTAGGGATAGACCTAGATGTAGCAGCATTTACTCTTTCGCTGTCCGGCTTTTTAGCGTTCAACTGCTGGGTGGAAACAGTGGGTGCAGTGGCAGACGCTGCCAACTGCCGTTCATAGTTTCTCACCAACTTCCTATGCTTTTTTAGTAGGGCCCTGTCTCTCGGACTGAGAGAAGATGGGTCTTTTTTCTCCGTAGCACTCACGAATCGCTTAGAGGATCTGTAGTTACTGCGTTGCCTCGAAGCATTGAGGGGTGCAGTAGGCTTCAGCGTAGTCTCTTCGTGACTCGAGTCTTCCAGTAACTCGTCCTCGGTTTGACTTCCTATAGAGGGAAGTCTGTCCAAGGTCTCCCTACCGTCAATAGCCAAGCTATCTAGTGCAGGAAGAAGAGTCGCTGAAAGGTTGAGAGCGTTGGATTGTCTTTTCAACACTGGTTTATTAATTTCTTTGCTTACAGTTGTCACTGGCGACTTAGCCTCATCCGAAGCCAAGCCCTCGCCGGCAGCCGTGACCTCTGCCGACACTTGAGTGTATATCCCCACTCGAATTTCATTACTTGTAAACTTTTCTTTTTCCATAATTTTTTCAATATTTGGATGTACATCCCTGTTTTTGTTGGTTTTACTTAGTTGTTTGTCCCTGCAGCTGGATTGCTGGAGGAACAAACTTAAGCCCCCTCGCCACCGTCAAGGCGAAAACCGTGAGGGGGCTTACCTTTAATAATTTTACACCCAAGTTTTTGGCAAGTTACTTCTGAATGCTAGTTTTACATTTGTTCCTTAATAAGTTTTCGAGAATAACTTTTAGTTTTGGCAATAAACAGTTTTTTTTTCGATTTGCCACGAACTATGATTTGTGGAATGTTTTCCTTTTTCTTCTCACCGATTCAAATTTGCTTGCAATTGATTAATAAATTGAAACTTAACTCTGGAGCTTGGGAGCAACACACAAATAAACATACAAACAAAAATTTAAAAAATGCAACAAAAAAAAAAAGGCAAGAAAAAGAAAAGAAAAAGACAAAAATTATCATCACAGTTAAATTGTAATTAAATTAATTGCATTAAATTCTACGTAAGTCGAGAAATGCTGCTTCGATTTTCAGAAACTAGATATCTGTAGAAAGTTGAAAAAATCATAAATTTGCAATGCATGCTAAAACTATATTTGCATTTAATGTTGCTGTAGGTAATGACGTTTCTTATAATATTTCTCCTGTTGTTGCTGCTAATGATGATGGGTTAAATATTGTTGATGGTGTTGGTGTTGCTGCGCTCGATGACGGTGATAGTGTGGCTGCCGAGATGAATGCTATTTTTATTAATAGTGTTGCCAATGTGGCTGCTGCTAATACGTTAAATAAGAATGCTGGTGTTAGTGAATTTTCCACTGCTAAATCAATACCTCTATCTGATTCTGAACTCTCATGCCTTGATGATGTGAGACTTCCAAATGCTATAAATTATAACCTTCAAAATAACATTAATAATTCTAAATCTACGATTAAAAATAATATAGTTAAAAAATCTAAATTATATGGTACTGATGCTTTTTCATCCCTGAATGATGCTGCTGTTTCTCGTTATAATTGGTTTCACCTGTCTAAATTCAGGGTTGATACGGAACCAAGTCTACTTATCGATCATATCGCTTCTAAAACTGAAATTCCTAGAGATGAAATAAAGTGTTTTAAGTTAGTGAAAACCAACTCAAACATATCTGATCTGAAATTCGTAAATTTTAAAATTAGTGTTCCATCTCACATGCTTTCTATTGCCATGGATCAAAAGCTTTGGCCTAGATCTGTTCAAATAAAAAAAATTCATTTTGCGGACAAAAAACGAAGTGTCATCGGAGAAAATCGTAACAACGTAAATCTGGTTTCTCTAGTCCCTCCTGTTTCCCATTATGAAATACCTTCTAAAATAAATAACTTTTATATGTATTACCAAAACGTTGGTGGCTTACGAACAAAAATTAACAACCTTCGTCTCAATACAATATCATGCCAATATGAAATCCTAACTTTTACTGAAACTTGGCTTACTAATAAATATCATAATTCTGAACTGTTTGATAGTAATAACTATTCGGTCTTCCGCAAAGACAGATGTCTTGAAAAAACCAATCAAACAAGAGGTGGTGGTGTAATGATTGCTGTCAGTTCATCATTCTCATGTTACGAAGTTAATCTTCCTTCGTCATCTTCAACTTTACCATCGAGATTCGACGTTGACCAAATCGCTGTGAGAGTTATAATAAACAAAAAATGTGACTTAACTGTATTCTTAAGTTATATACCACCAGGTAGTCCTCTTGAATTATTTAAAATACATGTAAATAATTGTTGTGATATTATTAAATTATTAAATAGTAATCAACATGTAATTATATTGGGCGATTTCAACCTCGGTAATATAAACTGGGTATGGGATCCTGATGAATCTTGTTTATTTGCATCTAATGTTTGTAATGAATGTGAATATGAGTTATCAGATTCTTTTTCGGCACTTAATCTCACTCAAATTAATAATTTTAAAAATAGTTTAAATCGTATCCTTGATCTCATATTTATCGATAATGAAATTATTGCTGATGTCAAAGATTGTAACTATCCTATTTTTCAAAATAGTATTCACCACCTAGCTTTAAGTGTTAAACTTAGTTTCTATGATTATTTTAAGCCTGTAATGGGAAGATCAGTCAAATATGATTTCAAAAAATCAAATTTCGAAGGAATAATTAATCATCTTAATTCGGTTTCGTGGAACAATATCGTTTTTAATTACCAGCTCGCGGATGCATATAATTTATTGCTTTGACAATTAAAGAAGCAATTACCTTATTTGTTCCTAAAGTTGTTGTATATAAAAATTCTAAGCCACCTTGGTGGAACAAATGTTTATCTAACTTAAATAATAAAAAGAATAAGTCGTATAAATTATATCGCAATTCCGTCAATGATGTTGCCCTTCGGAGTAACTATTTACGACTTCAGAAAGAATTTGATTTTTTACATAAATTCTTGTATAAGGATTACCTGTTTCGAACTGAATCTTGCTTAAAACAAAATAGTAAACACTTTTGGTCTTACATAAATAGCAATAAATGCTCTAATGGGATCCCAAATTGCATGCAGTATTTAGGGACAACTTCTACTAATATAAATACTATATGCAACCTATTTGCAAATTTTTTCCAGTCGGTGTACTCCCCTCAATGTGTTCCTCACAATTACTCACCAATTGTAAGTGATAATTCTATCAATATAGGCAGCTTAAATTTTAGCCGCAAAGATGTTGAGTCAGCCTTAAGTGATCTCAATGATGATAATCAACCGGGACCTGATGGCATTCCACCAATTGTGTTGAAAAACTGTGCTGTTGCTCTTTCTGGGCCATTAACTCTACTGTTTAATGTTTCTCTTGATAAGGGTCTTTTTCTTGACGATTGGAAAATTTCCTACATTATTCCTATCCATAAATCTGGATCCAAACAAGATGTTTCTAATTATCGTCCTATTAGTAAATTGTCTACAATTCCCAAGATTTTTGAGAAAATAGTTTATGAAAAACTTACCTTTATTCTTAAAGAAACGATTTCGCCATCTCAACATGGATTTGTATCTGGTAGATCCACTACGACAAACCTTGCAATTTTTTGTAACCAAATTACTAGAAATCTCGAAAATGGTTTTCAAACGGATGCTATATTTACGGACTTTTCGAAGGCCTTCGATAGGGTCAACCATTTTATATTAATAAAAAAGATGGAATCCATCGGCTTCCATTCAAGTATTCTAAAATGGTTTGAATCATATCTCAACGGAAGAACACAGCTTGTCCGCATTGATGACTTATTTTCTGAAGGAATTCAGGTAACCTCTGGCGTCCCTCAAGGTAGTCACTCCTTCTGTTCCTGTTGTTGATCAATGACATACCAAATTTTATCAAAAATTCTCTCTGCCTAATGTTTGCGGATGATATCAAAATTTATCGTTGTATCAAGTCGTTGGATGACTGCCTGTTACTTCAAAGTGACCTTGAGTGCTTATCTGAATGGTGCATTGCTAACCAGCTCTTTTTGAATGTCTCCAAATGCCAATCTTTATCTTTCTCTCGCTGTCTTAGACCAATTGATTTTGAATATGAAATCGATAAAACAAAACTTACTAAGCTTAGAGAAAAAAAAGACCTTGGTGTAATATTCGATTCCAAACTAAGTTTCACCTCCCACATTGATTTTGTGGTTGCCAAAGCAAATAGTATGCTTGGATTTGTGGTTCGAAACTCAAAAGAGTTCAAAGATCCATTTACCCTTCGATCACTGTTCTATGCTTATGTAAGGTCTTCTCTTGAATACTGCTCAATTATTTGGAATCCATTTTATAAAACTCACAGTTTAAGGATTGAAAAGATTCAGAGAAAATTTTCGCGAATTGTATTTCATCGTCTAAGCTGGAATATTGAAACCCCTTCTTATGAAACCAGATGTAAACTGCTTGGACTTTAGCCGCTTGATGTTCGCCGTCGGTATTTTTCTATTGTATTTATACGTGATATTATTACTTCTCATATAAATTGCCCATTACTATTGTCCTTAGTTGATCTATATGCTCCGTTTAGGCAAACGCGATCCTGTATTCTATTTCATGAATCTTATCATCGGGTAAACTATGGTTTTAATGAGCCTCTAACTCGATGCATTAGAGAAACAAATATCATTTGTAATCATGTTGACTTCTTTTCCTACCATAGTCGAGAATCTTTTAAAAAATATTTATTATATTTATTACTTAACTTCTACACTGGTGATTTTAGGTTATAGTATTAGTTAAATGCATTTATTTATGTTTTTATTCTTTATTATATTTATAAACCTTGTTCTGTAGTCTGTAAGATTATATTTTATTTGTTAATAATATTATATCAATCTGCTTGATGAATAAATAAATAAATTAATTTGAGTAGTTGAGAGGTCTCAAAAGGTTTAAAAGCAAGGCTTACAATAATGTTCTCATTTTAAATACGATTTTAAAAATTTGTATTTTATAATAGTTTTGATTAATAACAGGTTATTTTGGTGTATCAAACATATTTCTAGGTTAACCACATGATTTTATATCGATTTTTGAACATTACTCAACCCATAATTTTGCAAACTAGGTACAAATACAGGATTTGAAATATCACGAATAAGCTCTGCGGAAATGGTTTATAACTTCAGTACCTAATTCTTTTTTGAGGTATGAAATGAATGATGATATAACAAGGATTATATTTTTAGAAAATTATAATGATTCAAGGGAACATGATAAATTACTATAAGAAGTACAAATTTGTTTAAAGTGAAAATATCGCTATTTTCGGGCGCATTTTCCTATAAAATTAATAGAAAAAACATGAATGTAGGTAGGTACCTATAGAAATAATGAATCTTTATTTATGCAAAAGATAGCATTTTAACTTTACAATAAGTTTACTCGATTTAAAGGAATGTTATATACCTACATCATTTGCGAACATACTCCTCGACTCGGTAAGTTTATTTTTGCAATTAAACAAATTAGGTATGTTATTCACCTGTATTTCTGAACATGTTTTTATTTCGGTACTGAATAAATAAATAAATACATAAAATTAACAAAATATTCCTTCATACCACCTACCTACATTTTGATGCTGTAAAGAAATCCTCGAAACTACCAAAAACGAAAATTCTTATATCATTACTAGAAGATCGATATTATATTTATGAATGTATATGCAAGAGTACACAAGCAAGCGCACAAAAAAGGATAAATGAGAGCAAAAAATTGCAAACACAAACAACCGCCACCAAGTCTACCATTCCACCCCAAACGTGAAAACAGAGAAATCCTCCAAAGAACAAATTTTTCCTTCAAACCTACCTCAGAAGAAATTAAAAACGAAAATTCTTGCCAAGATCGACAAGAATGAAATAATTATACCTGAAGTGTACACACACACAAGCAAAATTTAAGTTAGAGCAAACTATGAAGACAAAAAAACTACCACCACAACCTTCATTAATTGCAAAAAAAAAAAAAAACAGACAAAATACCCAAAAACCAACAACAAAAACAGGTACACTTGCGATAGTGGTGAAAGAGTTTCAGTTCGATGCAACTTGAAAGCTTCATATACAGCAAAAGCTTTTCTCGCCAAGTACAAAACATGCTTGAAGGTGGAGGCAATCTAAGTGGAGGCAATCTCAAATCGGGTCCTTTTTCTTTATATGAAGCGGCCTGTCTTTATTATTAGTTAGTCTATGTTATTAGTTAGTCTATGATACAATATGAAAAATGTCCTGCATTAAAAAAATTTCAATCAAATTTGAAAGTTTTTTTGGCATTAAGAAAAATGTTCAATAGAATTTGAAAATTTCTTGCATTAAAAAAAAATGTATGAAAATTTGTTACATAAAAAAAAAATGTAAGAACATTCTTTGTTAAAATCGTCAAACTACGTCAATAATATTTTAGGGCATGATTCGTGGCAGTGATGGGTAGGGCACGAATTTCAAATGAGTTTTTTATGAAGTAGTAATTTTGTAATAGGACCTAGATTCATGGGAACACGATTTTTGACAGGCGGGTGTTAAAATATCAAAAATTTTGAAAACCCGATTATGCCAATTGATTAAGAAGGGGGTATTACCTACTGGCACCGCTGACGTTGTGATCCCATAATTCCACGTCTCCAAAAATGCTGCGAAATATTTAGGTTTTCTTCGAAGAAGTATGAAATAGAAATTTGTCTGCCCTTCTGATCTCTTATGATGAAATAGCATGGAAATTTGAGTGAAGTACAAAAATATGGCGAAAAATTCTAGTTAGAGGAAAATTCGACTTAGAGGGAGTTCGACTTTGAGGGAGTCGACTGTAAATACATGCAATCGGTAGCCAATAATTTTTTTTCCAAGACTGATTGTGAAGAGTTTTGCCCTAAGCTCGATGGTTAAGGAGTTATTGTGCTGTAAAGAGGGAAGAAACTGAAAATCTTGCAAAATACGAAAATTTAGCTTTTTTTGGGAGATCCATAGCACCGTTTGTAGTGATTGTACAAAAATACTTTTTGTATCATATTTGTAGGAAATTTTGTTTTCTACAAATTTTCACTTAACTTGTTTTCCGTAAAAATACACTGGAAAAAAGTTATAGGCAAAAAACTCACTTAACTTGTTTTCCGTAAAAATACACTGGAAAAAAGTTATAGGCAAAAAACTGGAAAAACTGCCGATTTTTTGTGGTTTTTGCAGGATTTTGAAGAGGGCGGAGGGGACGTGGTTTTGAAAATTTGGAATTTTGATCTACCAACCATATCAAATAACATATCAAAAATTTAGAACTACCCGACTTTTTGTAGGGTAAAACCTCTCTATTTAATGGACTATCTAAATTCACAATAATATTGCATATCAAAATTTTGAAAACAATAAATTTTGGATTTCTTAAAAAAATAATAAACATATTTTTTGAAAATTCAATATTTTGAAAACGCGTTGATGACTTGCAAATAAATTTGTTAATGTATATTAATAAATATTTATTTATATTAATAAATACTCAAAATTGGCATCCCACATTTTTTTTAAATATTAATAAAATTTTATATATAAAAAATTATTTTAAGAAAACTGCTCCAAGGATTTAAATTTTTTTTGGGCATATACATATTTCTATTTTTTAAGTAATAAAATGGCTTGCTTGGTTTTGAGAGCTTAGCTATTTTACTATGTAGTTGTTTTCATATTTTTCTATTTTTTTATTAATTTTTTCTATATAGACTTGGATAGAAAGCTCTTAAGTTCCAACATAGACTAACTAATAATTATTAGTTAGTCTATGGTTCCAAGCATTTTGACCATAGGAGCAAGTACGTGCGATCCAGTGGTGCATTTTATTTTGAATGCAACAAATGTTCGTACATTTTTTTTTTTATGAAGAAATTTTCAAATGTGATTGAAATTTTATTGTTTAGCAAGAAATTTTCAAATCCTTTTGAAAATTTTTTTCAATGCGAAAAATGTTCGAATTTTATTGACATGTTTTTTTTTTTTATGCAATACATTTTTCATATTGCTTTCTAATTTTTTTAATGCAGGAAATTTTTGAATCGCACTAATTTTTTTTTATGCAAGAAGTTTTCAAATGTTATTGATTTTTTTTAATGCAACAAATATTAATGTTTGCATTAATATTTCTTTTTTTGAATGCAAGCCATTTTTAATCTGCATTAACATTTTTTCAATGCAACAAGCTTTCGAGTTTGCATTAACATTTTTTTGAATGCAAAATAACGGGTGATTTTTTAAGAGGTTTAGAACTTAAAAAAAAAAAAAAAAACACAAAAAATTCGAAAAAATGAATGAAATATTTATTTGAATCGATAGTTTGAACCTTGCAATTTAATGTTTAAAGATAATTTCATGCAAATGTTGACCGCGGCTGCGTCTCAGGTAGCCCATCCGCTGAGTCCAATTTTGGCATACTCTTTCACACATATCGGCCGGTATCTCACGAATGAATGCATGGATGTTGGCTTCCAGTGCGTCAATCGAAGCGGGCTTGTCCCTATAGACATTAGCCTTGACATACCCCCACAAAATATAATCTAATGGTGTCAAATCGCACGATCTAGGCGGCCAATTGACCGGCCCGAAACGTGAAATTAACTGTTCACCAAACTCGCCTCGCAATTGCGCCATTGTTTCGCGTGCTGTGTGGCATGTGGCACCGTCTTGTTGAAACCACATATCATGCAAGTCAAGAACTTCCATTTCGGGCAAAAAAAAGTTTGTTATCATCGCTCGGTAGCGTTCACCATTGACAGTAACGCTGCGATTCGCATCATCTTTGAAGAAATATGGCCCAATAATGCCGCCGGCCCATAAACCGCACCAAACAGTGGCTTTTTCGGGATGCATTGGTAGCTGTTGCAATGCTTCTGGCTGATCTTCACTCCAAATGCGGCAATTATGCTTATTTACGTACCCATTCAACCAAAAATGAGCCTCATCGCTGAACACAATTTTCTGAACACAACATTTCGAACCGAGCACGAATTTTGATAGTAAAATTCAATAATTTGCAAGCATTGTTCATTTGTAAGACGATCCATGGTTAAATTGCAAACCAAACTGAAGCTGTTTGACAGTGACACAAGGTACTAAACACACGTCAGCTGTCAAAACCAGTGTTGCCAAAACCAAACCAGCTAAAAAATCACCCTTTATTTTCACATTGCATTAAAATTTTATTTTTAATAATTAATGCAAACAAAAATGCAATTTTACAACTGCTCTATACACGATTCAACTTCGTTGTCAATTTAATGTCAACTTGATTAAATCAACCCGTGTGTGGATTCAGTTGATTAATTTGAAGGCAAACGATTGAGTTGGAAATTGTGGTGAAAATTATTTTGAGTTTTTTCAAATTGATGTGAAAATTTTCAACTTTGGTGAGCTGTGTGTAGGCAAGTCATTTGATTTACTGTCAAACCAAAGGCGTTTTAACTCTACGCCACATTTACAAAGAGGTCAATATGCAGTTCAACCGCACTTCAAACCTCACCTATTCACTTTAGTAGTTTTCTTTTTCTTTAGTACTAGTTGTTAACTGTGTGTGTCTTTTTTCTTAGTATGGTCTGAGTTTATACTGTTGAAGCATTACTGCCGTGTTAAGAAGAAAAAACATAACTGACTTTTTGGCTGTTTTGATTTAGAGCCGATTTTGACATTTTTGATATGCTCGCTATTTTATTCTTTAAAAATAAAAGCCCTAACTTGCTTTTGTAATGGTTTAAACCAGCCATACTCAACCTATTTTTCATTAGGGCCACAAAGACGTTTTAGCTATTTTGCCTCGGGCCGCAACATGAATTATTTTTGCACTTAGGTGTTCAGTAATGTATATTGAATGGTATATTCATTTTAATACAAAAATTAATTTGATTTCTGAAATTTAAAACATTTTTTCAAGATCTGTATTGTTCCTGCATGCTAAACTAATTCGTTTATTTCATTTTTTTTAGGATTGAAAACGCTGGTTCCCAAACGTTTGAAGATCCAAGATGTTAATTTTTCAATCCAGCGTCGAATTTCTGATTTTTTTTTCTGTCAGGAATATTTTCTATTACCTGAAGTAGAACGAGGAAAATGTATGTTGTGGGCACTCATTGCACAGTCTTATTGTTTTTTTTTTAGTTTGTGTCTTCACTTTCGGGAGCAAAACCGGTCAAACTTCTGAAAATTACTTGCGATTTGAGTTTAATCAGCTGCAAAATCAGTTTCTTTCACACGTAGGCAACATTTTTGCTTTGTCATAGCGTTTTCGTTTGGTAATCTGGAAGATCCCTCCGGCATTGTATATCCACTCTATAGTATTCTCATGAAACACGGTTTTGTAGGTTGAAGCCTGATTCACAATCACAATGCGACGGGAAAACGAGACGAGAGCGTGACGTGATTCGCTGTCATCTTTTTCTAGTTATAAAATCGTTTCCCAATTCACAATGCGGCAAGATTCATTACAACGAAAACTCTTTTGTTAAAAATAAAAAATAATATAAGTTATCCAAAAAAGCTTTAAAGACAACAGATTAGGAATTACTTGATCTTTTAATTTCAAGCTATCGTATTTTTTCTTTAAAAAAATACTTCATTATGTAAATAACTTGTCAAAAAATAAAATCGTCGTCTCGTCGCGCCTTTTTTTCAATTTTTCGAATTCTTGGCGTGACGTGACGACGAGAAACGCTTCATTGTGTATATCCTCATATACTTTCATTGTTTAAAATTCGTTTGACAGCAACGACGGGATCTCGTCACGCTCACGTCTCGTTTCCTCGTCGCATTGTGAATCAGGCCTGACATTTGGTCGATAGGTTCGCTGTGATCGCCTTACCGAGATCCCTTAACAAAAATTAGTATTACATTTGGACGCATAGATGGCCACGAGCTTTTTTTCTTCATGAAAATACTATAGAATTTATATACAATGCCTCCGGAGCTCTTAGATCCAGATTCCAGGATACCAAACGAACAAGTTGCAACCCTTTACTGGATCTTGATTCTGAAGTTTGGGTTTGGTTGTATTTGTGCACTGGGTTGTTGCATTTGGGTGATCAAACGTTCACACAGCTGTTCTCTGAATATTGATATTCCTCCAGAAACGAATGTCTCCACCTTGGGTTTTTATTTTGAGTAAACTCCTAACCTAAGCAAAAAATATACAGCAAGGTATGAAGATGATGATGGAGAGTTGGAGAGGATGAAATCTTTGGCCTATCCATTTTTTCATAATTGTTTCCTTTTAACTCCAAATCTTAGTACAATGAAAATGCACAATGGTAATTCCAAATTAATGGCCTTTTCGATTGGCAATCCGGAACAGCGATTCGACTAGTGTGAACGCTTCTCATTTCAATTCTGAAATCAAATTCAGAAAAAATTTCTGTTCTTTTCAGAAGAAGAACTGTCATCTCTTGCCAAATGAACTTTTTCAGAAGTATTTGAAAGGCTGCCGGACGCTACGGGAGTCGGGAGGACCAAGCGAAAACGCTTTCAGTCATTCGTGAAAACGAAAAGACAAAGTGACATTGGATGTCGATGGAGCTTTTTTCACTTGTTTTTCAAATTTGATGTTTTTCACTGACAATACTCTTTGTTTGGAAATGTTTCCTATGTTGGGCTTTATTTCCCATTTCATTTATTATTTCGGGCATTGTTTCATTTTATAAAAGAAAGTTATGACGAAATCAGGAAGTATTATCCAAAACTTTCAGTCTTTTTTTGGGTGTTGATTCCAGATTGATTTAGGAGCTTTGTCCAAAAGGCTGTAAATTTTGATTTATGGTATTCAGTTTTTCTATGAAATCGCATAGTTATGTAAGTATGCCAGATGGGCCACTTAAAAAGCGTGACGAGCCACATGCGGCCCGCGGGCCGCAGGTTGAGTATAGCTGGCTTAAACGCTTAAGAAAAAATAACGTTCGCTCAAAGAACCTATTTTTAAGAAAAATTGACGTTTTAACACTATTATTTTAAGAAAAAAAGTGACTAACATACAAGCATTTGTACATCTGATAAATAATCAAGGCAAAAACAAAATGATTTACTTGCAAATACGACAGAAAAATACTTATCAACAAAACAAAAAAGATAGAAAGCAGAAAGGGTATTCATGCAACAGCTTAAAGTCGTCGTAAACGTGGTAAAGTTTTAAACTTCGTAAATCTGTGACAGGATTACGAAGTTTTAAACTTTAGAATGTTTACGACGACTTTACGCTGTTGCATGAATACCCATATAGATAAAAAAACAGAAAAACGTGTTCATCTCGAAATGTCAAAAATATAGATACGTTTTTTCTTGCCGTGTTAGCAGAGTAGTGTTTCAACTATGTTTATGTTGTGTGTGGCGAAACATTAATTTAGTTGACCACAAAATTGACAACCAAATTGAATGGTGTATTGAATTCTTAACATCTATTCACGCACTTTAGGTGCAGATAAAATAAAACTAGTAGAGATTTCGTTTGGTCGTCCAGAAGCGTTCGGAAGCAATATTTTCCAAAATCCCCTAGAAGAACATAATTTGCAGTGTTTTTGTGCCGCAAATTTTAATAGTGTTGATAATCATAGACCAAAATATTGCGTCTTAGAAGGCTAACGACAGCATCTAACTGATGAGCCCAACTGTTGCCTGGGCGAAACGCCCATTTGGACTAAAGGTCATAAAAAATCTTAAAAAGTATTTGAGTGCTTTCACTTATGAACTCATATCTCTTGAGTGCAGGTATGATGGATTATATTTTTTTTTCTTATTTTCGGATATAAATAAGATTACGGTTATTTGGATACCTCGTTTACTATCGTACGTCATTAGGGGGCTCATCATTCATATGTACATACATATGTATATCTATTAAAGAGAACATGTTCTCTTTTTCTTCAAGGATCTTTTTAGCCTATTGAATAGACCTTTTAAAAAGGAACAATTACGTGCAAGGGTTTTTATTATTGAATATGTTTGTTTTGCCCATAAGCATGCTTAAAACCGAAAATGCTACTAAATTCACCCATGCGTTTCTGAGAGAATGGTCACACTGGCCAATTGTCAGTATTTTTGTTATAACTCAAAAACTAAGCCGAATTTGACAATTTTACATGTAATACTTTTTGTTCAAAATTAAATTTTCTATCAAAATGGATAGTTTGGAAAATTTCTTAAAAAAAATTAAGCAGGAAAAGTAAACAAAAACCAACATAAAAAAATCGAAAAATCAAAGATTTTTAAATTTTTTCCTAAATTGCGCATAACTTTTTTCGGAGCAAAGATACGCTCAAGACATTCATGAACAAAGTAAACTGGAGTCTAAAGGCTTTAATATGACATGTTAAAAAAGCCATATTATTTAAAAATTTACAGAGATATAGCCATACAAACTTTACGATTTCTTATCATTTTCCGCAGTTTTTGCCCGAAAGCCTATTTTTTGTGTACTTTATGACAAATTTAACGTTCCTAGCACCTAATACCAAATCTTATGTTAATCGGACCAGCCGTTCGGTCTGTAGGTCTGAACACATTTAAAAACAGCCGAAAAACGAAATTGCGAACTTACATCCTTTTTATAATTTCTCTATAGTTCTAATGTCATATTATGTATATCAAAATTTTGATTTCGAACATTTTTACGAAAGTGAAATTTGCCATATTGTACCGAAAAAGGGACTTTCGGGCCAAAACTGAGAAAAATTATAAGAAATGATAAGGTTTGCATGGGAATATCTCTGTCAATTTTTAACAAATATTAATTTTTGAACATGCCATATAAAGGCCTTTAGTCTCTACTTTGTTTTGTCTGTGCATGTCTTGACCCTATCTTTGCTTAAAAAAAAGTTATGCACAATTTATTAAAAAATTTAGATATCCTTGATTTTTTGATTTTTTTTAAGTTGGTTTTTGTTAAATTTTCCTGCTTAAATTTTTTCGTAAAATTTTTTGAACTATCCATTCCAATAGAAAATTTAATTTTGAACAAAAAGTATTATATGTAAAATTGTCAAATTCCGCTTAGTTTTCGAGTTATACCAAAAATACTGAAAAGTGGCCAGTGTGACCATTCTCTCAGAAACGCATGGGTGAATTTAGTAGCATTTTTGGTTTTAAGCATGCTTATGGGCCAAACAAACATATTCAATAATAAAAACCCTTGCACGTAATTGTTCCTTTATACCTCTCATTTTCCGGTCTATTCAATAGGCTATTTTTTGTTTTCTTTTTTCTATGAAGTTCAGTTTCATTTTATGTCGATAATCTTCAATTTTATTGTGAGTGTTTTTTTTTGACGTTTGGTTTTCAAGAATAAATAAAACGCATATTATTTAGTGTTATGGCCAAGAATTTAGCTTTTTATAAGGATAAGGGCTTGCCATTATGTTTTTAAAATGATTTCGGGCAAGTGGCCCTTCGCAGTTGGCTCGAATAAATTCCAGCCGAGAGGCCCATTTTTCAACCTCTTTTTGCAGCAATTGGGGCCGTATGTCAGCAATAACGCGTTGTTGATTGTTTCGTTGGCTGTATATGGCATGTAGCGCCATCTTGTTGGAACCAAAGGTCGTCAACATCAACATCCTCCAATTCAGGCACGAAAAAGTCATTAATCATGGCTCTATAGCGTTCCCCATTGACTGTAACATTATAACCGGCTTCATTTTCCATAATTTTTCATCGCAATGCGCGAACGTTGTTCAGGAGTAGGTCTATTTATTATGAAATGGCAAACCAAACTGAGCATAAATCAAGTGACAGCTGTCAAAAAGACCAACTCAAACACGTCTAAAAAACACCCTTTATGTACAATATGTTAGATAACTAATCAGAACTTTGTTCGGACGTTATATACCAAAAGCCTTAGCCGTTTAAAAAGTTGGATCCACTTAAGCAATTAGTGAACAAATTAAAAAAAAATTGTTCTATTGGTGGTACTGGTTATTAAAAAATATGGTTTGGTAAAATTGTTACGTTGGAGCCCACAAGAATGGCTCATGGGTGGCTTCAACTAAAGTCACTTCGCCCAGGTAAAAGTCTTGAAATCTTATCCGAAAAATAAAGCGTGAGAAAAATGGGAGTGCCACTGGGTGGTTTTCACTAAAATCATTTTCTAAACCTTCTCTTTGCTAAAAAGAAAGCAACTCTGAAAACTTCATCCGTCGTTAGAGCCGTTTCCAGGAAACCGATTACAAGAATTGTTTGCTTGTAATAAATTAATAATAATGTTCAAAAATCCATTTTGTCTGCCTATACCAAACGATAATACCGTTCGGTATCGTTTTGGATGGCATCGTTTGGGTTTTCAGTACCGAGACTTTGTTGGTATCGTCTCGGTATCATTTGGGTTTCAGATACCGATACCAAACCATACCGAGACTGTTTTGGTATCGTGGCCAGCCCTATTTATTAGTTTCTCTTTATTTTATCATTTGGCCCAGATTGGGTGCCAATTTTTAAAATAGCGTCCAAACTACAGGATTACAAAAATGACTCCTAAGCCAATTATCATCCTTAGCAGTCAAAAATAAATTTCAAATATAAATATAAGACCTCCCCCCCACAAAAAGTGCCAGAATTCGGGTTTCCTGACCTGAGTACAGATTGGGTGCCATTTGTCAAAATTGCGCCCAAGCGGTAGGATTACAAAAATTACTTCCGGGCTAAATTTCATCCTTTAATCATGTCCAAAAACAAATTTCATACATTGAACAAATTTCCCCACCAAAAAACGCCTGAGATTCGGTGTCCAGACCGGAATATTAGTGTTTAAATGAGTAATGAATATAACCTTTTCTTTCACGTTCTTGTTTCACAATGGAAATTTAAGTGCGGTACATTTAAAAAGATCCAATAAGTGGTGGGCAGAATGGCGCTCAGGTTTGTTTCAGTGCAGTTCCGGCGGCGGGCGCATACTTGCCTTTAAAGCTTTTTCAGACGCATTCTTATAATTTAATGAACACACATATACTGCGCCTACGCATTACGAACAAAAATAACACTTGAATGGACTCGGCTGAAATTTAAAATCCAATTTAAATGTTGTAAAAGGAAAAGACGTGATCTGAATAAATTTAAATAAAAAAAAAAAAAAAAAACAAACGCAGTAGGTACACATTTCATATTGACAAGTCATGCAGACAGTATAAAGTGCATATATTCAATTTCATATAAATGGCAATATAATGATTGATTGATATTTTTATATAAATATAAAAAGTGAGTCCTTACTCTAGCTATAGCATAGCATACACACGGACAATTTCTTATGCGAATTATTTATTAAATCGTATTTTGTTGGTAAAATCATCCAACCATGTCGCTCGAACAATCTGTGTGCCAATTATCCTGTCCAAACTCACTCCATTCCATATATGCACAGTGCCCATACAACAACAAAAAAAAAGAACCAATTTCTGACACCAAGCGTATAAAACCTGATTAACTGTAGATTATCTGCGAGCTTTCACAAGCGCCATAATGCATATATTGTTCTTGCAAGCTAATTATACGCAGCTTAATATCAATCAATTCTGCCTTCGCTCCTGCTCACTGTAGGCATACGTATGCGGCAAACGTAAAATCACATATGGAAAATTCATTAAAATATTAAAATTACATTATTTCCATAAATAAATATCAAAAATTCAGGTAAACATACGCAAATAATAATAAAAGGTAGGCTCTACCTTAGTTCGCATCAAAAAAAAAAAAAAAACAAAAAGAAGATACATTTATAACTCAAACGTATGACATGAGTTAATCATAAATCACATGTCACTCTGCCAAATAGTGTTTTCGATTACAATCCCACCTACCATCAGCCACCACACCGAAGGTCCTTCAATCTAGATATATCGTGTCTCGATGAGTTCAATAATAATAATAATATTCCATATATTCTAGGTAGGTACACAAATTAATTGGAAAATGAAAACGGTTCGACCGCAGTTGATAATCAGCAGCAAATCCAATCAATTGAGAGGCGGCCGAGTTATTTATCATAGTGCCCTTCCACTCAATGAGCACAAAACTCATATTATATTATGAACTGCAAACATTCTTGCACCCTCACGATGACGTTTCGCCTGATAAGTGAGTTGTCGCTCTATACAATTTACACTACGAAAATATAAAGTTTTGGTACTACTTCTACATACGTATCCTATGTCGCTGCTATCAACACGCATGAATCGCATGAAAGTTTTTCTGACGATTAATCATTTTATATACATACATAAATAAGGAAGTCTTTATATATACGTATTAATTTTTGCATTCCCACGGGACATTCCTAGTTACATAACACCTCAAATTGAAATTCACTTTTAGGGTCTGATGTCCAAGGACGAAACTTTACCGTTTAGGATTAAATTGTTTTATTAGTTGACAAGAGTTGCGAAGTGCGTAGAGAAAAGTTTGTGGCAAAAGAAAAACTCACATGGTGAGCATAAAACATAAAAACTTCTAATCCCAGCACTTAAATGTTGAAATACTATTTTTCTTCTGCGAAAATCATATTATTTAATATTCTAACCTTAAGTACTCAGCCACTGGTGTTGATCTTGACACCAATATTGTGCAGGGCCGGATTTAAATTTTAAAATCTACTGAGATAGGTCAAATTACCTAAAAAATCTTAACATTTGGGCGACCTGAATCGTGCCTGATCGGGAAACTATTGACTGCTCAGAACTTGGTCTGGGCCAGTCGGGCAACAATCATTTACGGTGAAGTGCTTGTTTTACCTTCTCGTGGCGGTCCCCGGACAAATATCTGCGTATGCCTATTGTACGTAAATAGGCTAAAATTACAAGTGCGAAAGGCCTTGCTTTCAAGGATAAGTTACGGAGGTTAGCATTCTTCGTTACTGAAATCAATTCCGCTTACGAAACCGACAATACGCGTCAGATAATAAATAATAACACGTTTGCCTATTGTAGACTTTAGACGGACAATGATAAGTTTCTGGAATGTGAAGACGCTTCTTGACAATAGAAGTGAAGGTCCTCAAAATGCTAGATTCTTTCAATTAGAGAAAGAGTTCATGTGGTATAAGATGGACATCTTAGGGATTATTGAAGTTAGATGGTTGGGCTCGGGGAAGTTTAAGTCTCCAACTCGTAACATTGTACTACTCTACTCCGGAAAGGCACCCGGAAGTAATCGCGAATTTGGCGTTGGATTGCTGCTTGCCAAAACAGCGCTCAATAGCTTAATTTCCTGGGAGCCTTTAGATCATGAAAGCTAGATTCCAGACTGAAGTACGTCGCGTCTTCATCATATAGTATTCTGTCGAGGGAAAAGAGGCCTTCTATAACCTGCTGAGTGCACTACGTGGAGACATCATAATGGTAAAGGGAGACTTGAATGCCACGGTTGGCCATGATAATGATGGGCTCCAAGCATGTTATGGGACGGCATGGTGTTGGAGACTGCAACGACGAAGGCGAACGTTTTCTCGATTTTTGTAACGCCAATCGTCTTGTAAAAGGAGGGACCATGTTTGAGTACAAGACGTCACACAAAGTCAGTTCGGTTTCGACGGACATACAAGCAACTTCCAACCAAACTGATCACTTCGCGATCAGTCGGCGATTTAGAATCAGTCTCTACAACGTTCGAAGCAGTAGAGGTGTAGAGATAGGAATGTCCCACGACCACCATTTGATGGTTGCTACCGTAAGATTACGCACAACTGCAGCTCGGAATTCCCAAGAAATCACCCGAATGCCCAAGTTCAACACCTATAGACTTCAGGATCCCGCAGTCCGCCAATAATTAGTGGACCACCTTTCATAAGGGTTGAGAGAAATCAGCAGCACGGAACCCACCTCCTTCGAAAACCATTAAAAATAAATAAAATAAATTGGGTGGCGCAACAGCTCATGGAGAACCAGGGCCTAGTGACTTACAACTCACAACCATTCCTGTGTGCGTGTTTGTTGGCAGGAATGGAGGGGACCTACAGTTTTTTGCCGAATCCGAACGGCTAAATGAGAAGCACTTTTTCATGACAAGTATACTCTTGGAGGATTTGTCAGTTCCTCGCAAGAGGCAGTACCTCGAATAAAACATTTCTGTTTTAGGTGGCATGGCTGGGAGTCTAACCCACATCTTCGGCATGACAGTCCTACGCACTAACCATCAAGCCACGAGGTACTACCTTCGAAAAAAAAACCATTGGTGTGATGTGAATAATGTTTTCATATCAGGTGCAGAAAGTATAGTCGGTCGGTTGCACAGGAAGAAACAGTGCTTGGCTTTCCGAAAAACTTGGACTCGGATCGAAGAAAGAAAACAGCTTAAAGCTCACATTACAGCAACACCAGTAGCAGCAGAAACGAGCTTGAGTCTGCGTATCGCATGAAGGTGAAAAAAGTTCACCGGACGTGATAAGCATATTACAATATCAACGTATTAGCAACAGAAGCAGAAGAGGCTGCAAGAAGGTGTGACAGCAGGACCGTCTACAGAATTACCTAAGAGCTTACAGGTGTCCAAAGCGCTAACAAAACCTCGTAAAAGACATATACGGATCATTGCAGAGCACTTACGAGCAGCGCCAACAACATTGAGTGAGTTCCTGCACCCACTCATTGAGAGAGCTTGGGAAACAGAGAGTTTTCCTGAGGAGGGAAAAAAGGGAGTGGGGATTATAAAAGTCACAAAGAAAGGAGACTTTACGCAATGCCAAATCTGGAAAGGAATTTTCGTGCTGCCTGCTAAAGTAATAGCAAAATTCATCCTGGAGCGAATAAAAGCTGACCTCGAAGACACCCTTGATGCCAAGCAAGCAAGATTCCGCACTGGATCTTTCTGTGCGGACCACATCAACACCTTACGGATCATCATCGAGCAGTGCGTTGAATATCAATCACCACTTCATGGACTTCGAAAAGGCGTTCGACAGTGTCGATAGAGAATTTATATGGTTCACTTTGTGAGGAGGAGAATCCCGGATAAATTGATTGCTATTATTAGGGCTACATATGACGGATCCAAATGTAACGTTCTGTGTGCAGGAATGTAGTCACAAGAGTTTTAGATCTTAAGTGGGGTTAGATAGGGTTGCATATTGTCATCAATACTATTCCGGATGGTGATAAGTGATGTGCTGTCGACTATAAATGAAGGAATTCAGTGGAATCTGTGATCACACCTAAAATATCTGAACTACGCGGAAGACGCACGTATGCTTACTCTCTCATAGGATCATGGATTTTCATCAAATGACAACAAGTGTGGAGAAGCTGAAATTGTTGGGCTTACGATTAATACGGCAAAAACTAAAAGGATCAGCATTAGAACTTCCTCATCTACTCAAATAGTTATTTCTGGACAACCTGTTGAGATTGTAGAGAGTTTTCAATATCTTGGGAGTATTGTCTTTGCTGATGGCGGGACCGAGCTAGATATAACCAGCCGAATCGGGAAAGCAAAGGCTGCGTTCGCGATGCTGTCCAAAATATGGAAAAACAACTCTATAAGCCTTAAGACCAAGCTATAACTGTTCAGCAGTGCAGCACTTGGAAAGTAACACCCCCTGTCACTAGAAAGCTGCAAACATTCTTGAATAATTGTCTGCGAAACATCTTGAAGATTTTCTAGCGTAACCGTATCTCTAATGATGAAATACATGCGAGAACAGGTTTGGAAACCATCGACTCTATGATACGAAACGTAAGCGGCAGTGGATCAGCCATACGCTTCGAAAAGATCAAGAATGCATTGCGAGTCCAGTGATGCAACCCTCTAACGCAGCGAGGAAGAGGAGTGGGCCGACTTAGAAGTACTTGGTGAAGAACGGTCGAAGAGGAATCAACACAACTGGAGAAGAGTTTGAGAGAGCTGAGGTACATCTCCAGAAATCTAACACGATGGCTTGTAGGATTAGTTGAGGCCCTATGCCCCACAAGGGGAACCTCACGGACGTAAAAGGTCCCGGGACCTAAGTAAGTAATTAAGTATCTTAACATTTCTTAGGGCCAGTTTTTCAGTGCAAGATAGACTTATTCTCGGTGTTAAACCTGAGTTATTTAATTCCTGAAACGTTATTCAATTTAAATCCTAAGCTAACTTCAATTTAGCTCAACTTATTTGGAGACTTAACTCAGGGACCAAATTGAGGGCCTTTTCCATTTTGGCAAGTTATTGAAATCTTTGGACGGTGCGATTGTCGTTGTGACGCCATCTGGATTTCGATAGTGAAAGGCGTAAAAGTGTGGCACATCAATTTCAATAGATTTTTGTCTTCTAAAACATAATGTTAATCCTCAGCTCAAAAAATGTTTCTGGGTTATCTCGGGGTAAATTTGTTTTGAGAATAATCATTCGCTGAGTTAACTCTCCACTGAAAAACTGGCCCTTAGAGTAATAAGTCTGTTAAATATTTCGTTTCCAAGAAGCGAATCCACGGCTGAAAATAAATTGAATCTTAAAATATTTATTTACCTACTTTTCTGTCTGATATACTCTGAAAGCTCTATTCAACGACAAGGAAGGGGATTAGTGAATTGTTCACGGAGATCGTAACGATTTGGAGGCAGTATCCGTATAGGTACATAATATAAATCTTTTTACGAGTCGGCTGGAGTCTTGTACGAGCCTATCAGAAGGATGATGTGCGGGGATGAATTCAAAACAGAGAATCAACGGTGCCACCAACAGTCTTGAAGACGAAGACAGTGAGGATTGCTCCCTCTAAGGTACTTTTCTCCTTCCATGAAAACGGCAGGTAGTGGAAAATTTATAAGGAGTGGTTGTTAATCCGGCTCCCCGCCCTTGGCGATACTATAAGGGTATGTTCCTTCAGGTTGGGGGTCGTGTCATTAAGGTGACTTCCCAGGCACATAACACTATTTTACGCGCAACAAGCCTCGGATACAGACAGATTCATTGTTGACAAAACTGACAAACAAAGAAACGACAACGAAACTTCGGATATGCACGTGGAATATTCTGTTTAGACTACTTGCAGCCGAACAGTTTATCGTGACCCAAGACTGCTACAAAGCAAATATCATCGCCCTGAAAAAAGTGCAATGGAATGGGCCGGGCAAAAGGAAACTTAAAGTCTGTGACATACTACGGCGTCTTTTACCGACAAGAGGCAGAGGCTTGAGTTTTAACTATGTCAAGGCTGAATTCACCAATATTAGCTTCATATGCGTGCCACAGGGTGCCGTGAAATAACGCCGAACGAAATAAAGCCGAATGTCGAAATTCGGCTTTATTTCACTTTACTAAAGTGAAATAACGCCGAATTTTAGCGTTCGGCTTTATTTCGCTGTGGCAAAGCGAAATAAAACCGAATGTTAACTGTGAAATAAAGCCGAACCAAACAAATTCAAAGTTCGATTTTATTTCTAAGTTTCATTAATCCAGATTCTATAAAAATACAAAAGAAACTTTGCATACACCCAACCTCGCACCAACCCCAAATCTTATAGCGAGTCCAAGCAGGGGGGTTGCAGGGGGGCAGCATGCCCCCCCATACATACCTCACTGTTTATTCGCAATTCTAAAATTTTATAAACCATAGGTATAAAGGAGAGGATTTATTATTATTTATTAACTAATTAAATATGTAAATCCTTTTGAAAAGTGAAATAACACCGAATCGGCCTTATTTCTCTTTTTAAAGCGAAATAAGGCCGAACGATAAAATTCGACGTTATTTCACTTTAGTAAAGCGAAATAAAGCCGAATTTCGACATTCGGCCTTATTTCGCTCGGCGTTATTTCACGGCACCGTGCCACAGAGGAGAACGATGATGACCCTGACGACGAGTTCTACGAGCTCCTGGGCAACGCATATGAGCAATGCCGTAGCTATGATATTAACATTGTCTTGGGCGATTTGAATGCAAAACTAGGAAGAGAATGGTGTCGTGAAATAACGCCGAGCGAAACATAGCCGAATGTTGAAATTCGGCTTTATTTCGCTTTACTAAAGTGAAATAACGTAACGTGGCACATGGAGGACCTCGACCAACTTGGCTTGCGAAACTGGAGACAGCTTTCAAGAAACCGAGCCGGCTGGATGATTCTTGTAGGTTGAGGCCCTGGTCCAACCCATACTTTAGCGCCATCTTAATTAAGTTAGTATAAATCTTTGTCTTGGAGAAATCCATGCGTGACTTTTCTGCCATATACAGCTTCAGCTTCACTATGGTATTCAACCAGGAAAGAAAAATAAATAAATTCTTAAATTTGTATAAATTGTCGAAGTGTCGGTTCTTATCAGCAAAGTTATTGTGGCCTTCATACCTATTAAAATTGCGTTACTTTTCGTTTTAAACACAATGTAATTGTGAATTAGCTTTGATTTATATCCTTTTAGAATGCAGCCCCGACTCTAATCCAAACCCAAAAAATAATGAGAAATGGAAAATTATAAAACAGATCCTCTCTTTTGACTTTGTGTCACATACAAATTGGTCATGGGAAATGTAAATGATACTCAAGCACGATGAGTGAATGAATGGGCGTTTTGGAACACATTTTGTGAATAAGTTCGTAGCTGTACTCTTACCCTCTTATACGCAAGTTAATTAATCCTTGTAGAGCAATTTCATGGATTCAGGATTCCAATATTGTTGCCGGATAGATAATGTTGAGGGATATATGTATATACAACAATAAATATACCTCCCTTATACTATCGCAAGTTCAGGCGTCGTCGTTGTATCCGGTTGACTCCTTTGCACAAGTAGATTAAACTTCAACTAATGGGAAGAAACTTTTAATATAAATTATAGCATCCAGAGAATTGTGTGTGTGGGAGAATTGACTTCATACCAATATTCCTGTTTTGACACAAAATTCTAGAAAAGGATGACAAGTCCCGGTTATAGAAGTAGGAACCTCTGTCACACACACAAATACCCACAATATACATAGGTCTCCTTAGTTGTTGCTCAGAAGGACTGACAATCCGACACATGAGTTTCTTTTGAATCCCCATAAGAAAACGACGAGATGTATTTGGAAGTATGGAATTCATTCAAAGTTCGGAAGTTACCATTTGATGCGATTAATTCGTATAGGCGAAGAATATTCCGGAGAGATCTTCTATACTATAACTTTGGCATATATGGCCACATCTAAGTCATGGCTTCTATATGGTTATATGTAATTAGAGAGTGAACTTGCATGCCAATCAACATCAATGTCGGATGTAGAAATTGGTTGATGGGAAATTGAAGCCGGAGATGTTGGTGGCATTGAGAAAGATTTTGACAAAGGATATATGCCCCCCATGGATAAGGGTCTCTCTTGCATGAAACTTCGCAATAACACAAATAAAAAAAATATTCATGAGAATAAAAAAAAAATGTTTCAAGTTTATGAATAACAAAAAAAAAAGAAAATGTTGAAATAAGTTATGAAAGGAGGTTGAATTTTGGTAGGTAGTTATTATAGAAAAATTTTAAGAGACTTATATTGTCATAACCCATGGTTGAAAATATCTTTAAAAAAATTTCATAGGGCTGCAATGGTGTACAAGTGTACATACAAATACAATATAATTATGTAATGTACATTCTATATTATTAATTAAGTTAAAAATAACAGCAGGTTAGGATTATAGTATTTTTATTATCTATTGCATTGACTTATTAACGTACTGCTAGAGCCTTTTCACGATAAGATAATAAATCATTAAAGGGTTTTCTGAAGCTTTCTGAATAGAAAAGATAAATTTTAGGCAACAGTTCAAAATTTTTTGTTCTAAACAATTCTTATTGCTTTCAATGTTAAGCGAGTTTTTTGGAACAGTAAGTTGTCACGAAAAGAATTTTTTAATTTCCGCATTAGGTCAATGTGAACGAGAAAATACTTATTCCATATTATATCGTCCCCTGATTGCAACAACTAAGGAAATCAATTTTATATTTTTACAAAAATTTCGGCAAAAACGCTATTATTTTGTAAAGTTTTCATGATTTGTTTTCCAATATTTTTCCACTCTACATGGATATTATTCTCAAATTAGATCACGAAAAATGAGCTGCAAATTACGAAAAATGAATCCCGATTTATACATTATGGCTCGGGATTTTGTAATTTACGATAAAAAAAAAATAACACCTTGCATGAAATATTGGATTTATATTTTTTCTCGCAAGAGAAGTTGTAGCCTTCTTGGTGCTTCCCTAGAAATTCTGTCTAGTACACTTTTTTTCAAATAAGGTAATAATAACCGATCTCTATGTGAAGAAAGCATATAAACAAAGGCCACTTGGTCGAGCCCTTGTCATTGCAGGGACAGGATTCAAACACATTCCTTCCTATTATGAAAAGAAATACAAGCAGCTATGAATATAATGCAAGTGATAGATATTGTCATTGTGGCACGTGACAGTGCGTTTGTAAATTTTGTTTAGGATACTTGTTTATCGAGTAGAAGGAATATAAAGGAAAACTAACTTAATATGCGTAAGATTACTTATCAAAGGGCACGGTAGTGCCCAGCCAAGTTCGCGGCACTACACCCTTTTTACAGGAACAAACTCAGGCGATTTTCAACCCCCCTCTAACTTCAGTACCAATAAAGTCAGAAACTTCAAATTCGGAGTATTTGCTGAACTGATCAAACACAGGTGGCTCACCAAATTTCAACTCTTTAGCATTAGTAGTTCCCAAGATAGGGGACTTCAAAAATCACAAGAACCGTAACTGACTGACTCACTGACTCACTGACTCACTGACTGATTGACTCACTGACAGATCATCAAAATTATGGAGCACTTCCCGACATCGTAGAAACTTGAAATTTCGCACAACGGTAGGCCTTGTGGTACATAGAAAGGAAAAAGTCGAAAATCTGCAATTTTCCACCCACTTTCTTAAATATTCTATAAATTATATAGGTAGAACCTTTCCGATTGTTATAGAACAATGAAAATTGGTAAGTCGGTAGGGTTTGAGGTACTTAGAAAGAAAAAAATTAAAAAATTGGAATTTTCCATGCAGGGGGCTTGGTATCCACCCACATTCTTAAAAATTCTTATAAATTATATGAAGCACTTCCGATTGTTGTAGAACGATGAAAATTGGTAGGTCGGTATGCCTTGAAGTACTTAGAAGAAAAAAATCGAAAAACTGGAAGTTTCAGTTCAGGGGGCGTGGCATCAACCCACATTCTTAAAAATTCTTATAAACTATATGAAGCACTTCGGATTGTTGTAGAACGATGAAAATTGGTAGGTCGGTAGGGCTTGAAGTACTTAAAAAGGAAAAAAGATCGAAAATTTGGAATTGTCCATTAAGGGGGGGTGCCATCCACCCACTTCATCTGAATTGCTATTATTTGTGTGGAGCACTTTCGGTTGTCGTAGAATTATGAAACTTTGTAGAGCGGTAGGGCTTGACTTTCACCTGGCATAATAAATCTTTCCAAAAAGGAGTGAAATCACAACAAAAACATAAATGTTAAAAAAGGAGCCAAGTTCTTATGTGTACAAGAAACCTGTGCGTAAAAAGTCAGCCAAAAAAAGTAATGAGATCTAAAATATATGCCAAATTTTAAGTTCATGAAGTTTAATATCAAATATCTAAAGTAGAGTTATATCGATACAATTCCAAATCATGACAGAAATTTAGTAATTAATGATTACTATATAAGAAGGTTTTATAATACAAATTCTATATACTACTGAAATAAATCAGCCAAGTAGAAGACTTAGCATTAAGGATTGGACTTGTTGAATTATTGATTCAAAATAGCTTTTTATGGCCTTTAGTCCTATAAATTGGCGTTTCGTTCGGCTTACTCACTTGAACTCATCAGTGACATAGTGAGGGCTTTGTCATACGCAATTTATATTAAGTTCAGCTCAACTTACATGAATTTTTCAACGAAAATCCACTGTAAACTATATCCAACAAGATTAGAATTCCTAATCATTAAGCTGGAAGTTTTTTTGCCCTGGGCCAGGCATAGTTTCTATATAAGAAAGTTTTATAATACAAATTCTATATACTACTGAAATAAATCAGCCAAGTAGAAGACTTAGCATTAAGGATTGGACTTGTTGAATTATTGATTCAAAATAGCTTTTTATGGCCTTTAGTCCTATAAATTGGCGTTTCGTTCGGCTTACTCACTTGAACTCATCAGTGACATAGTGAGGGCTTTGTCATACGCAATTTATATTAAGTTCAGTTCAACTTACATGAATTTTTCAACGAAAATCCACTGTAAACTATATCCAACAAGATTAGAATTCCTAATCATTAAGCTGGAAGTTTTTTTGCCCTGGGCCAGGCATAGTTTCTATATAAGAAGGTTTTATAATACAAATTCTATATACTACTGAAATAAATCAGCCAAGTAGAAGACTTAGCATTAAGGATTGGACTTGTTGAATTATTGATTCAAAATAGCTTTTTATGGCCTTTAGTCCTATAAATTGGCGTTTCGTTCGGCTTACTCACTTGAACTCATCAGTGACATAGTGAGGGCTTTGTCATACGCAATTTATATTAAGTTCAGTTCAACTTACATGAATTTTTCAACGAAAATCCACTGTAAACTATATCCAACAAGATTAGAATTCCTAATCATTAAGCTGGAAGTTTTTTTGCCCTGGGCCAGGCATAGTTTCTATATAAGAAGGTTTTATAATACAAATTCTATATACTACTGAAATAAATCAGCCAAGTAGAAGACTTAGCATTAAGGATTGGACTTGTTGAATTATTGATTCAAAATAGCTTTTTATGGCCTTTAGTCCTATAAATTGGCGTTTCGTTCGGCTTACTCACTTGAACTCATCAGTGACATAGTGAGGGCTTTGTCATACGCAATTTATATTAAGTTCAGTTCAACTTACATGAATTTTTCAACGAAAATCCACTGTAAACTATATCCAACAAGATTAGAATTCCTAATCATTAAGCTGGAAGTTTTTTTGCCCTGGGCCAGGCATAGTTTCTATATAAGAAGGTTTTATAATACAAATTCTATATACTACTGAAATAAATCAGCCAAGTAGAAGACTTAGCATTAAGGATTGGACTTGTTGAATTATTGATTCAAAATAGCTTTTTATGGCCTTTAGTCCTATAAATTGGCGTTTCGTTCGGCTTACTCACTTGAACTCATCAGTGACATAGTGAGGGCTTTGTCATACGCAATTTATATTAAGTTCAGCTCAACTTACATGAATTTTTCAACGAAAATCCACTGTAAACTATATCCAACAAGATTAGAATTCCTAATCATTAAGCTGGAAGTTTTTTTGCCCTGGGCCAGGCATAGTTTCTATATAAGAAGGTTTTATAATACAAATTCTATATACTACTGAAATAAATCAGCCAAGTAGAAGACTTAGCATTAAGGATTGGACTTGTTGAATTATTGATTCAAAATAGCTTTTTATGGCCTTTAGTCCTATAAATTGGCGTTTCGTTCGGCTTACTCACTTGAACTCATCAGTGACATAGTGAGGGCTTTGTCATACGCAATTTATATTAAGTTCAGTTCAACTTACATGAATTTTTCAACGAAAATCCACTGTAAACTATATCCAACAAGATTAGAATTCCTAATCATTAAGCTGGAAGTTTTTTTGCCCTGGGCCAGGCATAGTTTCTATATAAGAAGGTTTTATAATACAAATTCTATATACTACTGAAATAAATCAGCCAAGTAGAAGACTTAGCATTAAGGATTGGACTTGTTGAATTATTGATTCAAAATAGCTTTTTATGGCCTTTAGTCCTATAAATTGGCGTTTCGTTCGGCTTACTCACTTGAACTCATCAGTGACATAGTGAGGGCTTTGTCATACGCAATTTATATTAAGTTCAGTTCAACTTACATGAATTTTTCAACGAAAATCCACTGTAAACTATATCCAACAAGATTAGAATTCCTAATCATTAAGCTGGAAGTTTGTTTGCCCTGGGCCAGGCATAGTTTCTATATAAGAAGGTTTTATAATACAAATTCTATATACTACTGAAATAAATCAGCCAAGTAGAAGACTTAGCATTAAGGATTGGACTTGTTGAATTATTGATTCAAAATAGCTTTTTATGGCCTTTAGTCCTATAAATTGGCGTTTCGTTCGGCTTACTCACTTGAACTCATCAGTGACATAGTGAGGGCTTTGTCATACGCAATTTATATTAAGTTCAGTTCAACTTACATGAATTTTTCAACGAAAATCCACTGTAAACTATATCCAACAAGATTAGAATTCCTAATCATTAAGCTGGAAGTTTTTTTGCCCTGGGCCAGGCATAGTTTCTATATAAGAAGGTTTTATAATACAAATTCTATATACTACTGAAATAAATCAGCCAAGTAGAAGACTTAGCATTAAGGATTGGACTTGTTGAATTACACTGGTCAACACAAATTTTGTGCCTGGGTTCTGCATACGATTTTCTTATTCCTTACATATTACTTATTAAATAAAAAATTGTCTTGTTTGAAAAAGTTTGCTTTTGTAGTCAGGAGCACATTATTTTAAAATTCATGAAAATGTGCTATGTTAGAATCAATTAATATAGATATTCTAACATAAAAGACTAAGATACACCAAAACGCTACAGCGTGCAGGCTGGTTCTAAACAAAAAAAAGAAACATGAGAAGGGGTGTCAATGTTCCCCTGTTTAGGCAGGAGGGGTAATTTTCTTTAAAAAGTTACTTAAACTAGAAAAAAAATATTGAAAAACAACGGCAGCACCAAAAATATCATGGTATATATTTTTTTAAAGCTAATACACCATTCTTTAATTTAATTTTTAAATTAAGTCATTTCCATGAATAGTTTTTTTTTAATTAATTTTCAAACTCAGAATTTTGAACACAAAAAATCAATAATATTATTTTTTGTTTAAATTAAAATTTTCTTAATTTTACGTGAAAAGTTACTCTTTTGTTTTCAATATTCAATGCATTCACCAATCTTAAGTGAAAATTTGAAAACTAGATGGTTTTATGTATTTTAATTTTTGACAAAATTGAAAGTAACAAAAACTCCTTTTTTCTTCATTTTTTTGTTTTGTGTTTGCTACCAAACATTAAAACGGTAATTTTTATCAACAAACACACTGATTTTGGAATGTGCTGTTCTGAAATTTAACCTATAGAATAATTTCCCATCATTGTTTCATTTTATTGACCTTGGTAATGACGATTACTCTCGAAGTCCATAAAGTCCTAGTTAAAACGTTTTCCTTTTTCTTCTGAGTATGGTCGCAATGAAGTTTTTAAATTTTTTTCTAAATGACCGTGCAGAATATTCAATCTTAGAGACATCCTGCATGTATTTTAAGTTTCTTAACATATTTTTAAAAATGGTAATAGTGTGAATTTTGATAAAATAACCACATATATAGCAAAATGCAATAGCATCACTTCGACACATTCTTAATAACATTTTAACGTCCTTAAATATTAAAATAAAAATGTGTGTAGTTTGTGACACAAATATACTTTACAGATACCAAATGGGCGTAACAATTCGCCTCCTCTCTCCTCTTTTAAAGAATATATTAAAGCAAACATTTATTATTTCAATGAAAACTATGGTAACGGTATTTTGTCTACCAACTCTACAAAAGCAAACTTTGGGGGGGGGTGTGGGTATTTTTCTATTATTTTGGAGCATGACGAATAAAAAAATCATGAAATGAACCCAGGCACAAAAATAATTTTTTATTTTGTTGAGCTGTGTTATTGATTCAAAATAGCTTTTTATGGCCTTTAGTCCTATAAATTGGCGTTTCGTTCGGCTTATGTCAAAAATAACCCTGTGGGATAATTAGTTATATGAAAATAGACTATCTTACGACTTGCTTGAAATAAAAAATAACCGATCAATTCGGGTCTAAGATCTCGTGACAACTGATTTATTTAAGAGAATATGCCAAAGGTATTTACATTTACATAAAGGAATATAAAAAGTATTATATTAAAGAAGTAAATAAGCAATGTATGAATGTAACAAATTTATGAATGTTAATGTATGGAAAATATAAAAGTATGTATGTAAAGTAAGAATGTATGAAAATTCAGAATAATATATAAAAAACATAAACGTACTAGAAAACAGGGTTGATATGCGTTTAATTTTCAACATCCTCCGGGCGGGCCTCCTGGTGCATTTCAAGCGGATACAACAGTTGAATGGCACGACGAAATCTTTTGCCATCAGCGAAGCGAACTTCACACGCTCGGATTTTGTTATCTCTACCAGGATAGCAAACTTCGACTACGGCTAGTTTCCAGTGAATACGGGGAGTGCTGGCATCATATACCAACACTACGTCACCAGGTTGGATTTCCTTTGAAAATATATGCATGGAATGATGTGCTGAACGTAAAAGCTTGAGATATTCTGCTTTCCATCTCTTCCATAGAAAAGATGTGTACTGCAATCTAGATTTCCAGAGTTCCGAGCCAATTGTTTGGCCTTTGCTCTAGTTATCAATTACCTTAGAGCAATTGATAAGAAAACATCCAGGTGTTAGAGGGGCCAAGTCCATGGGGTCATTGCTTAAGTACGTAAGGGGTCTCATATTGATAATTCGCTCAGCTTCAGTAAGGAGAGTATAAAGCTCTTCGTTGGTAATCTTGGCCTTCCAGATTGTGACCTTGAGAACGTCTTTTACACTTTTTACCAACCTCTCCCAAAATCCACCCCACCATGGTGCTCTTTCCACGCTAAACTTCCAATTTATACCACGGTTACTAATAAAACCGTTAAAAATCTCGCTGTTGAAAATTTCTCCCAAGCTATTAACGTCGGTTGCAGCTTTTTTAAACGTCTTCGCATTATCTGAATATATAGTAATCGGCGTGCCCCGCCTTGCCATAAAACGGCGCATAGCTAAGAGGCAGCATTCTGTCGTCAAGTTGAGAACTAACTCCAGATGGACGGCGCGGACGACGGCGCATGTAAATATGATTATGTAGACTTTCCTCGTATTTTCATCGGTACGTGTGTAAAGAGGACCGGCAAAGTCCACACCCACGGTCTCGAAAGGTCTTGATGCTTGTAGTCGATCCCTCGGTAAGGGTGCGAAAGGCTGGGCTGCGGCCTTTCCCCTGAGTTTGCGACAAAGATTGCATGCTGCGATGGTTTTCTTGATTAACTGTCGGGCGGCTGGTAACCAGAATTGTTCACGCAGACGAGCTAGGACGGTATTCACTCCACTGTGCAAAGAGCATTCGTGGAAGTAAGTGGCAATTAACTTGCTCAAATAACTGCCTCGTGGTAAAATAACTGGACTAGTTACATCAAGTGGCTCGTCTAGCTGCGTCAATCTACTGCCCACACGAAGCAAGCCTTGATCGTCCAAGAAGGGGTTAAGTGTTAGAAGGGTAGAAGACCGAGAAATAGTTTTCCCCTCCTGTAAAGATAAGATTTCATTAGGAAAATAAGTAATTTGAAAATAACTTATCCAGTAGGTTTCTGCTTTCTTCATTTCAGTGGCTTGCAAAAACCTTGACGTATGAGTTTTCCTGCTTTTTTTTTGAGCCCAAAGAGGGTACCATTTATTGAGTAGCGCATTGACACCTCGATGAATATAAGCTGTTATTCTCAGCAGCTTCTTCCAGTTACCAATTGTCTCATACAGCAGCAGTGGCTCCGAATATTTAGCTGAAGCACCAACATCTTCCCTCTGAACAGACAGCAACATAGCGATAGAATCATCAGCATGCGACGCGTTATCCATTGGCCAGTTACACTTTTCTTCTTTCAACCAAGATGGACCCTCTTTCCATAGTAATGACGATGAAAATTTGTCTGCAGATATTCCTCGGGTGAGCAGATCTGCGGGATTTTCCTTACCAGAGCAATGATGCCAGTCGTTCATATCTGTCAGCTCATGTATTTCCTTTACACGGCAAAACACGTACGGCTTCCACTTTCGGGCATCCCCTTGTATCCAATGAAGTGTGATCTGTGAGTCGGTCCACAAATAGAAACGTTGAAATGGCACTTGTAACTTCTTCAAGTAAGAACACAGTCTAGCAGCAACCAACGCAGCGGTGAGTTCCAACTTGGGTAATGTGAGATGATCTGTTTTCGTTTCTTTCAGTGGTGCAACACGGGCTTTGGCACACACAAACTTAACATTTGTTTCCATATTTGACATCTCGAGTCTTAAAAAAGCAACAGCCCCAAAGGCTTTCTGGCTGGCATCGGCAAATACATGCATTTCAATACACGTCAACTCAGCACTAATTCCAAGCCACCTAGGCATTGAAATTTCGGGAATCTGTTTTAAGTCCTTTGAGCAAGCGATGTATTTTTGGCTAGACTCTGCATCCAACGGATCGTCCCAATTAACTTTAATTCGCCATAACGTCTGAAACAAGATTTTAAATTGTATTAAAATTGGGCTTAAGAATCCTAATGGATCAAACACTCTCGCAATAACTTTTAATAAATTACGCTTTGCTGGCGATTCCATCGATTTCAAGGAATCCAAATCAAATTTATACATTAATTCGTCACTGTGTAGGTTCCATAGAACACCTAGAACAGAATGAACTAAATCTGTTTCAACCTCAAAATAATTCTGAACTTCCATATTATTGCATCGCCACTTTCTTAGATTCATATACGCACGCTTAAAAACCTCAGTTGACTCTTCATAAAATTTCTCTGCTTCCTCTTGACTGTTGACGCTTGTAACAAGATCATCCATGTAGAATGATTTACTGAGCAATTCACATGATTCTGGAAATTCTTTTGCTTGCGTGCGAATGTGAAGAGCAATCGTGGCAGACAGCAAAAATGGGCTAGAAGAAACCCCAAAGGTGACACGAGTCATGCGATATTCGACTTCGGATGAAAAATCTGTGCTTAAATCTTTGTTTTGTGGAAACCAGACAAAACGGTGGCTGTCTCTATCTTTTTCGGCTAAGACGATTTGCAGAAACGCCTTTTCAATGTCTGCGACTAACCCAATCTGTCCGACACGGAAGTTCAACAAGATGTGCAGAATATCTGGAAGTAGGTTAGAACCTGTCCACAAACATTCGTTCAATGATAGTTTATCTTTAGAATGAGACGAGGCATCGAATACAATTCGTATCTTGGTTGTTGTCTTTTCAGGCCGATATACTGCACAGTGTGGCATGTAATACAGGTTCTCCGGGTTGTCGTCTTTGGAATAAACTCTCTCAGCGTAACCTACCGCGATGAATTCCTGCATTGCTGTGTCGTATTCGCGAAGTTTAGATGGATTCATCTGAAGTCTTCTGAGAAGGGAGTGCAGTCTTGATTGAGCCATCGCTTTGTTGTTTCCCAGTTTTCCATTGATTATTTTCCAGGGTAGATGAGCTTCGTATCTGGTGTCAGTCTTCCGAATACATTTTGATTGAAGTTCTTTGGTGAATTCGTTCATTTCCCTTTCATCACTCCGTATCCCCAAACTCTCTAAATTCCACATATCTTCAAGGGAGGAGCTGAAAAGAGTTGAAACATTTTCATCGATTAATTCATCTGCCTCGCAAGGACCCTGAAGCGTCCATCCAAAAATTGTGTCTACTGCTGTCAAAAGGTTTGTAATTCGTTTATATTTGCCTGTTACAACCTTCCAATAATAATCTGCTCCAATTAGAACACTTAAACCTCTTTCTTGCTCACGTTCACACAGTTTCGAATCTGCCAAGCAAAACCCATCCAACGAAGTGCTCTCACTCGCAGGAGCCACCAAGACGTCCAAGCATATTTCGGGAACCACCACCGCCGTAACTTCCACATAATTTTCGCTAAATTGAGATCGTAAATAAATTTTCACAACTTTCATTTTCTTACCATCAGAAATTTTGTCTTGACCGAAAGGAATAATGGATAGATTTACAAATCCAGTAATTTCCAAATTCAGTTTATCGACTACTGCTTCTCTTATGTACGTGCGCTGGCTTCCACCATCAATAATAAGCCGCACAAATAGACTGTGTGTTGCAGAAAAGGAATGATTTGCTGCTAGGAGGGCTCGCGCTGTTTGTAAATACACATTAGGGGTATTCATGCAACTGCGTAAAACACTAGATAAGTTTACGATTTGGTTAATTTTATCTTTTGGTAAATGAACTGTCAAATTTTGTATGGGAAATGGTTTACACAATTTGGTTAATTTTATCCAAGGATTTAGCTGCGGAAAATTAACCAAATATTTGGTTAAACTTATCCAAACGTCATTGTGACTTTTAGAGATTGAATTAGGCGTGTTTGTGACTTTTAGAATTAGGCATGTTTAGAAACATGTTATAAATGATATCTCGGAGAACTAAAAAAGCTGTGAATGTGTTCTGTAATTATTGCATTGCAATTAGTTGGTGATAAAAGTTGTGAATTAAAACGTGGTTTACACAAAAAAAATAATTAGAAGGTTTACATTTACTCAGCGATTAAAGGCTCTGCCCAACCAACGCGAAATTATAGCGAAGCATTCACAAGGAAAGTTTTTTGTTGTTTTTTAGTATTGAGATCATTCACTTTAATTTCGTGTTGGTTTGGAAGAGCCTTTCGGAAAGCTACTTTTCGTAAATTATTAAGGTAGAATTATAAATTTTCACCCAAACCAATGCGAATCTTTCGTTGACGACGACGAACGTGTTGTTTTCATTTACAGCAACGTGTTGTTAATAATGTTTTTACTGTGGTCAACGAATGATTCGCACTGGTTTGGAAGATTCCAAATAGTCGGAAGCTGTTAGAAACAGATATCATTAGCCAATGCAAAGTATCTTTCTGAACTGTCAAAATCAGAACCAAGCCATAATTCACTTTTTCTCTTTTTTTTCGTTCCTACCTCAACAAATTTCAGTTTCACTTCCGTGAAGTGTACTCGGGGGCGCTCTATTCACTTCCGAAAGCAAAAGTTAACGCGACTATTGGTCATTTATATTAAGGTAGAACTATAATAATTGTTGATAGTTTTCTGAAGTGGTCGGTTGAAAACGAGCTAATACATGAAAACCGTACTCATCTCACGGGAGTGAAACTGACATTTGGTGAAGTTGGAACAAAAAAAGAGAGGGATGATTGATTTTGACAGGCAAAAGTTTCGTTGTCGTTCCAAATATTTCGCATTGGTTTGAAAAAGCCCTAATAGTTCTAGCTTTACATTTTGTTTTATCCTTCCGAGTTTCCGACTTCACGTTGGTTCGGGAGAGGTTCTCTATTTAAAAATTACTACGTTTACAAGCAGGATAGGGAGCTCCAGGTTTTTTTTCACTTGAGTTGAGTTGAAATGGTATTGAGATTCCAGCAAAATGAATGGCATTGATGTATTTATTTCAATGCAAAACGAATATAATTGAATTAACGGGAGTACTAACTACACGTATCTATTAAAACAAATATATATTTGTACACACACATGCAAATAAACAGACCATAATGTATTATCTGTAAAACCAATTCCTCGACCCAGGCCGAACACGCCCAAACATTTGACGTTTAACGAACAGCTGATTCAATTACACAGCATTTAACCAAATTAATAAAAAGGTCGTTCATGCAAATTTTTGCGTAAACTTATCATTTTACACAATTTGTAAACTTACGACGTTGCATGAATACCCTTATTATTCTTTTTTAAAATATTTGGGGCAGACAAATTCAATGTGGGATGAAGCATGGAAACAGATGTTGAATTTTCTTGAGATTTTGACGATTCACTGGAAGATGATACCTTATTTTTAAAATTACACAACGAAGAGGGATGCTTATGTTTGCATTTTTTGCAGTATAGGCTTCTCACTTCTTGCCGTGTGACCTTTCATAGTGCATCGAAAACATCTGCCATCTTCTTTCAACATTTGTTTCTTTTCGTCAATGGTTTTCGTGCAGTAGCACTCTTTCGTCGAATGATCTGTAGCTTTGCAAAAAAAGCACGGTACGTTTGCTTGTGTGGAAGTGAATAGACCTGCTGCCGTCGATGGTTGTGGGTGATGTGCACTCGCTTTAGTTGACGATTTATTGACACCTGCTCTCTCTATCGATTCCACTTCTTGCTTAAGGAATTTGAGAATGTTTTTTACCTGCTTGTCTCCATCGAAAGAAAGAGTGGATCCACTATCCGAAACTGAATCATTGGCCTCGTCTGCTTTCGTCGTGCACTCCTTTTGTATTCGATGATAATCTACTCGAAGTTCGTTAGGCATGCATTTTAAGAGTATGGTTTTGAGCATAATATAATAGTGAGAGGAGGGAACACCTAGCGCTGTCAAGGACCGACTGCAAGCTATCACTGTATTATACAGATTCCTCAACCCCATTGCATCCGTTTTGCCAGAAACTGCTGGAAGTGCCATTAGCTGTTGCATTAATCTGTCTATTAGTTTTTCGGTGTCACCATATTCCTCCTGCAAGAGAGAGATAGCTCCATCATAGCAGGTATCAGAAGGAGTGAAACCAGATATCGTTTTGGGCGCATTTCCAGTTAGAACAGATTGCAAATAGTTGAATTTTTCGATACCACTCAATGCTTCATTTTCATGTACTGTTGTACGAAAGTTTTCCCAAAAACGAATCCAATCTTGGTGATCGCCCGAAAACTTTTTTAATTCCAATTTAGGAAGCTTCGTGTAGTGCGTCTTCGATGCTGAAGATGTACGAGTAGTATTGACATCATTTTGATAGGGATTAATCTGCGATTGCACCCTCACTAAGCGAACTTGCAATCTTGCCATCATACCTACAGCAGAGTCCTCATACTCCGCTACTTTTTCTGGCCTCGAATCTTCGATATTCTTAGCCTGAACATCGTTGTTGATTGTTCTTAGGTTCTCGTTAGCCACAGTGAGACGTTGGAGGTACGATGCGAGATCTTCTTCCATGGAGTCTAGTTTAGACAAATCCTCTGTGTCTCTGACTTTTGATGATTTTAAATACTCTGTCGCTTCATTTATTATTTTTGTTATCTGGCTGCGATAGCCGGCGCGCGCTTGCAGCTCCATTCTATTACGTTTCGAGTTATCCAAATAATTTTTTCAAACAAGGTACAGTCTCAATATATTCCCGGGTTTCGGCACCATGTCAAAAATAACCCTGTGGGATAATTAGTTATATGAAAATAGACTATCTTACGACTTGCTTGAAATAAAAAATAACCGATCAATTCGGGTCTAAGATCTCGTGACAACTGATTTATATAAGAGAATATGCCAAAGGTATTTACATTTACATAAAGGAATATAAAAAGTATTATATTAAAGAAGTAAATAAGCAATGTATGAATGTAACAAATTTATGAATGTTAATGTATGGAAAATATAAAAGTATGTATGTAAAGTAAGAATGTATGAAAATTCAGAATAATATATAAAAAACATAAACGTACTAGAAAACAGGGTTGATATGCGTTTAATTTTCAACAGCTTACTCACTTGAACTCATCAGTGACATAGTGAGGGCTTTGTCATACGCAATTTATATTAAGTTCAGTTCAACTTACATGAATTTTTCAACGAAAATCCACTGTAAACTATATCCAACAAGATTAGAATTCCTAATCATTAAGCTGGAAGTTTTTTTGTCCTGGGCCAGGCATAGTTTCTATATAAGAAGGTTTTATAATACAAATTCTATATACTACTGAAATAAATCAGCCAAGTAGAAGACTTAGCATTAAGGATTGGACTTGTTGAATTATTGATTCAAAATAGCTTTTTATGGCCTTTAGTCCTATAAATTGGCGTTTCGTTCGGCTTACTCACTTGAACTCATCAGTGACATAGTGAGGGCTTTGTCATACGCAATTTATATTAAGTTCAGCTCAACTTACATGAATTTTTCAACGAAAATCCACTGTAAACTATATCCAACAAGATTAGAATTCCTAATCATTAAGCTGGAAGTTTTTTTGCCCTGGGCCAGGCATAGTTTCTATATAAGAAGGTTTTATAATACAAATTCTATATACTACTGAAATAAATCAGCCAAGTAGAAGACTTAGCATTAAGGATTGGACTTGTTGAATTATTGATTCAAAATAGCTTTTTATGGCCTTTAGTCCTATAAATTGGCGTTTCGTTCGGCTTACTCACTTGAACTCATCAGTGACATAGTGAGGGCTTTGTCATACGCAATTTATATTAAGTTCAGTTCAACTTACATGAATTTTTCAACGAAAATCCACTGTAAACTATATCCAACAAGATTAGAATTCCTAATCATTAAGCTGGAAGTTTTTTTGCCCTGGGCCAGGCATAGTTTCTATATAAGAAGGTTTTATAATACAAATTCTATATACTACTGAAATAAATCAGTAAGTTGAACTGAACTTAATATAAATTGCGTATGACAAAGCCCTCACTATGTCACTGATGAGTTCAAGTGAGTAAGCCGAACGAAACGCCAATTTATAGGACTAAAGGCCATAAAAAGCTATTTTGAATCAATAATTCAACAAGTCCAATCCTTAATGCTAAGTCTCCTACTTGGCTGATTTATTTCAGTAGTATATAGAATTTGTATTATAAAACCTTCTTATATAGAAACTATGCCTGGCCCAGGGCAAAAAAACTTCCAGCTTAATGATTAGGAATTCTAATCTTGTTGGATATAGTTTACAGTGGATTTTCGTTGAAAAATTCATGTAAGTTGAACTGAACTTAATATAAATTGCGTATGACAAAGCCCTCACTATGTCACTGATGAGTTCAAGTGAGTAAGCCGAACGAAACGCCAATTTATAGGACTAAAGGCCATAAAAAGCTATTTTGAATCAATAATTCAACAAGTCCAATCCTTAATGCTAAGTCTTCTACTTGGCTGATTTATTTCAGTAGTATATAGAATTTGTATTATAAAACCTTCTTATATAGAAACTATGCCTGGCCCAGGACAAAAAAACTTCCAGCTTAATGATTAGGAATTCTAATCTTGTTGGATATAGTTTACAGTGGATTTTCGTTGAAAAATTCATGTAAGTTGAACTGAACTTAATATAAATTGCGTATGACAAAGCCCTCACTATGTCACTGATGAGTTCAAGTGAGTAAGCCGAACGAAACGCCAATTTATAGGACTAAAGGCCATAAAAAGCTATTTTGAATCAATAATTCAACAAGTCCAATCCTTAATGCTAAGTTTTCTACTTGGCTGATTTATTTCAGTAGTATATAGAATTTGTATTATAAAACCTTCTTATATAGAAACTATGCCTGGCCCAGGGCAAAAAAACTTCCAGCTTAATGATTAGGAATTCTAATCTTGTTGGATATAGTTTACAGTGGATTTTCGTTGAAAAATTCATGTAAGTTGAACTGAACTTGATATAAATTGCGTATGACAAAGCCCTCACTATGTCACTGATGAGTTCAAGTGAGTAAGCCGAACGAAACGCCAATTTATAGGACTAAAGGCCATAAAAAGCTATTTTGAATCAATAATTCAACAAGTCCAATCCTTAATGCTAAGTCTTCTACTTGGCTGATTTATTTCAGTAGTATATAGAATTTGTATTATAAAACCTTCTTATATAGAAACTATGCCTGGCCCAGGGCAAAAAAACTTCCAGCTTAATGATTAGGAATTCTAATCTTGTTGGATATAGTTTACAGTGGATTTTCGTTGAAAAATTCATGTAAGTTGAACTGAACTTAATATAAATTGCGTATGACAAAGCCCTCACTATGTCACTGATGAGTTCAAGTGAGTAAGCCGAACGAAACGCCAATTTATAGGACTAAAGGCCATAAAAAGCTATTTTGAATCAATAATTCAACAAGTCCAATCCTTAATGCTAAGTTTTCTACTTGGCTGATTTATTTCAGTAGTATATAGAATTTGTATTATAAAACCTTCTTATATAAAAACTATGCCTGGCCCAGGGCAAAAAAACTTCCAGCTTAATGATTAGGAATTCTAATCTTGTTGGATATAGTTTACAGTGGATTTTCGTTGAAAAATTCATGTAAGTTGAACTGAACTTGATATAAATTGCGTATGACAAAGCCCTCACTATGTCACTGATGAGTTCAAGTGAGTAAGCCGAACGAAACGCCAATTTATAGGACTAAAGGCCATAAAAAGCTATTTTGAATCAATTAATGATTACTGATTAAAATTTGGTGGATTTACTTGGCAAGTTTTCTCTTAAATACTTACTTAATCACAAATTTGAAATGTATGAAAACTTGACCAGTGAACCCACCAAATTTTAATCAGTAATCATTAATTACCAAATTTCTGTCATGATTTGGAATTGTTTCGATATTACTCTACTTAAGATATTTGATATTAAACTTCATGAACTTAAAACTTGGCATACATATATTTTAGATCTCTTTACTTTTTTTGGCTGACTTTTTACGCACAGATTTCTTGTACACATAAGAACTTGGCTCCTTTTTTATTATATATGTTTTTGTTGTGATTTATGTTTTCTGAAACATTTTTTGTTGGATATTCGATTATCGAGCGACAAAAATTGAATTGTATTTGTGGCAGGTTAGTGCGGTGACGTGAAATGACGCCAAAAGACATATTGCCAAACTTTAGATTTGGCTTTATTTCATTTACAAAAACGAAAGTATTAAAATTCGGTTTTATTTCGTTAGCCCGAATGAAGTTACAAAAAAAAAATCGAAATAAAACCAAATTAGAATGGGCATTTTTGGGCGTTAGCGGCCATCAATGAAATAAGTATCAAATGACAGGTATGTTACTCAGTAACAACTTTTACTATGGGCGTTACATTGCACTTCATTTAGAAAAGAAGATCACAACAAAAACATAAATGTAAAAAAAAGAGCCAAGTTCTTATATGTACAGGAAACCCGTGCGTAAAAAGTCAACCAAAAAAAGTAATGAGATCTAAAATTTATGCCAAGTTTTAAGTTCAGGATATTAAATATCAAATATCTGAATTAGAGTAATATCGAAACAACTCCTAATTATGACAGAAATTTGGTATTTTATGATGACTGATTAAAATTTGGTGGGTTCACTGGTCAAGTTTTCATAAATTTTCAATTTGTGATTAAGTTATTAATTAGGAGAAAACTTGCCAAGTAAATCCACCAAATTTTAATCAGTCATCATTAAATACCCAATTTCTGTCATAATTAGGAGTTGTTTCGATATTACTCTAATTCAGATATTTGATATTTAATATCCTGAACTTAAAACTTGGCATAAATTTTAGATCTCATTACTTTTTTTGGTTGACTTTTTACGCACGGGTTTCCTGTACATATAAGAACTTGGCTCTTTTTTTTACATTTATGTTTTTGTTGTGATTTCACTCCTTTTTGCAAAGATTTTATTTTGCCATGTGAAAATCAAGCCCTTCTGCTCTACAAAGTTTAATAATTCTAAGACAACTGAAAGTGGCTCCATACAAATAATAGCAATTCTGAGAAAGTGGGTGGATGCCACGCCCCCTAAATGGAAAATCTCAATTTTTTGTTTTTAATTTTGTCTGTTCTTTAAGTCATACCGTTCTACCAATTTTCATCGTTCTACAACGATCGGAAGTGCTCCATATAATTTATAAGAATTTTTAAGAATGTGGGTGGATGCCACGCCTCCTAAATGGAAAATTTCAATTTTTCAACTTCTTTCTTTTTTAGTACCTACCTATGTTCATCGTTCTACAACAATCGGAAGTGCTCCATGTAGTTTATAAAAATTTTCGAGAATGTGGGTGCATGCCACGCCCCCTGAATGGAAAATTCCAATTTAAAAATTTTTTTCTTTCTCAGTACTTCAAGCCCTACCAACCAACCAATTTTCATCGTTCTACAACAATTGGAAGTGCTCCATATAATTTATAAGAATTTTTGAGAATGTGGGTGGATGCCACGCCCCTTAAATGGAAAATTTCAATTTTTCAATTTTTTTCTTTCTAAGTACCTTAAGCCCTACTGACCTACCAATTTTCATCGTTCTAAAACAATCGGAAGTGCTCCATATAGTTTATAAAAATTTTCGAGAATGTGGGTTCATGCCACGCCCCCTGAATGAAAAATTCCAATTTAAAAATTTTTTTCTTTCTCAGTACTTCAAGCCCTACCAACCAATCAATTTTCATCGTTCTACAACAATTGGAAGTGCTCCATATAATTTATAAGAATTTTTAAGAATGTGGGTGGATGCCACGCCCCCTAAATGGAAAATTTCAATTTTTCAATTTTTTTCTTTCTAAGTACCTTAAGCCCTACCGACCTACCAATTTTCATCGTTTTAAAACAATCGGAAGTGCTCCATATAATTTATAAGAATTTTCAAGTATGTGGGTGGATGCCACGCCCCCTGAATGAAAACTCCAATTTCAAAATTTTTTTCTTTCTAAGTACTTCAAGCCCTGCCAACCTACCAATTTTCATCGTTCTACAACAATCGGAAGTACTCCATATAATTTATAAGAATTTTTAAGAAAGTGGGTGGATGCCACGCCCCCTGAATAAAAAATTGCAGATTTTCGATTTTTTCCTTTGTATGCACCACAAGGCCTTCCGTTGTGCAAAATTTCAAGTTTCTACGATGTCGGGAATTGCTCCATAATTTTGATGATCTGTCAGTGAGTCAGTGAGTCAGTGAATCAGTGAGTCAGTGAGTCAGTGAGTCAGTGAGTCAGTCAGTCAGTTACGGTTTTTGCGATTTTTGAAGTCCTATATCTCGAGAATTACTAATGCTAAAGAGTTGAAATTTGGTGAGCCACCTATGTTCGATCAGCTCAACAAATACTACGAATTTCAAGTTTCTGACTTTATTGGTACTAAAGTTAGAGGGGGGGTGAAAATCGCCTGAGTTTGTTCCTGTAAAAAGGGTGTAGTGCCGCGAACTTGGCTGGGCACTACCGTGCCCTTTGATATTTCAATGTTAATATAATGCAATTGCATATGGGTGTTTCCATCGTTACGGGTGTGACAGTGAGACTCCATATTTTATAAATTATTCACATACTATTCCCAATTTAAAAACAAAAACTTTACTAGTCTATAGGACACCTGAAGCCCTATTAAGAAATTAGTATATTAAAAAACTGGTGATTTGCGATTAAGATATCTAATTTTCATGTGGTATAAAATATTGCATGAAAAGTATATATCATTCTTTTGCAAATATTAACCCACCCAGATAGTTGATCTTCAGTTGCAGCTAAGAAATGAGAACCAAAACAAAGAAAAACTATACAAAATTTTTATTTGAAAACGTTACGGGTGTGACAGGTGATCGTTACGGGTAATATACTATATTTCGACGGGAAATTGTTTTAATCGATGTATAATCATTTCTCACGCGATGTCAGAAACACTTTCTCTAGAAAAATCAAGTTTTTCTCACTGAAAAGTGAATAGATTTCTCACTTCAATGAGATTTTTTCCATTTTCTTTTAAAATAGGGAAAACTTTCACTTAAAGCCGATTAAATTTGTATTAAAAGTAGATTTTCTTAGAATTATATCCCTACGCCATGAATTTCGTATCTAAAAGCAACAAAACTAAAATGGAGTTGAAAAACAGAAAGAATATTATTTGCAATGCCAACCTGTTACGGGTGTGACAAAGACTTAAAATTTTAAATACGGGGTCAATATTAATATCACATTCTTGAAATTTTGTCTGACAGTAGATCATAGTATTCACATTTTTTTCCCAAATTATCACATTGATACAATTTTTTTTCTTCTATTAATGAAACATAATTTGTTTTTTGTTACGGGTGTGACAGTAACCACTTTTGGAATCAACTGCCTAAAAACTAAAATTGTATTTACTATTGAATAATTAAATGACACGAGAACGTGCTTAGAGTTCTGACAAGGGCAAATAACCACCGGTTCTCAAATTATGAAACAATCAATTATTGATAATAGGGTTTTGAGCATCTGATAACAAAAAGTGACTTTTGGAGACCTATTCTGCTAAGTGGTTCGAGCTGAGAAATAAAAGCGGCGATACAAAAATTATTGATAATTTCACTTTTAAAATTAAACATGCAATCTTTTAAAACCGTCTAACGGTACTTTTTTCAATTCGAAGTCATATTTTGTGATTTTTCGAAAAGTGTTGTTTTCTATGGAATCACCCATATGGAAATATCGCATAGAAATTATACTATTAGTGTGTGTAATGCTTTATCCTAACTTCAAAAAATATCGTGAAACTGTAGTATTGTGTTTCAGGGGATTTCAGAAGCTCCCAAGGTCACGTAGCGGTTTTAAACAGATCCAGTACGGATTTCAACAGATTTTATAATTTTTTAAACACATAGGTATATTATTTTAATCACGATTTAGACCCCATGTTTTAAGACTAATTGGCACTTTCTAAATGCCAATACATGAAAGCGTTTATATATCTACATTAATAATGACCACCTATAACGACTTGACGGGCTATGATTTTCGCAATAATATGAATAGACAAAATGCAAGTTCGAAAGCATCACTAGTTATTGGCCTGTTTTTGACGAAAACCAAATTCGATTACACGCAACGGAATCAAGTGGGACTTAGAGCTTGACTAGATGCACTTTTACTATATAAAATATATATCAAACATTTTTTTGATATATGTAATGTAAATTATAATATACAGTATTATGGCAAATGTACTTATTGATGATGTTTTATGGTCATTTTTTACACTAAAAAATTCCTGAGACTGTCTTGATTTCTTAGTTCACTTTCCTTTTCTATTTTTTCATTGGTTAGTTAGAGACCAGAATACTTTGTAAAACTTGATTAAAGTGTTAAAACAAAAATGTATTTTTTTTCGTTTTTAAAGTACCTACACTACAGTAAAAAAAAACTTCGCAACGGTGATTGTAGGACTCAACCACATCCAAAAATAATAAAATTATACTTGGCCGCTCACGCCCATGTTTCAAATTTGCCCATTCTCCTTTACCCATTCTCTTATCTCAACCAGTTTTTCAGTTTCATTGCAATGTGAAAATAGAATTAAGGCTAAATATTTCGCGTGAATCGTAATTTCGGCTTCATTTCGATTTAAAAATAGAAATACATAAGCCCAAATACAACAATAATCGATTATTAATCACGTGAAAAATAGCACAAATCGTATGGGGAACCTTGAAAAAATTAATTCATGAAATATTAGAATTGGAATCGACGCAGAATTGCATCCTCTGTCTATAACAAATCCAAAGTCCCCCAAAATCCCCACATTGGCTTTTTGAGTGGTTGCATTTGAAGAGGTGCAGACGGGGAGAATGTGGAGGTCTATAAAACTAAAATATTTGTTTTGGTACAACCTAATCGTATGATACATGCCTTAATGGTAGTTTTTAATGCTGAATCTAATGAAACCAAATTCAAATGATACAACCACCCACAAAAAAGTAATAGCCCTTTTAATGTAATGAAGAATTCAAATCCGTCATCCGTTTGCGCCTTTCAGCTCGGGTTTTCAAGAATTTGCAGTTGGAGATTACCAAAAATCATTTGTTGCAGTTTTTGAGACCTCTAGAAATAATTATTTTCAATTTTTTTTTTTAAATTATCTGAAAGGGCTAATTTTTCCTTCAAATATCAGTTTAAATCTTTTCAATATCACCCTTACTTTCAGAGAAATTTTTAGCTAGATATTAGTCTTCACTCGATATTTCTTAATGTAAAATAAATCGTGTAGGTATGGTAAAATATGCCAAATGCATAAATTTCAATAAAAGATTGGTCAGAGAGGAAAGAAGATATTTGAAAGATAAGAATAGACTGATATTTGAAGGAGAAGGTAAGTGCTTTCAGGTTTCAAAATTTTGTTTGAAAAATAATTGTGTCTAGATGTTTCAAGGTCTCAAAAATAGCAAAAAAAACCGGTTTTTGGTCATTTTCTAACGGCAATTTCTTGAAAACCCGAGCTGATAGCCACAAACGGATGACGCAAGGAAAATACTTTTCTTAATAAAGGTCCTTATTGCGAGTGTCGTTTGCTTTCGATAAATGACTTGTGTCGATAATCGAAAAAATTATTGTTGGTGTTGAAAATCTTTATTATTATTGTGATATTTTTGACTTGTTTACGAAAAATTTGGTTCAAAATATTTAAATTTTCAACAGCAAAATTATTTTTTTCGATAATCTACTTTCGACGAAAGTCGTTTATCGAAAGCAAACGACACTCGCAATAAGGTCCAAAATTTAAAGATGGTGTCGACGAAGAATTTCACAATCTACTACATTACATACAGAGTTGATTGAAAACCTAATTTGGTTCCTTTAAAAATCCACTTTCAAAGAGCTGGGGGGGGGGGGGGGGCATATGAAAGATTAACAAATTTATTAAATATTTATCTTGGTATTATATAAGCATATGACAAATGTTTTAAGGGTATTTTTTAATGCCCAATCTAACGAAATCAGAACAAACTCGATACAACCACCTCCAAAAAAGTTAACGCCTTTTTCATAAATAATGGCTGAATTTTTAGTGAAACAAGTAAAATATTACCAAATCCCAACAGCATTGTCATGAAACTTGGTCCACATATTTCATTTGTCATAAGCAACAAGAATCAAAAGCTTTTTTTAGTGAAAGGGAAACATTCCCTTTCCAAAACTGGAACGTGGATGAGAATTGGTGAAAACGTTTGACTTTTCATCAAAACCTTGATAAAAAGAGACCAAATAAATATAAACTGTCTAATGGGGTTTTTCAATGGAGAGTGAAAATCAGAGTTATTGATTTTTATGTTTTTGAGACCGAGATACATAGATGTAATATGGTACATGATTTTAAGGTATTTTGTAATGCAGAATCCAATAATATTAAAATAAAGTAGATAAAAAGCTCCCTTATCTTATCTTATCTTATCTTTTTTTTTTAAAGAGTTAGTGTTTGTAAATGATTGTGTTTTTTGACTGAATAGGTACGACATTACCTCTCAAAAAAGACTTTCAGACCATGGATATTTGAATAGTCTTTTTTGATTCTTGGTTCCGATAAATAATCAAACATTTTCACCAACTTTCATGGACGTACGAGTTTTTAGAGGGGTTTTATGGTAGTAGTTCAATTTTGTTTCTCCCCAGAACTTTGAAAGTGGCTTTTTGAAAAACCAAAGTAGGCTTTCAATTAATTTTTGATGTAATGTAGTAGATTGTGAAATTCTTCGTCGATACTATCTTTTTTGTTTGGCTTTTCAAATTTTCCTTCCCTATGGGACTTTTTTCCACCCCCTTTGTGCAATGAGAGGGGTGGGAGGAAATAAATAATGTAGTCCTATGGTTTCAAGGGTGCTGAATCAAACGGGAGTTTTCGGGTCACCGTCCGACCCTTGGTTTCCGATTTATAAGCAGCATTTCGGGATTTAAACCACCTTGGCAACACTTTTCTTAAATAAAGTCATGACATGAACTATTAGTATACTAAAGCTCAACCCGTGAGGTCAAAATGAAAGGTGGGTCTCACTAACAGTAACAGCCCCACTATTCCCTGTCTTACACGAAAAAGTCTGTTTTCTAGAATTGTATAAAGTCCTTGTCGTAATTTGAATTTGAGGCCTTCGTGCCGCACCTTGTCAAACGCTTGCGTAACGTCCAAAAAGACCGTCGAACAAATTTTCTTTTCTTCAAGAGCTCTCTCAATTACATCAGTTATATTCTCTGCACTTGATCCATTGTTGAAAGCTTGCTTCTAAAGCCGAACTGATGTTCAGGTATTTATCGTTTCTCTTCTATTATCGGCTGCAGGCGCAGGAGTAGTATTCTTTCAAAAACTTTCGATATTATAGGAAGAAGTGAAATCGGTCTGTAAGACTTCTTTTCATGAGATGGTTTGCCAGGTTTCAAAACCATTATGACTTCCGCAACTTTCCATTGGCTTGGAACATATTCTAGCCTTAGAGTGGCATTTATTATATAAAGGAGGTTAATTAATCCTTTATGAGGAAGCATTTTTAGTATATCCGCTGTTATTAAGTCATATACCCCGGAGCTTTATTAGACTTTAGTTTCTTTATTTCTCTGTTCAATTCAGCGAGCGTAGCATTTCTAGTTGTGTAGTTCTCACTTGAGCTAAAACTCATGTTAATATTTCTATCGAGTGCTTGCCCATCAGAAGGTTTAAATGTTTCCTCCAGGTAATCAGCGAATACCGTCGATTTCTCTTTGTCACTTTTAGCCCATTTGTGTTTGCTATTCTAATCCGGGGCTCTGGAAGCTTTGGCTTTTTCATTGTTTTTATAGCTTTCCAAAGTGAGTAGTTGGATTCTTTCCCCGCTGTCAAGCTTTCCAGATAATTTTCAACTTCACGGTTTTTGAAATCTGATATTACCGTTTTTAGCATATTACACAAGCGATTTAAATGAGCTTTGTGGTTCGCTGCCATTTCTTACGTGCTTTTCGTTTATTTGTTTATTAAATCTTTTATTTCCTGCAGATTATTTATATCTTTATAGTGCGGCATTACCCTTTGATAAGGTGTGTTATTCCATGCTGCCTTTTGTATGATATCAACAAAGGTATCTAGTGCGTCTTCAAGCTCAAGTGGTGTTTGTAACTATACCCTCAATTCAAAGTTGTCCTCGATATTAAAAATTAATTAATCTAAAAATAATCAGTAATTTATTATTGGCACGGTCCTCTCTTCGATAAACAAAAAGATTTACCAGAAATAGTTATTAACGGCACCTGCCATATACATTTTTTTTTCGATATTCTCTTGCAAAACAGTAAAACAACTTGTGTCTGACCGCTTCACGTGAAATCATTCGAGCTTGACGGGTTGTTAGCCTTTTATTTTACGGATGGTTAGCAATTTTTACATAACTTTCGCCTAACCTTAAAAAGTTGGGAATAACTGTATTTGATGTCCCAGTTTTTCTGGTTATTTCCCAATCAGAAAGGCACAGTCTTTGTTTGCAGTAATTTTTGACCTTTCTTCCGCACTCAAAATTCTTCCACGAGACATGAATAAATGTTTCATTTTAATTTATTTAAAAGACTTACAAAATGATTACCTACAACTTTCAATAAAAAATACAAGTCACTTAATAAAATAAGCACTTATACATATTTTGACTGTATTATACGAATTTCCCCATTTAAATATCACTTTTTAGACACAATTTCGCAAAACAGAGGAATAATGTTCCCTGATGAAAAAAGGTTGAAAACTTTACGGTTGCCTTTGTATTGATTTGGCAAATCACTGTGGATCCAATAAAAAAGTGCGCTCCTGAACTCTCATTCGGTCCAATAAATTATAGCTGTGTGAAGTCAGAAACCCGACCTCAAAATTTTTGTTTTTTTTTTTATCGGATTCGTTAGTCCACGTTTGTCCAACCATTGAAATCGCTTGTCCACCCCCAGGATAAAAGATATTCGACTTTTCTTTTTTTATAGCAAACCTCGAAAGACAACAAAGTCCTCTAGCATCCCCAAATGAAGTCATAGGGGGTTACGACTGATTGGGTTCGTTTGTCCACCAGCTCAATATAAAAATCCATTTAAAAAATTTTGTTGCCCACCCCCAGGAAAAAAATATTCAACTTTTCTTTTTTGCACTGAAAAACAAAAAGTGCTCCAACGCCCCCAACTGAAATCTTAGGGGGGTGGAGTAAAATGTGCTCGTTTGTCCACTGGCTCAATATAAAAATTCATAAAAAAAATGTGTTTTTCCACCCTCAGGGAAAAAGTTATTCAACTTTTCTTTTTTGCACCGAAAAATAAAAAAGGGTTTGCTATAAAAAAAATAAAAGTCGAGTATTTTTTATCCTATGAGTGGACAAACGAATTTTTTCTTTGGATTGTCATGCTGAGCTGGTGGACAAACGAACTCAATCAGCCCCAACCTTCTATGACTTCATTTGGGGATGCTAGAGGACATTTTTATTTTTGGAGGTTTGCTATAAAAAAATAAAAGTCGAGTATTTTTTATCCTATGGGTGGACAAACAAATTTTTTCATTGGATTATCATATTGAGCTGGTGGACAAACGAACACACTTGACTGCACCTCCCTATAATTTCATTTGGGGGTTTTGGAACCCTTTTTTGTTTTTCAGCGCAAAAAAGAAAAGTTGAATAACTTTTTCCCTGAGGGTGGACAAAAATTTTTTCCGATAAAGAAAACCCAAAAATTTGGAGGTCGGGTTTCTGGCATGGAAGATTACAGTGTTTTTATGGGAATTTCCACCTCTGTTTATGCTAAATTAATTTTTTTAGAAAACCACTCCAACAATTTTAATTTTTCATATTTCTTCAAGTAATCAGATGGTATTCTTATTTTTGAGCTCAATTCCATTTGATACGAGTTTCATGCTTCGTTAAAATTTTCTATAATTTACCTTAATATTTTTAAAAGTTCTCTAATTCCACGTCATTTGACCAGCGTCCTAGTTGTGCTGTTTCATTAGAATTTATTTTGCATAAATGTTTGTTGCCTTAACTCATATTTGTACTATCGCAAACTATTACAAATCGATAATATTTTATTTCAGTGGGTCACTGTGGCGTATGTGGAATATTTTGTTCATACATTTTTTGAAAAAGTTTTTCTCTCATAAGACTGCCAGATTCTTAGTAGATTATTTTATGTGAGTAAAATATTCTCTGGTAGTCTACTACAAGATTCTTATACGATAATTATGAGTGTTAAATGGCCTAGCAGTAATTTATATTTGAGCATGGTCCTTTGACTGAACTTCGTTTTTCTTAAGAGTTTTTCACAATTACAAAGGCAAGTAAGGCATTTTATTTTCAAAGAATAAAAAAGTAATCATATAACAGATACCAAAACTGGCTCTAGCCCAAAGACAGACAATTTTTTCACGTCCAAAAAGTTAGCTCACCAACATGGGCATAAATAATCAAAAATTTTATTAGAATTGTATGCTGTTTTTGTGCTATTTTTGAGTTGTTTTCGCGATTTTTGTGCTGTAATATATTTGTTTGTATGCAATGTTGTGCTACCATTAATTTAAGCTAGCACAACTTTGTCAATTATTACTAACCGATTTTAATAAGAGCAGTGTCATAATTTTGTGCTCCTTGTGTGTTATATATCTGCATTCAAAAAAATTGATATAAATGATTTTTTTTTAATGCAATGTTGTACCCTCTTTAAGTTGAAACTAGCACTACTTTGTCAATTGTTAACCAATTGCACGCGCTGTTTGACCAGGCCTTTAAAAAGTGTTACAAAAGCAATTTTGAAATTTTCCCATTACATATTTAGTGTAGTATTCCTTGTAAGCCCAGCTTCGAGTTGAAATGAATTTGGTTTGACCGATCAAATTCGGAAATTTGGCCTAATTTCACTTTGCAGTAGTGAAATAAGACCAAATTCAACAGTTGGCCTTATTTCACTTTGCTAAACGGAAGTAAGATCAATTTGGCCTTATTGCGCTTTAAAATTTGTGCTTGAGCGAACTGCTCTGTGGTTATTTTACATTAAAACGTAGCTTCAACAATAATTTCAATTTCGGAGGGGTGTTTTTGAACAAAATTATTTATTTTCGATTTTAATATCAACTTTTTTGCCTTTTCAACCAACCAGCGTGACAATGAACTTTGAAAAACTTTCATGAGTTTAAATTATCTACTTCTAAAATAAGGTCCTTAAATTATTTCCCTAAATTCGTGCAAAGCGTACCGGAAGAAAATTTTGCCCAAAGGAAGATCAATTTGGGGTGTGAAAATTTACTTTAAAATTCTTTTTGAATCTTTCAAATACCTCCATTCGTCTACTACCTAGTTCGAAAAATCCAGTCAATTTGTGTTCAAAATGGCACTTAGCGAGCAAACTGTGGGATTTTTCGAATAAGATTTTTCGAATGAGAAAATCGCGCGAATTTTTAATTTTAACACCCCAAATTGATCTTCCCTTGGGTAAAATTTTCTTCCGGTATGCTTTGCGTGATTTTTTTTTAAATTTTAACCCAATAAATTCATCTTCCTTATATCTTTACGCAAATTTTAGGAAGTATTTAATTTGTAACTTTCGTTTACCTATACAAAACTGGAGATTAATAAATTGTTTTTGAATGCAGATATATAACACACAAAGAGCACAAAATTATGAAATCGGTTAGTAGTTGACAAAGTTGTGCTACCTTTAATTTAAGGTGACACAGAATTGCATACAAAACAAAAAGAAACCTTAGAATCAATTTTTTTAAATGCAGATAAATGACACACAAAGACCACAAAATTATGACACTGCTCTTATTAAAATCGGTTAGATTCAGATTTCAGATTTTCATAAATTGTTTTATTTTTTCAATATTTTAAAAATATATAACAAAATCAGATATAGAATAATAATAATATATAATTTAAAAGGGCAATGGCGTTGCCGTCTGCCAGATTGACGCGTTTAAAAGTTTAAAACTGAATCAATAAGTAATCTTAAAAAAAAATAATAAAAGAAAATTAGAATAATATAAAAACATGACATGGTGTGGTTTTTTACAAAAATTCAGTTATAATATTATTTCTATAGGAGAGTGCAGTCTCAATGAATTTATGCAGAGCTTCCCAGTTATACCCGTTAAGGATGTTCTTCGTTTGTTCCATTGTTAATGATAGCTTTCCGAAATGAATAAGCCTGATCTCTTTGTATATTGGACATATTGCCAGGAAATGGAATGTGTCTTCTTTCATTTGAAGGTTGCATATAGTGCAAAGATTTGTTAATGTTTTCTTGAATGGTGAACCATTCAAGTTCAACATATCACATCTTGCTCTACAAATCAGAGATATCGCCCTTATGATGTAATGGTCATTAAAATAGTTTTTATTATTCAGATCATAGTTTAATTCAGGGTATATCAACCTGTTAATTGAAGATGTTGGTTGTTCTTTGCTCTCATTTCTCTGGAGAATGTCAGATACATCCAAGACTTTATAAAGCTGCTGTTTTAAAACTATTGTGTTATTAAATTGTATATTTAAGCTAGCATCATATTTTTCTGCCAGTAGCCAGTACTATCCACTCTTTAACCCATTCTACTCTCTTGTCCATACAATATTTTGTAAGTAGGTATAAGTGGAAGTCTGTGTGCGGGGTATTTGAGCACTTTGAGCACGTAAAAGGGTAACTTTAAAGTGAAACTATAAAGGTTCGGTAGACCCGTTTCTAGGCTTAGTACATAATTAAAGAAAAGCTTTTTCAAAAAGAATCGAAGTAGTTTTTCAACTTCTTCGTACTACTTGTATCCCCAAGTTTGAGCACTATAGCACATGTCAGATCGCATGACTGATTCGAATACACGATATTTCGCGGAGACCGGTATTTCTTGTTTTCCTATTATATTTTCCAACATGCATTCATGAGACTTTTAGCCGTGGACAGTTTTTTTTCAAGGTGCAGAATGGGTTTCATATTTGGGGTCAAAATTACTCCTAAGTATTTATAGTGTTTTCGTTCGTTTCTAGTTTTGTTTGCCTGCTGCGAACTATCATAATTTTAGATTTTTCTAAATTTACCTTCAGGTTCCAAAACTTGCAGAAATTGTTCATTTTATTGATCATAAGTTGTAAACTATGAGGGGATTCTGCTAAAAGAACAATGTCATCTGCGTAAAGTAGTAGTAGTAACTTAATTTGCATACAAAATGCATTTTTTTCTTATTTTTAGATTCAAATATCTTAAAAACATGACATGCTAGAAAAATTCCAAGGCCACATTCAAACTCAGCGCACCAAAGACCATCAGAAAAGTATATTTTGGTTGGTGCAGGGAACTAAGTCCCCGGGAACCAAGTCCACCGAGGGCCGTAGTTCTCATTTAATGGGAACTATATCCACTTTAACGAAATGGACTTAGTTCCCAGGCAAGGTGAGCAAGTAGTCCACTTCTTTATGAGAACTAAGTACACATATTGAAATATGGAGAGGGAACTAACTTCCGACGATTAAAATTACAAAAATTCAAAATTCCGCGAAAACTCTGCATACACCCAACCTCGCACCTACCCCAAATCCTATAGTGAGCCAGAGCAGGGGGGTTGCAGGGGGCAGCATGCCCCCCCATACATACCTCACTGTTTGTTCGCCGTTATGCTGGGTGCTAGCACTGTATTTATGTATAAGACAAAGCATTACGGCGAATAAACAGTGAGGTATGCATGGGGGGGCATGCTGCCCCCCTGCAACCCCCCTGCTTGGGCTCATTATAGGATTTGGGGTAGGTGCGAGGCTGGGTGTATACAAAGTTTTTTTTGGCATTTAAGGAATCTTTGAATTTATCCTATATAGCCAACAATTGTGAAAAGTATTTCTATTTTATTTATAAGATTGATTTTTTATTTGGAAGTGGGAATTAAATACACATTTAAAGGGAAGTAAAACCACTCAGTTTTTGAGGAATTTTGTTCCCACCTTCTATGAGAACCAAGTCCACTTCGCTGAAGTGGACTTAGTTCCCATTAAATGAGAACTAATTCCCTCGGTGGACTTGGTTCCCGGGGACTTAGTTCCCTGCACCATTTTGGTTCATGTTACGGACAAAAAATCCAATTTTGTCACACAAAGTAATTTCTTAGTGCTTTCGAGTGGATTTTCGAAAACAGTAAAAATACGCCAATTTTCGACTATCACATGAGTCCAAACGGGTTGTAGCAGAAAAAAACTTTGAATAGGGATTTATTGAAAATTGTGTATACTTTCAATTGTACTTTGATGTAATTTTCAAATTGTTGGTAGTTTTCAAACCATTAGTGAAAAACTTCCAAAAATTGCATTTTTGCATTATTTTTTGCATTTTTGTAATGAAATTTTGTTGGCAAACCACAGATTCGGATTAACCAACCCCGAAAATATTAAGGGGTGAAAAAATCAAAACTACCCCACAATTTTCTTGCAAAGAGCCTTTTTGAGCACAAATTGACTGGACTATTAGTACAGGTAAAATAGTACGAAAAGTCTTTCGCATAAAAAATAAAATGCACGACTGGGTCGCACGTACTTGCTCTTATGTTCAAGACACTGTGGGTTTAAGAAAATTGTATATAAAAACATGGAAATTATGAGAGAAAAATGTAGAGAAGCATGAAATACGACATTTAAATTGGATAAAACAACTCTTTTGACAATTTGAGGTGGAAAAAAAGAATGCCATCATATTTCTTGATTGAATATGATTGTATGGGAAAAAAATTTAAGATCGTTGGACCGGTTTTTAAAAAAAATAATTTTTTATATATAAAATTCCTAAAACATTTTTAAGAAGAAATTCTGGTATTCAAATGTGAAGTATATATTTATGTGTATATAAAAAAAATTGTCAACCCGTTTTTTTTTTGAAAATTTTTATATGCAATATTATTTGATATTATCTGAATTTTGTATATACAAAAATTCATCTAAGCCCGATTTAGCCGATAACTAGAAAATTCAAAATAATAAAATACGTTCTATGATAGGTACTTTTAATAGTTGCTAAGTATAAAATTTTATAATTTTTGGTAGTAGATCGTATTAATTTTAGTATATGAAAAAAGTTAAATCAAAATCGAAGGAGTCGTTTTAAAGAAAAAAAATATTTTCTTTTGCGGTTTTTAACTTTTGTATGGAAGGTACACTGAGAAAACTGAACTATGAGTTATTTAAAAAGATGCATGTTTGATTGTATGTTTAACTTATGCAAATAGAATTCGGTTCTAATTCTAATCTGTTTAAATGGCAAAATACTATTATTTTAGAGTAAATTGTGTTTAAGTCAAACTGATTCATGTTTGAATATTTCATTAGAACATGGAAATATGTTTTTAATGTTATTCAAACTAGTTTGACTTTGATTTTTGAAAGGCCTGTTTAATTATTTTTCCCACTTGAAAGTATTTAACATAAAATGAATATGAGCGAGTTTGTTTCAAATATGAACAAACAGAAAATGATAACAAGAGAAAAAGATTGAACAAAATCTTAAATTTAAACTCAAATCAGATTGAATTGAACTCAAACGAAGAAAAATTTAGGATAATTTTACCTTGTGATGAAGTCATTGTTGTAAAAACTTTCCTTTCGAGAAGATGAGATATCAAAACACTAAATAAAGAATGTTTGGAACACTTTCAAACTTTAAAGGAGGTTTTTGGTAAGTAATAACTTTTTTTTAGACATTAATATGAAAAATAAATCATATTTTTTTCTTTTTTTTCTCCAGAAAAGAATTGCCTTTTCAAAAAATGTTATGGAACAGCTTGACATGATTTTCTTATAAATCAGTATTAGGGATAAATCACCCTTCTGCAATTGTGAAATAATTTCCTTTAAGGATCACTTGGATGTTTGAAGTATTAAGCCAAACACTTACCAAAATTAAGTAAGCAAGTAAGACCTAATCCTTCTTTAACTTTATGCAAAAAAGCTAATTATGTAATTTCACATACAGGTGCTCCACAGATTTTCATTCCAAATCAATTAAATGGAATACAAAAATACAATTAAGAAGCTTAATTCCACTAATTTAAATTGTTTTATTTTTAACTTTAAACTTAACGTGTTTTTGCTTGACATGTTTGATTAAAGATTTTGACATTTTCATAGACTTTTTACTGTTTTATTGTGTGTTCTGGTCAGATTTATGGAGTAAGACTAAAAACAAGTTTGGGTAAGTATATTTGCATCTCTATACATATTTTAAATAACAAATATAGTTGATTTAAACACGATAATGTTCAAAAACAAAATAACATGATTCTATTTGAAATAACATTAAATGAAGTAAATTGAAACAAAGAGAAATATGTTCATATCAAATAGAAAGCATATTTAATTTAAACAAAAACATGTTTAATTGTAGTCAACGATGAATAAAAACGTTTCTGTTAAATTCAAAAAGGAATCGCTTCCATGCCAAATCATATGTGTTTGAGTTTGATTTAAACATGAATATATTCAATATTTTTCTCAGTGTACCGTTATTTTTTCATAAATGTAAAATGTTTTTCAAAAAATTTTCTAGAGAGTAGGTACCAAAAACCTCTTAAATATCGAGTTTCAAAAAAAATCGATGATATCCTTTTCGAAATATTTGATTTTCCAAAAAAAAGTTTGAAACATTTTTAAAAAATCCAAAAAATATTTTTTCAAAAATTTTGGTACACGAAACTATTTATATTTTTTGGAAGCTTCTGTATACAAAAATAATTGAAATCAGTCTTATCGTTTTGAAGGAAATCAAAAATTATAAAAATGGTTCTTTGGGAGGTACCATTAAGAACCATTTTTGAAAAATGGTTTTTCATCCAAAGGAAGAGTTCCTTTGAATTTTTTTTAAGAAAAGTTGTCGAGCTGTTTTTGAGAAAAATTCAATTATGTAAAATTACTAAAAAAATGTATGGCAGGTACCGTTATTTTTGGTTTAAAAAAAATAATAAAACGTGTGGGCATAATCACCGAAAACCACTATGTACCAAGTTTGAAGAAAATCGATCGAGCCGTTTAGGCTGTAGACGAACAGACAGACAGACAGACAGAATTGTGCCACCCACTTTTTTGGTGTTCTCTATCATCGTAATATCATGTTTGATTGTTATCCCAAAACTTTTTTTTGGACGAATCCAAAACTTGCCTTAAAGTATCTACCTATAGCGCAAGTAAAATTTAGTACCATCATAAAACTAGGTGAAAACGTTTCATGTACTATGACAACGAAAAATAATAGGAGTCTATAAAAATATTTCACATGGAAGGTTGTTTTTTTGAGGAGGAAAGGGGGGAAATTTGTGGTGTATCAAACAGAAAAATTAACTTTGGCGCAGCCTAAGGGTTAAAGGGTGTTTTTTTTTGGGGAGTTGGGGTAGTGGTGGGATTATTACCATAAAACCGCCCTGAGATTTTGTTAAAATGTGCTATGGACTAACAGAATGAAGAATAAAAAGAATCTATACAAATATTTCGCTGGGAAGGGTGTGTTTTTTGAAGATATGGGAAGTGTGTGGTTATTTTTCAAAAAAATGTAAAAGGATGGTACCCTCAAGGAACTTGGTAAAAGTGTTTCATTTACTACGAGAATAAAGAATCAAAGGAGTTTACAAAAATATCTAGGGGGAAAGGGTGTTCTTATATGTGTTTGAGTAAGGGCTGTTATTAGTTTTTGGAGACATTTTTTGCTTTTGAAAATAGTATTATACTTTCCATCACCCATTAAAAACATCCATATAGATATTTTTATAGACTCTTTAGATTCTTCATTCTGGTAGTTCATAGCACATTTTATAAAGTTTCATGAGGGTACCAGTTTTGTCACAGGTTGAATGGTAATAATCCCACCATAGCCCCAACCCTAAAAAAAAACACCCTTTTACAACAGATATTTTTATAGACACTTCTTATTATTGCTTTTCAAGACAAATCATTGATGTCAAGTTTCATCGACGGACGATTATTTTCAACTGGTTTTCGGTAATATTTTACTTTTATACTGAAAATAGTCATCGTTATATAAAAATGACAATAACTTTTGTACCCAATAACTGTTCGTCTGCTTACCTAAAAACGTGTGGAACAGGTGTAAAATTTGACGTAAATTTTTTACATTGATTTCTTTCAATGCCTTTTGGTCGAAGGGAAAACGTTTGCATGCAACAAATATTTAGCTCGCAATTTTGAACAATTGTTGTCATAGGTCAAACTCTCTATAGTTAGTCCCTAGGAAGATAGAGCGCAATGAAGTTTCCAAGAACCTCTCGTGTTTATTTGTTTACCTGATGGGTTTTTGGAAATTTCATTGCTCTCTATCTTCTTAGGGACTAATTATAGAGAGTTTGACCCATGACAAAAAATGTTCAAAATTGCAAGTTAAATATTTTTTGTATGCCCACTTTTTCTCTTCACATCCACCCATACCATAACATTAGGCCAATTCAAATATCACAAATAAACCATGTTGAAAAATAAATATGTCTTCACTAGACATTTTTTGTGTACGCTTCTGTTCATGTTTTTAATTTACAAAAACAAACAAAAATTAACTGTAATGATTTTTAAATTTTTAAGTATTTCAACAACGAAAATTTCCCATTAATTGTGATTTTATCAGCGCTTCTCTTGCCACAATCTCATACTGTATTAATGCTTTTGTCATATAGCAAGCGCTCACATGGTCCTATATCGTAATACCGTGATGTGAAACTTGAGTTCATCACTTCTTCTTATCCTACTTATCCTTGACATCCTATCAGTGGCCATCGCTATACAGACGATATAACCTATCTCCCCATCATGGAGTTACGATACATGACGGCAAATAAATTAAGCAGTGTTGTTGAAATAGTTGTTGTCGTTGCTGTTGTTGTTGCTGTTGTTTATATGTCGCTACCCTGTAAGTGTAAAGTGCCATCAATTATTATTTTGTTAACACCTTGTGATTATTTATTACACGTTTCACATAGTCAGGATCATGTCCCCACTCCCTTTTTTATCGAAGACATTCGATATTGGTATACCTACTTTGCTACCTTTACTAGTTTGCCATTAAAAGGTTCTTACTCGAAGAGTTTCTAAGAAATACCATTTCTACTCTTTCAGCGGTTTTAATGAGACTGAAATTCTTATCCATACCACAGAAAGGATCGGCGGTATGGCAGACGACTCCCGCCTTCCAAATTGACAAAAAACAGTCAAATGAGAAAACCGAAAACAATTTATCCTGGGGTAGATAGTAGTAGGTACCTACTTGTGTGAATAGTTGATGGTAACGGATATGTAGGATGTGGGACATGGGAGTATCTATACATTAATATGAAACGCCATGCATGCTCGCTCGTAATAGATCCTTTTTGATTTAAAAGTGGGTTCGTTTTGTCAGACAATTAATTTCAACCCTGCAAGGCATTTTCTGCTATAATGTCTTATTTGTGCTTTTTCTTAGACTACTTTACCGAGGCGGTAGCGGAAATTAGAAGCTATAGGTTAGGTATAACACCTGCTTTATTTATACAACCTATGCTTAGGCCAGGTGAGACTTTTCTGTCCTTGCCTTGTGTCCTTTTTACTGCTGCTGGGTAAAGAAGAACACTTTCTTGAATAAAGATGTGAAAATGGTCTGCTAAATGCCCAAATAGAGAGAAAGGCAAATTTTTTTTTCTTAGTTTAATATTTTTTGTTTTCCTTTTTCTCTTTTTGTTGTTGTATACGGGTTGTACTTTAAGCAGGAAATGAATACGAACAGCCTAAGGAGACAAATTTGAGAAAGGACACTTTTGTGTTGAACCCTTTGTGTGGATGAAAAGTGATTGCTAAACTTTTTCTCACTTGCTTGGGTCTTCGAAGAAGAATTGGGGAAATTAATTTAAATTTATATGTTGTTTGGAAAATTCATAGTTACTCTGAATATTTTGTTTGTTTTTGTTTGGCTTTATTAATATGTATACAAATATAATTATGTTACTATACACATATGGTTCATATGTGTGTATAGGTGTAGGTATGTAACTATTTTGCTGACTCAAAACTTTAAACGCATAAATTAAATTATGTCTTTGAGTTTGACTTGTGTATGTGTATTCCGGAAAACTATTTCAGTGTTTAAATAGTTGAAATGAAAACAAGAAAAGAATAGAGTTAATTGCTAAAGAACTGATGAAGAAGCATAAAGGATTTAATCTTCATTTATCCTTGAATCAGCCACTAGAATAAGAAGAAGTATGTAGGTCTTAAGTAATTTAATGGAATAGGTAATATTTAATTTATTTTACTAAGGGAAACTTATGTATATACATTATACATATAGTTTAAAATTTTGCCTCCGGGATTATTTGTTACCAGCAGAAAATACCTACCTAACCTACCTCCGACAAAGATCAATGTTGGATCTTTAGCAGCTGGTGCATCAGCGTCGAGTTTTTTTCTCAAAAGCCAAACTGCATATCAGGGATGGTCGCGTTTTCACTGTGGAATCTCTTTAACCTTCGCTGAATTATTTCCTCCATAATTTTGTTGATTCTGTTGAAGGGCAGTATATAATAAACAGAGCAGGCCTGTGGTTTGAAACTTTGGGATCACCATACTTTCTTCTCTGTTTTCCACTTCTGAAAGAAGTAACAGTTATTGAAGCAGTTATTCAGGATAATGGTGAGGAGGATCTTCATTGCATGTGGAACTTTTTCGGGACGTAGTTAGAGACTTCATCTGGTCCAGCTGTTTTTTTTGGCTTCATATTGACAAAAATCTCTGCTACCTCCCTTAGATTGCATAGCTGTCGAATGGATCACTTGCTGTATTGGTTTCATTGAACAAGCCATCTTCCGGATTAGGCTGCAGTGTCTGCTGAATTGATGCACCAAATTCGTTCAAAGATACCGGATCAGCAGGTGGGTTCGGTGTGAAGTTTCCTTCGAAATAATATTGGCAAACGCTTCCATTTTTTCTTGTGTTGACTATGTATCTACACCCAGCGACAAAAATATGAAAATAGATCAATGCGAGGGTTTTTTTGTCGCTGGGTGTAGCTCCCAATCTATGCAGGGTCTCTGCCTGAGATATTGCGGTCTTTCACTGCGTATTTTGTTACGTCATGAGGCATAATTGGATCAGATTTTTCGGGATCCCGAGTTCTGACATCGCCAATAGAAGCTCTTGGCAACTTATGCTATCATATGCGGCTTTGAAGAAGATGAATAGATGGTGGGTCTCGACTTGAAATTCGTTGGTTTCTAGGATTTGGCTCAATGTGAAGATTTGGTCTATCATTGATCTGCCTGGCCTGAAGCCACACTGGTACGTGCCTATCATAGTGTTGCAGAAAGGCTTTAGACGCTCACATAGTACATTGGAAAGGATCTTGTAGGTAACATTAAGCAGGGATATGCCTCTGTAGTTCTTAAGAACATAGCTCATAGGATTGCCTTTTTTGTAGATTCGGCATATGGAGTTATTTGACCAGTCGTCTGGCGTACTTTCCTCTTCCCACACTTGGTTAATGAGCTGGTGCAGAACATCTCCTCCATACTTGAAGAGTTCCGCAGATAGGCCATCCGAGTTAGCCGGATTTGTTGTTCTTAAGCTTTTGGATGGCTTTCTTAACCTCTTCAGTACTGGGCGCTGGGACTGGATCTTCATTGACTGGAAATATGCTTGTTTGTTCCCCTGTCACCTCCTCTACAAAATGCCCATTAGGCAAATGCTGGAAATGCTGCTTAAACACGTCTCCAATTCCCTGTGCTTTGGTGACTAGGTTCCCTTCGCTGTTTCGAGGAGCTTGAGTGCCAGTCCTATAACCTAGATGCCAATAATTGCTTGGCTGTTTTTGTAGAACCGGCGGGTGTTGGTGGTGGTGCTAGACTCTTGGAGATACTTGAGCTGAGAGGCTGAGGATGCTCTTTTAGAAATATTCTATATTTTAGAAGAATAATATTCTTTGTCAAAAAATCATTTTGAGGATATGGATGCACATATATATATACCATAGGCATACGTCTCAATTTATCTTCATATAATCGCAATTTCAGGTTAACTGCATTTAGAGTTTGATTTTAATGCATTCATGATTTGCTTTGATTCTTCATTTCATAACAATATTGTATTTTATTGAAAAGCTTCAACCACAATATTCAATCCTTTATATCACAGAACATTACCGCTCCTGTATCCTCTAGTGAAGCAATAAATTCAACACACAAATAACACCAAAACACTTAACCATGAATTTGAATCACTTCTACATTCTTCTATAGGTAGGTATATTGTCAACAAATCACTTTTATACTCATATGTATGTATGCCTACATAATTATTAAGCTCAATTCTTAAATCCTTTACAAGGCAACTAAAGCACACTCAATAACAACAGCCGAATCATATCCTTTTTCGCACACACTAATACCAAAATCGCGTGCCATTTGGAAATACTTTTAGTTCCAATTATCTTCCTTTCAGTCGTTTTGATATCGTATTTGCATTTTGTAGGTAAAAAGCACATTTGTCATACGGCACTATGCACGGTCTAGTGCAATTGTAACAAATGCCCGTGAACTGTGTTTAACACAAAATATCATGTTCGTGATTGAAGCTGTGACGATAATGTTTATTCACAAGCTTTCGTATACACACACTCTGCCTGGCCTGTGCCTAGTGTGCAGCTTATGTTGTGAATGGCAAATGTTATCCTTATCACTTATCCCAGCATTTTGCACAACAGTGGCTCTATGCGAACACAATGGTCATTCACATAAGGATATGACCATAGGACGGACGACCAACCGAAAATGTAAAAAAAAAAAACAAACAATATCCACTGAATGATGATGATAGCTACAAAGTATCCAATTGTACGAGGATATCGCAGTCGCCAAAGAAGAACTCAGTTAAGGCTATAGCAGTGTAGTTTTTTGTTGGTATCAGGGTTGTACACAATTATTTATTGCGGTTGTATCTTCAGATTGTGGTCGTTGACCATTTGTATGTTCCAACGTCTTACTTGATACACAATTCACCTGCTTGTCTGGCAATATTTCACGTCCTGTCCAGAGATGGACATTAAATATGTCCATCAAGACGCGTCCATGAAAAGCACTGTTTTTCATGTTACATGTGGTTGGAAATTGCAGCCTTATTAACCCAACTTACATCAAAGTAAGTACAATGCAATAGTTAGAAATAATCTACTACTACTCCATCAACTTAAGTTCTTCCAAGCACACTATAATAATATGTTTACATGTTTTTTTTTGTTGCTATGTAGCTACATTGTACTGTACACTTCCTTCAGGCATTTTTTATATTAAATTTCTGGTGAAGACTGATGTAGTTGTTGCCTTTCTATTAATTTATACTGGGGTTGAAGTGATCACTCAAATTTCAACACCAAACAAGTAAGATGTACAACATTATTATGAGTAAACATTTAAACTAATCGTTTGTGTTTTTCCTGTAAATGTCACAACTCAAAGACCTTGGTAAGAAAATTATATCGAAATAATTGTGTCAAATTGAGGAATTAAAATGATTGTTTGTCTTAACATGCGAGCTATAATGTGATATGAAGAATTTTACGTTTTGGTAAAGTTATTAATATGTAAATAATTAAGAAAAAATATTGAATTGTTAGAAGATCTGCTCTTATTATTAATGCGGTGTATCAAACAGAAAAACTAACTTTGGTACAACCTAAACATTTGACACATGTTTTTAAGGAAGTTTTTAATGCTGAATAAAATGTATAATGTTTTGTATAAAAATAAAAAAATGCGATTATGTGCTAAAATCAATCGAAATGCGATGCAGTGCATTTTCAACTGAAAAGCTGCTGGTTTTAGCACCGCTGGAAGTTCATGGGATTATTTTTTTCTTTTAACTGTGTATGTCAGCTACTACTGTGCCCGTGCTCGACTCTGCTGAAATCATTTTGTATAAAAAAAGAAATATACGCGATTATGTGCTAAAATCAATCGAAATGCGATGCAGTGCATTTTCAACCGAAAAGCTGCTGGTTTTACCACCGCTGGAAGTTCATGGTATTTTTTTTTTCTTTTAGCTGTGTATGTCAGCTACTACTGTGCCCGTGCTCGATTTTGCTGAAATCAGTTTTGTATACAAAAAAAAACAACAAAAAACGCGTTTATGTGCTAAAATCACTCGAAATGCGATGCAGTGCATTTTTAACTGAAAAGCTGCTGGTTTTACCACCACTGGAAGTTCATGGAACTATTTTTTTCTTTGAACTGTATATATCAGCTACTAATGTGCCCGTGCTTAACTTTGCTGAAATTAGTTTTGTATACAAAAAAAAAAAAACAAACGCAATTGTGTGTTAAAATCACTCGAAATGCGATGCAGTGCATTTTCAACTGAAAAGCTGCTGGCTTTTGCATCTTATTAAATTCAGATGACTGTTTTTTTTCTCTACCTGGTTATGTAAGCTTTCACTGTGCGAATACTCAGTTTTCCTGATATTAATTTTCTATACAAAAAAAGATGCAACGCCCATGCACATTCAATTTGATGCACTGCACCCTTAATTTGAAAGCTTAGCATTTGCTGCTGCAAAAATTAAAACAAAACATTTTTTCGTATAGCGGTTTATGTATATAAGAGCTACCACTATACTTAATTTCAGCTTTCCTGGTACCAGTTTTCTATACAAAAAAATGCAACGTACGCGGGTGCATGGTGGAACACTGTATCCTTAACCCACAAGCATATGGGAAAATACCAGCCTTTCTGGAATCAGTCACTCAAAACGGTCACTGGCTCCCGGACTATTACATTGTATCGAAGAAGGACATAGATCAGATTTTCAAAATGAAAAAAGAAACAGAAAAGAGTTACCTATAATAAGAGAATGCTTCTTGAAATGCTGCATATTAAAAAATACTGCTAATAGTGTAAAAAGACGTTCTGATTGTTATAGACTTACCCCCAGTTTCACAGTGAGAGTTTAAACTCCACTTTTGGTTTAAACTTCAGTTCAGTAGAGCAATTGAACTCAGTTTAGGGTTTAAACGAGACTGTGAAACTGGGGGTTAGTGACATTTATGGTCAATTCATAAATATGCATTAATAGATACATACATATTTTTTTTATATTATGAAGATTGTACTGAAGATTAAAACTTCAATTCATAATCATTAGACCTCGGATTTTGCATATTTGCATATTTTTGAAGGATTAAGATACCTAAATTCTGATGACACCAAGATTCATTTCGTTGAAAATAAAGTTGAAAACGATATGCATATTTAAAATTTTTTTGCATATTTGCATGAAATGCATATGCATAATATATGCCAAAATATGCAAACTATGCAAGAAATATGCAAAATATGCTAAACATATGCAAAATATGCACACATTTCCTATGTTTAACATATCAAAAAACAATATAAAAGCGATTCAGAGAATGGTATATCATATTGAAATTTTATTAATTACTGTCAAATATTAAAGAAGAGCCACTGATACTTAGTACATTCAATATTTTATAGGTTTTTTTTAGAGTCACTTGAACTTTTAACTTGAATAATTATAAATATTCAGTCAATCCACTTAAACAGAAGAATTTCTTTTCAAATTTTCTTCATATTCTATTATTACAAATTACAATATACAACCAAAATTTTATCTTAATTACTAATTGAGGGGCTTTGACGTTTCTCTCCCAGAACTATTTTGTAAGCGGAAATGCTTCTTTCGACTTCACAGGAAGTAATTGGAGCAAATTCATATTAAACTAGCTGTTACCCACCCGCTTCGCCGGACCTCTGCAAGCACTTTAAATTATAAAAAAACTGTCCTTTAACTAAATAAAATCTCAAAATGGGAAAATTTCACCTTATCGAAATCTCCCAATTACATTATTTTGCTCATCAGAGTCGACGTGCAGTGCTATAAGGCCCGAGCAAATAAAGTCCGTTGGGCTTGTTTCCCAAAATAAAATGAAATAATGATTTTGATTCCAAATAAAAATGTAAATAAAACTAGTCTAGCACTAAAAAGACTAAATACAAAATTCATTATTTACAATTATTTCTAAAGCCTAATGTATAACGCGGTAGAGAATGCTGTCCATACTTATGCGCCTGCCTGGCGACTGAGCATACCCTAAGCGGAGCAACAGAGTTGCTGTACCGGGACAGAGAATCCAACAAGGGAACTAAAATTAGAAGTGGTCAACCTCCGAGACAAAAATCCAATCAATATTTAGCAAAATAACAGTACAAATTATATTATTTTTAATTTTAAGATAACATTGTCATAGTTGGCCGGCTTCATTTGGTTCAATAGATTTTAACTTCCACTTGGGTCCTATATCCCACTCATGCAACTCTATTGCTCTGCTTACGGGTGTGTTCAATCGGCTTCGGCAGTTATTTTTGTACCACACTTTTTTTCTTGTTTTTAATATTATTAAAAAAAAGTATCTTGTAGCTTATTCCACTGCATTTTAGGCCTCTACACAAAATTTCATTTAAAACTTTTCAGCCATTTGAGCGTGATTGTCTAACAAACATTCAAACAAACAAACTTTCACATTTATGATATTAGTAAGATAAGATAAAATATCCCGATATAGATGGGGATTCAGTGACAAGTCGTACTCAACTATGCAAACATATATTGAATTTAACATCTTGAATTTTGTTACCTGATACGCTGATATCAGTCAAAAGGACTTTCGAGTTTGGAACCAAAATATCGAATTCCTTATTTGAAATTGTTTTCTGACCGAACCATACATGATAATTTAAAACGGTTTTTTACTTTTTATTCAGATATATCTCTAGATTTTGAAAATATAGTCTGAAAATAAAATAATTTTCACAAGCACGACATTGGACCGTTTTTGAAATGTAATTTGTTTTGACAGGACTTTGACCGGAAGTACATAATTAGAATATAAGGTAATTTGTTTTTAATAATTTAGCTGACATATCGCCTAATCACAAGTTTTTCTTTTTTAAAGCTATATTTCATCAGATAGTACTTATTTAAATCTACAAGATGTCATCATTAGCTTAGTTTTTTTTTTTTTTTTTTTTCAAAAAGTGGACTTAAGCCGTTTTTCCCTTAGGCCTTTAATATGGTAAAGCGTTGGACAAGGGAAAGTGGAATATTCTTCTCTTTGTTCATTGTTTGTAAACCAAGAAAATATTCTCCTGTAATGCTCGCACTTTAATATTAAACGAGTGGAATTAAAATTTTTGATGAAATTCGTTTCCATATATTTTGCATGTTTTGCATATTTTTTGCATATTTGTTTGCATATTTTTTGCATATATTTAGCATATTTTCGACATGCATTACAATTTCTTGTATTTGAACTATAAAACGTCAAAATACCAAGTTTGGTATCAATCTGATGAAAAATATGCAAATATGCAAAATCCGAGGTCTAATAATCATGTATGTATGTATATTAGGGTGGTCCTTAAATTGGACATTGTCTTGGATAGCCCTCATTCGATTCAAAACATTGAAAAACAATTTCCCTAATTTTTTCAGATTTTTATTTCACCCCCCTGGTCTCCCTTTTTTCACTTCAAGGTACAAATAATGGAGTTAGGGTGATTCTTATAACACGAAAAAAAAATCGGAACTTATAGATTAGATTCAGACGAAATAAAAATCGTATCGGAGGGGGGTCTATTTCCCCCCGTTCAGGCGGGAGGGGTAATTTTCTAAAAATTTGACCCTAAATAGAAAAAAATTATTAAAAAACAACGGGACCACTTACAATGGCATGCTATAGATTTTTTTAAAAGCCATGAATCCAGTCTCTAATATATTTTTTAAATCAAGTTTTTATTGTAAATAGTTTTTGAAAAAATAATTTTCAAACCTTAAAAACAAAAACAATAATAATTTATTTTTTGAAGTGTCTTCTTAAAGATTTTCAAAAAATTATAAAATAGCAAAACAAAACAAATATAACAGTTATTTGTGGACATTATAAAAATAAATAAATTGGGTGGCGCAACAGCTCGTGGAGAACCAGGGCCTAGTGACTTACAACTCTCAACCATTCCTGTGTGTGTGTTTTTGGCAGGAATGAATTGGACCTACAGTTTTTTGCCGAGTCCGAACGGCTAAATGAGAAGCACTTTTTCATGACAAGTATACTCTTGGAGGATTTGTCAGTTCCTCGCAAGAGGCAGCACCTCAGATAAAACATTTCTGCTTGTAGGTGGCACGGCTGGGAATCGAACCCACACCTTTGGCATGATAGCCATCATGCCAGGAGGTACTGCTGATATTGTGGATATTACTCTTTTAAAAATTGTAACTATCTTCAATTTTATGTTTAGATATCCAAGGTTTGATTTTTAATAATTTTTTTTTTTGGAATATATATTTCTGAAGAAGGGTTTAACCACGCCGTAAACGTCGCAATTTTATAAAAATAAAAACAAAAACTGACCTCCAGCTCATATAGGAGTATTTGTATTTGTATTTGTATTTATTTATGTTTTTCAACTGTACATAAAAGTTAAACTTACATTTATTACAGGTAAGAGTTAACATTTTAGCATGAATTAAGTAATTATTTTAAAATTAATAAAGAAAAACTAAATGAAAGATTGAGTTATAAGCTAAGCATTTACATAATATTTCGTAAAAAGAAAGAAGCAAGAATGTATTTAAAATAATCTAGCATTAACATCATCAGTAGGTTTCGGCAAAGTGGTTAAAAAGTATGTTTTTAAATTTGTTTGACCAAATTGATTTTTTTATGTCTTGAGGGAGCAAGTTCCAAAGATTAATCGCAAATATAAAAAAATGGTGAGAACTTATTAAATATTTGTATCTAGGTGAAATAAATTGTAAAGTTCTTTCAGATCTAGCAGGTTTAATTAGGCTGAATAAGTAATGAGGTGTTTTATTGATAATGATTTTTTGCAGGGTGAGAACTGTTTGGAAGCTAAGGTAGGCATTCAGAGAACATCCAATAATTTTCTTAACAAAGCCTGAAATATGATCACAACGTTTCAAATTAAAGGCATATCTAGCACAGCTATTAAAAGCGACATTAAGTTTTCTACTGCAATAAAAATCCATATTGGTAAATAACTCGCAGCCATATGATATATTCGGTACTACAAAAGCCTTTATCAATTTTATTTTGACGTTTGTTGAAAGATAAGCAGTAGTTGGAGAAAGTCCACGTAATATACCATAAATATTAGATACCAATTTGTTAATATGGTCAGTCCAGTTAAGTTGTTGATTAAAAATTATTCCAAGATTTTTGAAGCTGTATACAAACTCAATGTTTTTGTTATTAAGAAATAAAGGTGGAAGTGTGTAGCTAACGTTTTTTGTTCGGTTAGTTATTAATGCCTTCGTTTTAGTTGGATTCAGCCTTAAGTTGTTTTTTTCCGACCATTGATATATAGAATCAAGATTTTCATTCATTTTCGAAAAAGCTAACTGAATGGAAGATTTGGGAAAAACAATATACGTTTGAACATCATCAGCAAATATGTGGTGCATACAATTTTTAATGGATTTTGAAATATCATTAATAAAAAGTGTAAACAATAACGGCCCCAAAAACGAGCCTTCGGGAACACCTAGGCTTAGAGGCAGAGGAGACGAAAATTTATTTTCACAAAATACAGTTTGAGTTCGATTTTCAAGATATGATGCCACTAATCTGCAAACTGAGCCCTCAAAACCAAATTGGTATGCGAGCTTATGAAGAAGAACTTTATGGTCCACTGAATCAAATGCCTTTGAAAAATCAAGAAAAACTATAAGTGCCATCATATCACCATCCATACCAGAACGTATGTCTTCAGTTACTTTTAACAAAGCTGTGGTACAGTACAGCTGTGCTGACTTCTGAATCCAGATTGAAGCTCGGTTATAAGCTTATTAACCTCTAGGTATTGCTTTATTTGCTTGCTTATTAAAATTTCAAATACCTTACTCAAGTATGGCAAGATGGCAATCGGCCTAAGCTCGGGAACATTAGAAGTCGATTTTTTAGGAATTGGTAGGATTTTTGCGATTTTCCAAGCATCGGGAAATATGCTTGTAGTAATACAAGTGTTGAAAATGTGGGTTACTACTTTCAGGACAACAGGAAAAAGAATTTTTACAAAATCGGGATGTATTCCATCAAGCCCTATTGCCTTCAATTTTGTTCCAAGATTGCACTCACCTACACTCACTTCATCAAAGGAACTTAGTGATAATGTATTTGTCATATATTGAAGCTCGTAATCATTTATAAAGTTCACACGATTTGTGGGGCAAGAATTGACAAATTTCCTATTTAATTCATTTAATTCAGCTTCATTTAGATTTAAAGGAGATTTATTTTTTGGGTTTATCCCAATTTTACGAATATTTTTCCAAAATGAAGAACTGGATTGATGAGCATTGAATGTATTTTCATAAAAAATAGTTTTATTATTTTTGATCAAAAAAGTAACTTTATTGCGAATTATTTTAAACTCTTTGTAAATGGCAGGACATCGGTATCTTCTCCATCTTGCGTATGTTAAATCTCGTTTTTCAATTAGATTTCTTATTTCTTGAGTAAACCACGGAATACCTTAATTTTTAATATTTTTTTTCCGAATCGGAACGTGTTTGTCTTAAAGATAACACAGATTATCTTGAAAAATTTCAACTTTCTCGTTAACATTGGAAGTTCTATACACAACTGACCAATCGATATTGGAGCAGTCATTAAAGAGATGTTCTATATTAATTGATTGAAAATGGCGATAAGTCAATGTATTAACTGATTCATAAGATTGAAAGATGTCTAATGTTAAAAAGATCAAATCATGGTGGGAAAATCCAGGAACAGAAATCTGATCAAAGTGAGTGATTATATCAATATTTGAAACTAGAAAGATATCCAAAAGTGAAGGAGTTTTATTTGACATAAAATGAGTGGGGTTAATTGGGTTAACAAAGTGGAAATTTAATGATTTTACCATGTTAACAAATAAAGGGTTTTGATTTCCCATTATATTCAAATTTAAATAACCGCATAATACTATGTTTGGATATAAAATTGTAAACTCTTCCAAAAGACTTTCAACACACCTGTAGTTTGCAACATTGGGAGCCATGTACATGGAACCGATTAAAAATTTCTTGTTATCGTGGAATAATTCTATGAATATATACTCAACAAAGTCACTTACTGCTGATGTTTGTATTACTCTACATTTAAATTTATTTTTAGTAAAGATCGCGGAACCACCACCTGGCTTGTATACACGGTCACTACGAAAGAGCTTATATCCCTTTAGCCTGAACAAGTCATCACATAAATCTGGCTTCAACCATGTTTCCGAGATGCAAATAGCATCCAAACAGCTCCCCTCAATTAAAAATCGAAGTTCGTCAATTTTATTGACAATGCTTTGGGAGTTCAAGTGAATCATTCTAAAACCGGTTTTGTACTTACACATTATATCAAGCAATATCTTTGATTTTACTGTGAAACCATCCCACGACATGGACATTGTGCACAGTTTATGTAATGATAAAAAAAAAGGAAACACAAAACAAAACAAACCAAAAGAACCCAATGATGTTTGCTTTACAGACAATACAAAGTCCAAATAATTTTTAAAAGGATATCAGAAATGATTTTAAAAAGAAAATATAAACAATATTATAACAAAAAGTAAAAAAATTAGTATTATTCAATAATCATCATCATCATCATCATCATCATATAAATAAAATCGTAACTCGATATACGCGTTGTCCTCGCATCACGCAAAAACTATTGGGTGTATTGAGACGCGTTTCTTTGTAATTTGTTTTTATTAGGTCAGCGGTCATTATAGGATATAATTTTTAGGAATTTAATCACAAGAAGGTACACAAATGCAATATTGTGACGAAATAGTCACTCAACAACGAATATATAAAAATAAATAATTTCTGCTACATTGTGAAATACTTCTGTAAGGATTTATTTTTTATGAAATTTAAATTTAAAAAATTCGTTCGTATGTACATACATATGTATGTATGTATGTACATATGTATGTATATTAAGAATTAGATGCCAAAATTGGATTCGTCACCACAGACCACCTATTTCGAAAATGAAGGTGGCTTTTTTCTGATGCAATCTCGCGAACAACAGTCTAAGTTAAAGACTTTTGTTTGATACTCGCATGGAAGCCAGTTTCTTACAATTGTGATAAAATGGCAGCATAGATATGAATAATGGTGGCAAAACGATAAGAATCTTACTCTGGCGGAAAGTGAGTCGACAATCTGTTGGCGTTTTTTTATCTCTTATTTTCTTTCAGGGGTTTCAAAGCTAACACTATGTGCTTACTCTCTAATAGCACCATGGACAATCTTTTTAGAGCATATTAGCTCCTCTGAAAATGCTCCTATTGAATATTCAGTTTTCATATTTCGAGAGTACCTACAGCTCTTTTTTGTCTATTTTTCTGGGGCTGAGTGTCCCAAGACAATTATACTTATAGTCTAAGAGCCGACAACAAATTTTGGGAGTGGAGGTACATATAACTGAAATTGGAGTATGAGGATAGGTACATCGTACATGTATCATGATATCAAATACCAATGTCTGGCAGGTTTTGTTTGTTTTCAGCCTTTGAGAGGGGTGGAGGGTTAAAAAGAGCTAGATCCCCTGATTTATTTTTTGGATTATAACCTCTTTAGTTTATTTTTAGAAAATCGGGAATGATTCCGCCATTTTTTCTAAGTATTAACCTCTCAATATTGATGGTCCGATTAATAGAACTCAAGATATAACCATTTTACGTGAACCTTATCATCTTTTTTTGGGGATTTTAAGCAAGACAAAAATCGACAAATAAAGTCTCCAAAAACGCCAATAAGGTTTGCTTAAAAAGGTTTAATCATGGGTCCTTTTTATTGGATCACCAAGATAAAAGTCTTGTAGTACCTCGTGGCTTGATGGTTAGTGCGTAGGACTGTCATGCCGAAGGTGTGGGTTCGATTCCCAGCCGTGTTACCTAAAAACAGAAATGTTTTATTCGAGGTACTACCTCTTGCGAGGAACTGACAAATCCTCCAAGAGTATACTTGTCATGAAAAAGTGCTTCTCATTTAGCCGTTCGGACTCGGCATAAAACTGTAGGTCCCCTCCATTCCTGCCAACAAACACGCACACAGGAATGGTTGTGAGTTGTAAGTCACTAGGCCCTGGTTCTCCATGAGCTGTTGCGCCACCTAATTTATTTTATTTATTTTATAAGATAAAAGTCTTGAGATTTATGGAAAATGACAGAGCATCATATCCTTTTTTTTTAAGTGAATTGAAGTGTTAATGACCCTACCATATAAATAGGAAACCAAGCAAGCTTTAAACCCCCGTCTCAATATCAAAGGCTGAGAAAAAACCTGCCAGACTTTCATATCCCATATCACGATACATCTCTCATACTCCGATTTTGGTTATACATCCTCTCCCAAAATTTGCTGTTGGCTCTTTGTCTATTAGGATGGTACCGAACATGCATATTTTTGAAAAAAAAAATACGATCGTTTCAAATAAAAATAATATTTCCAATCAAATTCAATGCACGTAAAATATGATTGCAACTTCGAAGGCAATCGTGTTAGCCGAAACTGTTTTTCAACCTTCTCTTGATAAGTTCAATGGATCACATACCACGGAATCCGAATTTATTTCAGTTTAAAGTTCACCCTGCAATCAGACTGTTTAGAAAAAAAAACGTCTTTCATTTCGAACTTTTTGTTTTTAAACGGTTTTGCAGGGCAAACTATAAAATCAAATGGTCTTATATTCCGTGATATGTGATCCAAGGAGCATTTATCTAGGGAAGGGAGAAAACAGATTTTGACTAAAACTCCTTTTTGATACACAGTTTAATCAGCTAGACTTTGATTTTAACTCACACCCAAAATCTGTGGGCTCCAAGTCTTTTTGATTATGGACCAGTAGCTGGAAATTTAATCTTTCAACATTTAAACGCAGACAAAGTCGCGGGTATCAGCTAGTTATATAAATAAATATTTAAACAATTCTAAAATAAATATGTAATTGAAATGAGTAAAAGTATTAGAGGGAGAAAAAGAAAGTAGAATGAAAGTAAGAAGAATAATAAATAATTTTAGTGAATTTTGAAAACAAATAAATAATTTGAATTGAGTAGAAGTTTAAGAGGGAGATGGTTGGTGTTGATTATCATGTATAGATTCTCTTCGACCAGAAATGTTCTTCAAATCATCGCTGCATTTGAGGAGAATGGAATCGTCACCCGCTGCTTTTCGATCGTAAACATTGCCATTATGTGTGTGTACCGAAAAAAGTTGTTTTATTTTTTTCATCTTAAGAGCTTCTCTTTGCAAATTGTAGTTAGTTTTGGTTAAACTTTCATTGATATAAATCTGTTTGCTAGAGTCACAGAGGCCTATATCACTCAATGTCAAACCACACTTTGTTTTCTTGAAGCGATCCAGACAAGCTTTTAGTACCAGATTTTTGTGATATTGATCATTAAATTTTATTATTATGTTGCCATCATATGAAGAACTATTTTGTCTAGATTTAGGTTCTCGCACTCTGAAGATCGTTTTTAGTGTTGGAGGCTCGATTTCTAAAGCATTACAGATGCCGTGGAAAATATCGTTAAATATATTTGTTTTTCTTTCTGATCAAAAATTATTATCGAATAAAAACAATAAATTAGTTTGATAAGTATGCAGTTTTTAAAAACGTGAAAATTCTCAGCCTCCACTCTGATGGAATAAAATGATGTTGATTCCATAATAGAAATAAATATTGGTTAACCATCATAAACTATATTTTCAAAGCACTGACAGCTACCGTATCGTTTAATTTAATTCCGATCAATTGAACCTTTCAAAAGATCCACTCTATTACCATCAATTTGTCCATAACATAAAAAGAAATATTAACAAAATAAAAAAATCATTTCCCTTCAACATCCTGTGTCACAAATTTAATTTAAAATAAAATTAAAAAAAAAAACGCAAACGAAAACAAAATGTTTCGTAATACGCCAGATAAAAACTAAATTTAAACATTATAATCGAGTTTTAAACTGCAACTTTACCATTTACCGCTGGCTCTGTAGGTAGCACAGAAGCTGTATATGCATATGGAAATTGTTGATGTTGATGATGGTGATGGTTGTGAGGACGGAAAAGATTCAGTTGTTAATTCACTTGTAGCGATATTTAAAAACCGATTACAACGATTTATTGACACTGCAAGTGTAGTTCTACATAAAGTTCACGATGTTTTTTTTTTTTTTTTTTTTTAATTCAAGCCAATTCGTATGATTCCAACTCGGGATACGTTCTCTGCTTCAGTTTGACTCAACTCGACTATTGCGGGGTCCACTAGCCGCCAGCGATTTATTGAAATTTTCACTTCGTAAACTTTTGAGGAAATTTCCATATAACAACATTCACTGTAATTAAATGGCAATAAAATATTAAATTGACATTCATTTTGTCGCTATAAATATTCAATCGCATACATTCTCACTTAGTGCGTAGTACAACAAGCTTCGATATCCATACATCGTTGCATCATACTACCTTCCTTCGATATTTCGAATTTTATTCGATTGCATTGTTTGTATAGCCTATGATTTCATATTTTTACTGGCGATACAGAAGTACTGTAAGGAAAGTTTTGGATTCGTAAAAAAAGAAAAAAATCGAGACTTTAATCAAACCTGACTGGTAAAGTTAAGTAAGCTCTTTTTCTTAATTAATAGTGAAAACTACCCTTGATATTTTGACACTAAATACACAGGTTTACAAGGTTTTCGACACGACTAAGTAAGAGTTGATCTAAAGGTAATTTTTCGTGCTGAACTCAAATCCACTATCCGTTTTTCGCTATCAGCTCTGGTTTTCGAGATATAACCGTTAGAAAGTGCCGAAAACCCCTTTCTTCGCCATTTTTGGGGTTATGTAACTGTGCAAACTGATTTTTATTTTTTTTAATTGTGTAGATTTCTGAAAGTACTAATCTAAATCTTCAAATTCAGCTTTAATCGTCCCAATATCTCTTTTACTTTTTGAGAAATTCTCAGTTGCATTTTTCAATATATTCTGAAGAGCAGGGAGAGCGACTTAACCTAGGTTTAAAAAGAATAGAAGAAAGTTACAAAGGTTTTTGGGATGATGGTATGTTAAGTGACTATTGTTGGTCTCTTGTACGTGAAACGTACCAAAATTTATATAAACCGTGCAGTTCCATTCCACTTAGTTTTAATTTGTAGGATTTATGTTAAATTAAAAAAAAAACTATGGTCAAAAACAGGTGATTTTTTAATTTATTTCCAAAAGTTTTACTAATAGCAAAAAATGGATTTCAGATTTGAAAATTTCTTTTAAGAACATATTTTACCTGCTCCTGTCGAAAACGACGTAAGCCAAAGAGAAAGCATTTTTTAAATTATATGTAATCAGATAAGGGCTAATAACTAATTTAATATCTCTCAAAAAGTAAAGGAGATATTGGAACGATTAAAGCTGAATTTTGAAGATTAAGATTAGTAATTTCAGAAATTTGTACAATTAAAAAAATTAAAAATCAATTCGCATTAGTTACATAACCCCAAAAATGGCGAAAAAGGGTTTTTTGGCACTTTCTAATGGTAATATCTCGAAAACCAGAGCTGATAGCAAAAAACGGATAACGGATTTGAGTTCAGTGTGAAATTACCCTTAGAACTACTCTTACTTTCACGTGTCGAAAAGTTAACCGATATTTGTAGATAAACCTGTGATATTTTGCCTCTTCTTTTTCTCAAAATTCTCAAAACTAATATGTGCTCCAGGTTTTAGGTTGCTTCAAAGTTTTAACCGTGTTTGCAGAGCATATCTCTAAAGTCTATTATAAAGGTGTCCTAAGATAAACGCAAGGGTTGGAAGTCATTTCAGTAGTGCATTTAATTTAAAATAAATGTATACTTTACGCAAGAACGTATTTGTGGTCACTCGGGCGTATGCGCACTTCATTTAATTTTGCGTTTTTTTTTCAGTTTATTGAAGTACAAATATTCAGTAGATATTTTTTCGATCAACGTTTATGCACCTAACGATTGAAGGTTTTTTATACCTCAAAATAGTAATATAATGAATTAAAATGACTAATGTACATTAGGGGTGTCGGAATTTTTTTTTATTTTTTATGTTCAAAATGGGTATGGTGGATTTTGTTAAAGGCTTAGAAAGATGACCCCGCGGCCGTTTTTAAGTAAAAAACAGCACAGTTCGAAAAAGTGTTCAGTAAAATCATCAGTTCATTTTTCAGATACCGCCCCCATGCCTCGGGGGGGGGGGGGGGGAGTGAGATAGAGTTTTACCTCCATACGGGTTGTATCTTAGAATCATGACTTAATATATTATTTATTGACTAATTACCGTATCCAAAAAAGTTAAATTATAGATAATTCAAAAAAGAAGAAAACAAAAAATTCAAAAATAAAAAAAAAATTGAAAATATTGTGTCACAATTTGATTTTGGGCTTAAAAGTTGCGTAATAAGGAGTAGAATTTTTGGAATTTTTTAGTGGGGTCGCATTTTTTTGAAAATGGCGATTAAAATTTTCAAAAATAACAGGGTAATAATAATTTCTTTTTTCTGAAACAACATATAGAGACGAAAAAATTGATACCGTTTTTTTTAAGATATCGATATTAATTACTTGTCAATTATTAACTCAAAGAAATTTTCTCAAAAATTTAAAATATCGATTACTCATTAATAGCCTATTGAATAGATCTTTTAAAAAAGAACAATTACGTGTAAGGGTTTTATTACTGAATATATTTGTTTGGCGTTTCTTATCATTTTTCGCAGTTTTTGCCCGAAAGCCTATTTTTCGGTACTTTGTGACAAATTTAACGTTCCTAGCACCTAGTACCAAATCTTATGTTATTCGGACCAGCCGTTCGGTTTGTAGGTCTGAAAGCATTTAAAAACAGCCGAAAAACGAAATTGCAAACTTACATCCTTATTATTTTGGGACGTTAAACCAATGCTGGATTCCAATATTTCAAAAGCTACCAAAAAATACATCTTTGACACCACGGTTTTGCCAGTACTTACATATGGGTCCCAGACATGGAGTAACAAGGTAGCGTTGAAAAAGAGGCTTGCAATAACTCAAAGATCCATGGAAAGAGCAACCCTAAGATTAAGAAGATCGCAAAGAATAAGAAACGTCGACATACGCAGATGGACAGGTTTTGAAGAATGTACCGAGTGGACACCTTTGAATGGCACCAGACTGGTAGGACGTCAACCAAAAAGATGGAGAGATGAGCTATATGCTTTCGACAGGCTATGGTTCCAAAAAACGTCTAGCAGAAACGAGTGGAGAATAATGGGGGAGGCTTTTGCCCGTGCATAAAATATTTTATTTATTTTAAAAAAATTGTATAAGAAATCAATATTATGAATTTAAATATTAATATAATGAAAAATGTAAACGAAATGTAATACAGTATCAAAGGCAGTATAGCTAATAAATAATAATAATAATCCTTATTATAAATTCTCTATAGTTCTAATATCATATTATATCAAAATTTTATTTTGAACACTTAGTCCAGTCAACGAAGGAAAAATAAATGCAATAAATCATGCTCTCTGGGTTATTATTTTATGTGGTAGGGGTGACCCCCAGGTATAACATACTAAAAGTCCCCAGCCCAGGGCCGCGAGCTTTAGGCAGGAGAGGGGGTTAAAGGTCCCCTTTTGTAACTTTTCGGGAATATTTTGAAAACTAAGCGTTTAAGCGGAAAAGTGTACACTACAAAATGAAAGCATAATAAATTTCCTACAAAAAAAAGTTGTATTCATATTTTCGGTAGGAGCAAGGTTAAGAAAGACACGAGCAGAAGAAAATTCAAAAAATTGAAAAACAATGTTATTGTCTTTCAACATCAATGGTTTTTGATCAATTTACTCAGAGATATCGGAAAAAGTAAGTATATATTGATTCATGGTCATCCCAGGGACATTATGAGAGCAAGTTATGGTGTAAGGAAGGTGGTTTTGTTCAAAATATCCTTATTTAATTTTTTGATACAGTGTTTATTTTCATATAAGAAACACTGTTTCTTCAAAGGTAAGAAGTACACAGCATTTTTCCAAGTTATTGGCCAATACTTTATGAAATAGTTTTTGGATATATTCTAAGAAATAAATTATATAAAAAGGGAGGTTTATTTCCTCCTCTTTCCTATAAGGGTGGACAAATTCCCAAAACATTGAATTAAAAGAGAAAAATAGCTATTTAAAACAACGGAAATACTTACAATATTGTGTTATACCTTTATTAAAAGCTTAAAACAAATTCTTTGACTGTATAAGAAATAAAGCTTACAATTGTTGAAAAATTCATTTGAAAAGCTCAAAATTTAAAAAATAAAATTGAAAATGTTGTTACTTGATTTTTCATTTTTATTTTACACTATAAGTAGTAAATTGTCTTTTATTATGTAATGTTGTAATTAGCCTTAAGTCCAACGCTGAAAACCAGACGGTTGTACCAGTTTTAGTTTTTGGGAACATTGAAAATTATGAAAACAACTTTTTTTTAAATCATTTTAAATCAACAAAAATTATAAAAAAAGTAGTTTTTATAATTTTCAATTTTCTCAAGAGCTGAAGCTCCTAAAACCGTCTGGTTTTCAGCATTCGACTAAGGCCGTTAACAACATTAAATAATAAAAGGCAATTTACTTCTTTATAGTGTAAAATTAAAAATGAAAAATCAAGTAACAACATTTTAAATTTTATTTTGAGCTTTTCAAATGAATTTTTCAACAAATGTAAACTTTATTTCTTATACAATCAAAGAATTTGTTTTAAGCTTTTAATAAAGGTATAACACAATATTGTAAGTATTTCCCTTGGTTTTAAATAGCTATTTTTCTACTTTAATTCAATGTTTTGGGAATTTGTCCCCCCTTATAGAAAAGAGGAGGAAATACACCTCCCCTTTTATATAATTTATTTCTAAGAATATATCCAAAAACTATTTCATAAAGTATTGGCCAATAACTTGGAAAAATGCTGCGTTCTTCTTACCTTTGAAGAAACAGTGTTTCTTATATGAAAATAAACACTGTATCAAAAAATTAAATAAGGATATTTTGAACAAAACCACCTTCCTTACACCATAACTTGCTCTCATAATGTCCCTGGGATGATAACGAATTAATATATACTTACTTTTTCCGATATCTCTGAGTAAATTGATCAAAAACCATTGATGTTGAAAGACAATAACATTGTTTTTCAATATTTTGAATTTTCTTCTGCTCGTGTCTTTCTTAACCTTGCTCCAACCGAAAATATGAATACAACTTTTTTTGTAGGCAATTTATTATTCTTTCATTTTGTAGTGTACACTTTTCCGCTTAAGCGCTTAGTTTTCAAAATATTCCCGAAATGTTACAAAAGGGGACCTTTAACCCCCTCTCCTGCCTAAGGCTCGCGGCCCTGGGCTGGGGACTTTTAGTATGTTATACCTGGGGGTCACCCCTACCACATAAAATAATAAACCAGAGAGCAAGATTTATTGCATTTATTGTATGATTTTGAGTCTTCGTTGACTGGACTAATTTTTACGAAAGTGAAATTTGCCATATTGGACTTTCGGGCCAAAACTGCGAAAAATTATAAGAAATGATAAGGTTTGAATGGGAATATCTCTGATCAAATATTAATTTTTGAACATGCCATATTAAAGCCTTTAGTCTCTACTTTATTTTGTCAGTGCATGTCTTGGCCTTATCTTTGCTTCAAAAAAGTTATGCACAATTTATTGAAAAATTTAGATATCCTTGATTTTTTCAGTTTTTTTAGGTTGGTTTATGTTAAGTTTTCCTGCTTAAATTTTTTCGTAAAATTTTTTGAACTATCCATTCCAATAGAAAATTTAATTTGAACAAAAAGTATTATAAGTAAAATTGTCAAATTTGGCTTAGTTTTCAAGTGACACCAAAAATATTGAAAAGTGGCCAGTGTGACCATTCTCTCATAAATGCATGAGTGAATTTAGTAGCATTTTCGGTTTTAAGCATGCTTATGGGCCAAACAAACATATTCAATAATAGTGATTTCCCTGCTTTTTGCAAAGATTTTATTTTGCCAGGTGAAAATCAAGCCCTACCGCTCTAAAATATTAATAATTCTACGACAACCGAAAGTGTGCTTTATAAAAATAATAGCAACTTTGAAAAAATGGGTGGATGCCACGCCCCTTGAATGGAAAATCTCAATTTTTATTTTTCTCTGATTATGCTCTTCAAGCATACCGTTATTCCAATTTTCATCGTTCTACAACAATCGGAATGGCATTGTATATATGTAATTGATTACAATTTCTAAAAAGTGGCTGGATGCCACGCCCCTTGAGGTGAAATTTTAAATTTCTGATTTATATCTTTGTATGCGTCAAACTACACCGCCTTTGCAATTCTCATCTTTTTACAACAATCGGGAGTGCTCCATATAATCTATAAGAATTTTAAAGAATGTGGGTGGATGCTGCGCCCCCTGAATGGAAAATTCCAATTTTTCCATTTTTTTATTTTTAAGTACTTCAAGCCCTACTGACCTGGCAATTTTCATCGTTCTACTACAATCGGAAGTGCTCCATTTAATCTATAAGAATTTTTGAGAAAGTGGGTGGATGCCACGCCCCTGAATAGAAAATTGGAGATTTTCGATTTTACCTTTGTATGAACCACAACGCCTACCGTTGTGCGAAATTTCAAGTTTCTACGATATCAGGAAGTGCACCATAATTTTGATGATCTGTCAGTGAGACATAGTCAGTTACGGTTTTAGTGATCTTCGAAGTCTTATATCTCAGGAATTACTAATGTTAAAGAGTTGAAACTTGATGAGCCACCCACGTGCAAATACTGTTAATTTGAAGTTTCTGACTTCATTGGTACTGAAGTTAGAGGGGGGTTACAAATCGCCAGATTTTGTTCCTGTAAATAAGGGTGTGCCGCGAACTTGGCTGGGCATTACCTTTGCCTTTTGATAAATAATACATGCTTAACTTGCGATGTTTTAAAAAACAAAGTTATTCATTAAACGCATTGTTCGTCCTTGCAGGCTCAGTTTATAGAATCCACACTTTGAGTTCTAGTTTCCGATTCATCAAACTTGTTTCCTCGATATTGTGCTCTTCTATTCCTTTGAGTTTCTTTTTTTTAATATCAGACAAATAGTCTAGAGATCGGCTTAAGGTAGAACTATAATAGTCAGAAGGGCACTGAAGCTAATGTCAAAAACCAACGAAAAGTAGCTTTCCGTACCGAGAAAAGGGGAACACACCCATAATGTAACTATCATCTTTCTCTTTTTGGCCTTCCACTTTCACCAAATGTCGCGAGCATACCTCACTTCCGTAAGCAAAGTAGAACAAAACTTGATGAAACCTTCCACTCCGCAACTATAGCCGCGTCATATGCTTTCGTGTATTCGCTTGTTTTTTTGTGCCCCTCCGAGCATTATAGTTCTAGCTTTACTCTTTTTAAATGCTTAACAAAATCTCCTAAATTTGTATTCGTTGGGTAGGCATGGAAGACATTTTTTTATAGTAATTTTCTTAAAAGTTGACTTGTGGGTTGGATACAAAATCCCGAATGCCAAAATCCCGAAATGGCAAAAAATCCCGAATGCCAAAATCCCGAATGGACAGAATCCCGAGTGGCTAGAATCCCGAATGCCAGAATCCCGAATTTCATAGCCCCGAATGCCAAAATCCCGAATGGCTTATTAATTAGTGCCTAGGTACACAAACTCGCTGACCATCTAGAAGACATATCTATCTATAGTCACATTTTGACCAAGTATGCGATACGAATTGACTTTAACTGATGATGATATTTGATATCATATACCGCGTCTTCTTTTCATTAATAACAAGGCCCATTTTGTTTGCTTCTGACTCCATACTAGAACGGCACCCGTAAAGTCATCTGCATATTAAAGAAGTTGTGTTGATTTTTGAAAGATAGGCCTTTTTTTGGGTTTTTAAAAATTCATTAAAAAAAATCTATATCTGACCAATTACTTTCAGATGGTACACTTTTTTGTCAAATTTCCCTAAAATGGGGTGCCAAAAATCGTTTTGACCTAGAAATTTTTGTTTAAATTCATTAAATATTCATAAGAAAAATCTATGGCTGACCAATTACTGAAAAAAGCTGACCTTTTACAACCTTGAAGAGGCCTTTCAAATTGCAGACTTTTTTTTACATGACCCAAATGAGGTGCCAAAAGTTTCTTTTTGTGACCTTGAAACGAACTTCATAAATTCATAGAAAAAAAATTATGGCTGACTATTAACTGAAAATAGTTGACCTTTTATCATGATCCAGAAATCTTTCGGATGGTATAAAATTTTGTCAAATTTCCCTTAAATGAGCGTGACCTTGAGAAAGTTTAAGCCTTGATTAAAAGTTATCTAGGGCTGACCAATTTATGGGACCAGTTGACCTTTTCTGACCAATTACTGACCAATTAAATGGGATTTTTTCTTATCAAATTTCCCTCATATGAGGTGCCAAAGGTCCAGAGCCAGTCCGAACGGCTAAATGAGAAGCACTTTTTCATGACAAGTATACTCTTGGTGGATTTGTCAGTTCCTCACAAGAGGCAGTACCTCGGATAGGTGGCACCGCCTGGGAATCGAACCCACACCTTCGGCATGACAGTCCTTCGCACTAACCATCATGCTGCGAGGTCAACTTTGTCATAAGCAATCGATGATAATGTGATGTGTATCGATATTAAATTCTTGGGTCTCCTCCAAATTTTTTTTTAACACTTCAGATTCTATGTTGTAGATGTAGAGAGCTTAGATCAAGCTGCAACCTACAAACAGAGGCATGTGTTAGTGGTTAGTAAAATAATGCAAACCAGCACATGCTTACAAACTAAAATAATACAAAACTAAAAAACAATTAAAAAACAGAAACAATACAAAATAATAATATAAAAACATTTAAAGTATCTTAAACAGTAGATAAAGAGTAGTAGACAAGATTGTGAAGCACTGGTTCGAAAGAATGTTTTCAATCCCTTTTTACCTACGTCAAAATCAACCGAGGAACCGTTTAAATTAAAAAGCTTACATATACGTCATACGGCTTAGATGTTCGTGTATTCGATAAAATTGATGTGTAAAAGTTCAAATCTTCGATGAAACTCCAGTTTACAAACCAAATTTGACCAGTTGGGGCTGCTCGTTGGCGACAATTTGGTCTTCATCGCTTTTAAGCAGCTGGCTTAAGTGATCACTCCAGATTTTTAACATTGACTGTGTTTCCACTACGGTATTTCCTTCCCTATGAATCCTGTTTATCTTTCTTTCTGACTCTTCCAAAGAAATTTTGCACCTGATTTTTACAACGTAGGCTGCATTAAACTCAAAGCTCTATTTCGCTATGTTTGATAGTGTGTACATAATTTGGTTTTGATGAAAGAGTTCTTTAATTTATAACTCAAGGGTTTTCGGTTGGATATGAAATAATCGACCTAGGGCCAGTTTTTCAATGCAAGAGTAACTCCGAAATAAATCAGAGATAGCTTTTAGCTATTCCTGAAAATAAACTAACCCCGACATAACTAAGGAACAGCTTTTAAGTTGAGGATTAACTTTATCTTTCTGTTGTCAAAAATCTATTGAAATCGGTGTGCGGCACTATGAATATCCCAGTCTACGCCTTTCACTATCGAAAAAGAAATGGCACCATAATGGAAATAGCACTGTCAGTAACTTTCACTATCGAGGTCAAGATGGTGCCACAGCGGAAAAGGCCTTCAATTTGGTCCATAAGTAAACTCACCAAATAAGATGAGTTAACTTGGGACCTCAATGACTGAAAAACAAGTTTCAGGAATTAACTCAGGCTTAACCCAGAGACTAGTATGACCTTGCACTGAAAAGCTTGCCTTTAATGATGGATTGCCACACCTCTGCATTCAAAATTATTAAAATCAATACAAGAGCAAGTATTCACGACAATGTTTTAGTATTTAATGTTCTTTTACATGCGAGTCGAAACATAAATAAACTAAGGAAAGAAAAAAACGGGCATCAGTTGAAAAAGCATGGTGTGCAAACAGGGTTCCACCAAACGCCGATGACATTTTATCAAATGGGATTAATAACAGACCGAAAAGTCATCGTAGAGAATCGGGATATACCTCCTACATATCTAGGATTTTTTTTTGTATATGTTTGTCTTTCGTTCACCGGATGTATAGGTACATATCCGCGAGAATGGTGAGCTATCGATGTTCTGCATTGATGCAATGAAACATCAAAATCCCACATGTGTCATCATGATGACGAGTTTTTATTTATCCGTTCGAACTTGTATATCCAATCAACAAGCAAAACTAATGCTACAAGCCAATAAATGTATAGTTTATAGACAACACAGAAGGATATACTCTATATCGATAACAAAAACATATAAGCCGTAACTAACCTTATAGTTAGCTATTGGCACTAGAACTACCATAGACTGCAGGCTATATAGATGGCACAAATAAAGGTGTTTGTAGGGCTCTCCAGGAGCATACAATTTTGCTATTTGGAAGGTCGAAAGCGTGAGAGCGTAAGGTGGGCAAATGCATAAAAGTTAATTTACTCATGAAAAGGTATGATATGGAAAATGTTTTATATATATTTGTCTATCTATACATGTGCATACATACATATATAATGTGGTATCTCGCATGCCCTGCAGTAGGTTAATATTTTTTTTTATTATTTAATTATTTCAGTTGGAATAAATGTGGAAGGATTTCTATTAAGATTGACAGGGAACGACAGCTTGATTGGTTAGTGAAGCAGAATTAAGGTCGTTTGGAAGGAATAAATTAGGACACACGCACTGGGACTGAAATATTTCTTTGGGGATTTAAGTATGAAAGTTCGTTTGAATAAAATATTAATATGCTTTGCCGATGTTTGAAATTAACTTAATTTAAGATTTTAAAAAGGATTGCTTATTTAGCTTTGGTATAGAATCAAATGTCAACGTGTTGGTATATGGTAATAAGTGATATATGGAACAAGCTGGGAGTATGGCTCACTTAAAAGCTCTTAATAGTGGGTTTTACAAATATCACTTTTTATTTTAACCTGAACAACTGGATTGATGTTTCAAAAAATTGTCACAGGCTTAGAAAAAAAACTTCAAGTTATTTTTAGGACCTGATTACATTTATATTAAAACTTTGTAACAGCGTTTCTTTGGATGTGCATTCGTCGTTAGAGGCAGACTTAGGCAAGAAGTCTTGAGTTTCAACTATGTGAACGAGTGCCTCACGACAATTCGCATCAAGGCTAAATTCGCCAACATAAGCCTCATATGCGCGCATGCACCCACAGAGGAGAAGGATGAGGAGACTAAAGATGAGTTCTACGAGCTCCTGGACAAGGGCTCTGGACCTTTGGTACATCATATGAGGGAAATTTGATAAAAAAGAAGCCATCTAATTGGCCCTAAGATCTTTATAAAAGGTCAGCTAGTTTCAGTAGTTGCTCAGCTATAGATTCTTTTATACGATTTTTGTAAGCTTTTTTTTCAAGGCATGAACGATTCGTGACCTAGAAAAAAAATACTTTGAATAATCGTAAAAATGAATCTATAGCTGACCAATTACTGAAACTAGCTGACCTTTTATAAAGATCTTAATGCCTTTCAGGTGGTAGTAAATTTTTGTAAATTTCCCGTAAATGAGGTGCCAAAAATCGCGTGTGACCTTGAACAATAATTTATAAATTAATTAAAAAAACTTTGGCTGACCAATTACTAAAACTAGTTGACCTTTTATATAGTTCTCAGGGCCTTTCTGATGGTATTAAAATATTGCAAATTTCCCATAAATGAGGTGCCAAAAATCCTTGATCCTTGACATTGAAGTTCTTAAAAATTCATTAAAAAAAAATCTATGGCTGACCAGTTACTGAAAATAGCTGACCTTTTACAACCGTGAAGAGGCCTTTCAAATAGCATAAATTTTTTTTTAAATGACCCAAAGGAGATGCCAAAAGTTTTTTTTGTGACCTTGAAACGAACTTCAAAAATTCATAGAAAAAAATCTATGGCTGACCAATTACTGAAAATAGTTGACCTTTTATCACGATCTAGAAATCTTTCGAATGGTTTACATTTTTGGCAAATTTCCCTTAAATGAGGTGCCAAAAATCGCGCGTGACCTTGAGCGACCTTAAGAAGGTTTAAGCCTTGATTAAAAGTTATCTTAGGCTGACCAATTTCTGGAATCACTTGACCTTTCCTGACCAATTATATGGCATCTTTTTTATCAAATTTCCCTCATATGAGGTGCTAAAGGTCCAGAGCCCTGGACAGGACATATGAGCAATGCCTTAGCTATGACATTAAAATTGACTTGGGCGATTTTAATGGCAAGTTAGGAAAAGAAGACGTCTTTGGTGACATAATTGGAAGATAGATATAGCCTGCACGACACCACCTCCGATAACGGACTCAGGTTAATCGACTTTGCTGCGGGGCGAAACGTTGTGGTAGCTAATACGCAGGTCCCGCATCTCGATTTACACAAGGGGACATGGCGAATTCCTCGTCAATTAACCATGAACCAGATTGACCACATTACGATCGATGAAAGGCACTATTCTAGTGTCATGGATGTCCGAAAGTTCTGAGGATCCAACGTTCACTCGGACCAAAGCCAAAACAGGGAAATACTGTGAGGAAGTTCGATTAGAGTCCTAAAAAATAGCCAGATGCTTTTCCAATCAAGTCTCACGTCCTCTTAAATGGTCCTATGCCGCCAACCTCAAGTATCGAGGTTAGGTTAAGTTGAAGTGGCTGTCAGTCATGAAAACTGACACACTTAGACCATAAGTTGGCCCATTGTGATACCACAAGAATCTGGGAAGCCTTTTTCCCTACTCGGTAAACCATTTAGAGCTTCTTATGAAGCGAAACAGACTAACTATGTCAACATTTACTAAATCACTAGGATCATTGAAGTAGAAATCTCCAAGATGGAGTCTTCGCCTATGAGATAGAGCAGGACAAGTGCATAGAAGATAAGGAATCGATTCTACCTCTTCCTCGTCCATACAGCGTCTGCAAAAATCGTTAGAGAATACGCCAATTAAGACGCGTTGTGTGCTTGCCTATAAGACAGTGTCCGGTTATGACACCTATCATGGAGCTAATGTGCAATCTGCTTAGAGATATCTTTGTATATAAAAACCATAGTACTATCATGGGCAATTTTTTTTAGGAGGACGCACAGCCGTCGAAGGCGCCACATTCAACCGAAAATGTGTTGTCATGTTGTTGTGTAGACATGAAAAGAAGGGAAATGTCAAGAATCGAAGACAAGTAGTAAGAGCAAGGGGATTGTATTATTTCCATTCTGGTAAGAAATAAAGGGAGTAAGTGAGATAAGGAAATCAGCTGTCAAAAAGTAGAAAAATGTGAAGAAAATAACAAAATGTTTCTCGTCTCCTCTTTGAATTCTACTATTTGGTGTTTTGTATAGGATAATTTTGTATGCAGCCAGAGGAAGCAAGGAAAAATAGAACAAGAGGGTAAAAGAGATACCTGAGTGAGCTGCTTGCGTCGTCGCCTCTTCGGTGTCGTAGGTCATAGCAACGAGGATAAAAACTTTTGTATACAGATTTTGTTATAGAATAGACTGGAGACGCTGCGAAAAGAAGCATACATACATAATGTAGGTATGAATGTAGTTATATTTTCTCATATTATTTAGGGTGGGTTTTGTTGTTGTGATTTGAGTAGCAATTTTCGACGATAGGTAGGTATGTATATATCTTTTGGTAGGTATTTAAATTGAAATTTTCTCATATTATGATTTCGATGGTTTTGGTGGGTATTATAATTTTAAATTGTTATTATTAATAAATTTTAATATTATTAATAAATTTTTGTTATTAATTATTTTGAGGATAGGTAGTTTGGTAGGTTATTTAAATTAAATTTTCTTTTGCAAAATTCGGTTTTGGTGATCTTAAATCTTTTGGTAGTAGGTACCTACCTTAAGGTATTTTTGAAGATTTTAATGCAAAATTCGGGGGTGGGTTTTCGTATAGGTACACAAATAGGAAGATACATATGTATGTATTTCTTTTCCTTGGTTGGTACCTAGGTAGGTATTTAAATTAAAGTTTTGATTTGAAAAATTCTAAGTGCGTATTTCTTTGAGTACCCATTTGACCTATATTTTAATTTAAATAATTTATTTTAGTTAGAAAAGTAAAGAAAGAATTTAGTGAAATCTTTGTAATTTTTCAGTGTCTGTAAGTGGGAATCCCTATGCTTTTAGATGTGTATACATAAATGTATACATACCTACATAATAAACTTTTTATCTAAATAACTTTACAGATTTATTTTGAATAAGTTGGTAGGTAGGTAGCGAGAGTGACCTAGTTACTCAAAATAAATTTGTAAAAATATGTAGTAAAATGTAGGTCAATCATAAGCAGGTATGTACCTATGTAAGTGGATGCATGTAGCTACATACATACATACATAGGTAGGTAGCACGGCAATACTTTTGGAAATGATTGCTGCACTTCTTGGACAAATATTATTTTAGAGAAGGGCTCATTTCACCGTGTTTATGTGGAGGGAACATTTTGTAAAACATTGGAAAAAAAATTGAAAGGTAGGTAGGTACCTATAGATACTAATAGAGGGTGATTATTTGGTATCGAAAAAAATTTCTTTTTAATAAAAAAGAAATTTCTACTTACTATTGGAAGTGATTGGTGCGATTTGTCGAATCGAAAACTTTGACATATTTTTACGTTTCGAGCTCCTTCAAATCAGAATCAATAATTTTTAGAAAGATGTCTATGTTTATACATATAGGTACCTATCGATTTCGGATAGATAAGAATTTCAAAAAAATTGAACTAGTAACTTTTTTAATATATGTATGTAGGTAAGTATCCAATTAAAAAAAAAAACTTGTTAAATTTCATTACTCTTGAATAGGTAGGTTTATCTCAAGAACAAAAATGATGCTATCGACTTCGGGCTAATTTTATTTAACGCATATTGGCGTATTTTAGAATTTGTATAAATATAAAAACATCAACTTGCTGCTTTTTATACCTAGGTACCTATACAGGGTGTCCCGTAATGAGTGGATAATACTGTAACTGGTGATAGCAGGCCTTATGACTGCTCAGAAAAAAAAATATAAAAAAAATATTTTTCTTGTGGTCTCCATGGTATAATTTATTTTCGAAAAATTTTAAAAAGTTCAGGGTCTCCTAAAATACCTAATTACAACGGCCACCCATAAAGGATTCTTATTATTATTGTATTTTTATAATATTCTTTAATAACCGTTCTAAGTGATGGGTAGTAAATTTTAACACCAGCTGATGCATTTTTTGTGTTATAATTTTTTTAAATTATTTTTTTATTCAAAAATAATTCAATTTTTTTTTCACCAACGTTTGAAAAATAATAAAAGGAAAAAAATGTATGAGAACATAAGTGGAAAATTTGATAAAAATTGGCCTGTTTAATGTACTTTTCAAAATGGTATAACACATGTTTGTGTCTACAACCATAACCAATAAAATTGGCATTTAATCTACTAAAGTAGTTTTTTAACATTTTATCAGATGAAATTAAGTTACAAAGTTAAGTAAACACTACGACGACGAATGAATAACTCATATTGTTTTTTTAATTTTTATTGCATTTAAAAATAACCGTTCTTAAAAAAAGGCAGTAACATTTAACACTAGTTGCTGGATTTTTTTTTTAATTTTCTTAATTAATTTTTTAATAAAAAAATGATTAAATATTTATTTTCATCAAAGTAGGGTCATGTCCCCAGTAACCGAACACTTAGTGGTTCATAAGAAAGTAATCGTTGACTGTGAGGAAATCATTCAACGTAAATATTTGATGTAAAATTATTTATCAGCTTAAACTCAAATATTTGTTATAACTTTTGAGGTTTTTCTAGTAACTTTAACAACTTTATGTATAAAAAATCAAAAGCTGAAAAAATCCAAATTCCCCAGTTGTCGAACACTAGTTTCCTAAGCCCGAACAGAAAGTTTCCTTATTTCGAACACAAGATTTTGTACATACATAGTTTCAACCAAAAAAAATCATAGAAGTAATTTTCTTTCAGTTTTATTAAAAAAAATTGTGTTTGTTAATGTGTTTTTATTCAATTCTTTTAAAAACGAAATAAAACAAAAACAGTTTAACGGATTCTTAGTTTGAATACAATTCAAAAACTGTTCGAACAAAGGAAGCTAGCAATTACATGAGAATTAGATGAGTTTCCTTAAATCGAACACTGGAAGAAAAGAAGAAAAAGGTGTTCGAATACTGGACCCAACGTTCCTCTCAGTGTTCTTGACGTAAAACCTTAAAAAAAATTTAATTTTCTATAATATTTATTGCCTGAACGAAATAAAACAATTTTGACGGAGTTGCCTATATTCGAACACTAGTGTTCGAACAGGCAACTCTAACAAATTTGGTTTCCTATGTTCGAACAGTCAATTTATTAATAAATTATTAAGCTTAAAGTTAAAAATTTAAGTTACATAAATAAAATAACTATTATCCAACAAGCAAACGCGTTACAACAGGCATTAAGTTTAATTTTGACACCAAAAATCACAGTTTCCCAGAACACTTCCAACAGTTTTTTTAATTACAAAAACTTGAAATTACTGGATTTCCTAAAGTGTCACTATTATGTCTGCTAAATCCACTAACTTAAATAATAGTATGCACTTTCAAAAAGGTTTTGATTTAGGTATGGGAAATGCGATAAATAAAAACAACAGTGTTAAAAATTATGATTTATTTGTATTTTTAAATAAATTTATATCAAGTATTCAAACTGTCCCCCATTCACTGTGATACAGGCTCTGCATCTTCTAATGAAGGACCTCTCAATAAAACGAGCTTACTGGCGCTCATTTATTTTCATTACAGCGTTTTGGAAAAATGTACTTTTTACTTCATTTTAATTCAACAAAGTATCTAACTAATGCAAAACTGTGAAAAAAATCCCCTGGAATTACGGTTTTCTTGTCATTTTGATGACGACTACGCATTGCTTAGGAACAACACAATTTGTTCCTTTACCTGGTTTGTAAGACTTTGAAGTTTTGGTGAGGAAAAACGGTTCGATGAATCAATTTGAAATTTACAAGAATATTGATTAATTAAAAGTCTATAAATTTGCATACCAACGCAAGCCATGCAATCAATATTTGCAAAGAAAAAAAAAAGATTTACGAAAAGACCACAAAACGTCGGTTTTTAGTACTAACGGTGAACGGTAAAAAAAATAATTTCTACAAAATCTTAAAAAAATCTTCCTCAAATTTCCAAAACTGTCTTTGAATTTTTTATAACATCATTATTTGCTGAGATATTGGTAATCAAGGCTAAAAGTATCTTTGTTCATTCACAGTCAGATAAACCATCTCAAAAAAAATCGTACGACAACAACAAAAAAACTGAATTGAAGCTGAATAAGCAAGGTATCTGATCATGACATTTAATTGACTAAAAAAAATTATCCATAGAAATGAGGACCTTCAAGAAAAATAAAAAAAATGTTGTTGTTGTCTCGTCTCATTTTTTGACATTACGCAATAACGGTACTTCAAAAAATTTGTTTGCAAACTAATCTCGAAACAAAAAACATAAAGCTGTAAAATGCTTTTTATTTCAACTCAATGCGTTTGGTACCAGACGTTTTTGTGTACCTCGCGGTATTATATCTTTGAGGTAAAAATGAGCTTCGCAAATGAAGGACCTATCATGAACGTCGGAAACACATCCGTGTTTTTGCCAAATTGGTCTTCTTCTGTCTTGAGGAAATCTAAAAAAAGAAATACTACTCGGCCGATGCTGCACCGCACCGCATTTTGCGTAACAACACCCAACCATGTTTGTTTAAGTTTTTATTATGAATCTATTAAATACAAAAATAAAATAGGTACAACATACATACATACATAGGTACAACGTACATACGACTTAGGTATGATTAAAAAAATCAAATTTTACACATTATATGTGAATCTATATAATCTATCTCCGGTATGAATTTGAGATTTTTAAAAGCAACCGTTAAAAAGATAAAAAATAATAACTGCGAAAAATCGATCAACAAAAATTATATAAAATACCTATATAAAATAGAAAAAAAAAATACTAGGTATCAAAATTTCCTGAAACAAAAACAATTTGTTATTTATTATCTTTCTTATACTATACAATTTAGTACAGCTTTAACCCTGATGTGTAGCATTTGTGAACCATCTATTTTTGAACTTTGAACAATCATTAATATCTCACTTTGTAGATTTTTTGAAATTTCAAAATAAATGTACAAAATTGTTATATTAAACTTAACCATCGATAAACAAAAAAAATATTACTCTGGCACATCTCATTTGTGTTTTTTTTTTTGTTCGACCATTTCACATAAAAACCATATTTTAAATTCCTTACAGCTCGAATTTAAAAAAAAAAAACCGTCATATTGCACCTCTACATTATTTTCTTATCATAAACATTTTTCAAAAAATTTCCAACGCTTAGATTTAGTTTTAGAAGCACAATGCACTGCTGAGTGCTGACTGCACTAGCTCTTGCATTTTATAATTATAGCAATATGTATAGTTAAAACTTATATTGTTCATTTTAGAAGCACCAACCAAAAATTCAACCGTACCCTCCCTATCCGCCTGCAATCATCTTCTATACATATTTGTTCATTCCAAAATGAATTGTAACACCACCAAAAATTCGATCTTACCCCCCATATACGCCAGCGTTCATCTCAAATACACATTTGTTCACTTTATTCATTTTAGTAACACCATAATTTACTCAAAACGACCCTATAAACATTTTCAATGTTAAAAACACCTACATTTGTACAAACTAACCCACATATATGAGAATATAGAACCTACCCTTCCTCTTCCACCGCAAAACCCAAAAATCCAACACACTTTCCTATGTTTACGTACCCCTTCCTCATGGTTAGGTTAGGTTGAAGTGGCTGTCAGTCATGAAAACTGACACACTTAGACCATAAGTTGGCCCATTGTGATACCACAAGAATCTGGGAAGCCTTTTTCCCTACTCGATGAACCATTTGGAGCTTCTTATGAAGCGTAACAGACTACCTATGTCAACATTTACTAAATCACTAGGATCATTGAAGTAGAAATCTCCAAGATGGAGTCTTCGCCTATGAGATAGAGCAGGACAAGTGCATAGAAGATGAGGAATCGATTCTACCTCTTCCTCGTCCATACAGCTTCTGCAAAAATCGTTAGAGAATACGCCAAGACGCGTTGCGTGCTTGCCTATAAGACAGTGTCCGGTTATGACACCTATCATGGAGCTAATGTGCAATCTGCTTAGAGATATCAAACATTTAGACCGCTTAAAATCCATTACTGGCCAGATTTGTTTTGTTGCCCAGCAATTGGTGATATTTTTCCACCTAACGTTTGTTTTCTCTAAAGCATCTTGCTTCAGCATAAGTTTACATGTAGCGATGGGAATACCAATATCTGCCTTACTAGGTAGAAGAGGTAGAGTTGTTCCATATTTAGCGAGTTCGTCGGCCTTACAATTACCTGGAATGTCTCTATGCCCCGGCACCCAACACAGGTGAATGTTAAACTGCTGCGCCATCTCCAGCAGAGATGAACGACAATTTAGGGCTGTTAAAGAGTTGGTAGAGACCGATTCCAGAGATTTGATAGCTGCTTGACTATCCGAGAAGATGCGGATATCTGTAGTTGATAACACGTTTTCTTTCAGCCAAGATAAGGCTTCTTTGATCGCCATAAGTTCCGCCTGGAACACGCTACAATGATTAGGAAGACGGAAGGAGAGACTTAATTTTAGTCTTTCTGAGTACACACCACCACCCACCCCATCATCAGTTTTCGATCCGTCGGTGTAAATATGGATTGATTCATCTTCCAAGAGAGCCGTATCCTCCCAGAGAACTCTAGAAGGAATGCTGACTTGAAAGTTTTTGCCAAACTGAAGTTTTGGGATGGTGTAATCAGTGTGACTTGTGATTGATCCGAATGAATTCAGAATGATGGAATGGCCAAAGTTGTTGTTGGTCCATTGTGAGGAAGCTTTAAGGCGAATGGCTGTATTTGCAGCCACTTGTTTGCTGAAAATATTGAGGGGTGTCAGATGGAGCAGAACGTCTAGAGCAGCGGAAGGTGTCGTACGAAGTGCTCCACTTATGCACAAACAAGCAGAGCGTTGGACTTTGCTCAATTTGTCGCAATTTACCGCTTTATCCAGAGTAGTCCACCATACTGTCACTCCGTAAGTGAGGATCGGTCTAATCACCGAAGTATATAGCCAGTGAGTGATTCGAGGTTGAAGGCCCCATTTGTTCCCAACGGCTTTTTTGCAGGAGAAAAGTGCCACTGTGGCTTTTTTGACTCTTTCTTGTATATTAGGTTTCCAGCTTAACTTTTTGTCCAAAATAAGACCCAAATATTTTGCTTGATCAGTGAATGTTAGTGGAGTACCTTTGATAGAAGGAGGATCAATATGAGGGATTTTATATTTCCTTGAGAATAGAACAAGTTCTGTTTTATGAGGGTTGACACCCAGACCACACCGGTCAGCCCAGTTGGTAAGCTTATTTAAAGCATTTTGTAAGAGTTCTTTTAAGACAGTAGGATGCTTTCCTGATACGGCAATAGCAACATCGTCCGCATATGCAATCACTCTGTAACCCTCTGCTTCCAGGCATGTCAGCAGCTCATTTACTACCAAGTTCCAGAGAAGGGGAGATAGGACACCACCTTGCGGCGTACCTCTACTGACAGACCTTCTAGCGGAAAAGCTGCCCAGTTTTGAATTGATAACCCTGCTAGTCAGCATTTGATTAATCAATTCACCAAGCGTACCATCTACCTTCAGGGATGTCAGAGCAGATGCGATCGCATATGTGTCGACATTGTTAAAAGCGCCCTCTATATCCAAGAAAGCGACCATGGTGTACTCTTTATGATGGAGGGAATATTCTATAGTTCGAACTAGAGTATGTAACGCAGTTTCAACCGATTTCCCTTTACAATAAGCGTGTTGAGCAGTAGACAAAAGTCGCGTGTCTATGCTTGTTCGCAGGTGGATATCGATCAATCTTTCAAAGATTTTAAGAAGGAATGATGATAGACTAATAGGTCTGAGATCTTTCGGGTTTACTTGGGAGCATTTGCCAGCTTTGGCTTTAAACACAACCTTAACTTCTCTCCATAACAGGGGAATGTGGACCAGGTTTAAACAACTAGTAAGAATGATCTCCAGAATTGGCAGAATTAAATCAGAATTCATTTGGAGTTCAGCTGGTACTATGCCGTCGGGTCCTGCAGACTTGTATGGTTTGAAGCTGTTGAGCGCCCATTGCAGCTTTTCCCTAGTAACAAGACCTTGTGGATATCTTGGCTCATTATCTGACCTATTATGGTCGAAGCTATTAATATTTTTGGAGCTTCCAGGGAAATGAGTATCTAGTAGCAGGTTTAGCGATTCTTCGCAAGAGTTGGTCCATGAGCCATCAGCATTTTTCAAACAGCTAGGCATCACTGGATTTGAAGAGAGGATTTTTCTAAGCCTGGATGCCTCTGAAGTTTTTTCTATATTTCCACAGAAAATTCTCCAGGAGGATCTCTTAGACTTCCTCAAAGCTTTCTTATATAATTTAAGGGTTTCCTTATAGGATTCCCAATCCGACGCTACTCGGGTACTTTTAGCTCGATTAAAACATTTACGACAATCTTTCCTGAGCGGTTCAAGCCCTGAATCCCACCAATACGGCTTCTTTTTTCCCCTTACTTGAGTAAGTGGACAGGAAATAGCCATTGATTTGTTAAGGGCTAACGTGAGATCACTGACCTTGCAGTCAAGTTCAATTAAATTTGAAGGAGGATTTAAAAGATCAGGTTTTAATAGACCTTTGAGTGTTATCCCCTTCCTCATGCAACAGAAAAAAATCCTACAAGCCAAAGAGAATATCCAAAATTGTTTTCTTTTGTGTCTCTTGGCTTTATCTTCATATTAAAAAAATGTAAACAAAACCAATAACAACCCAAAGCAAAATTGAATATTTTCTTCATTGTGTTCTTTATCAAGTCCTTCATTATATCAATATACTATTGAAATAATGCCTTCTACCTGAATCAGTCACACTCTCATAAATTTTCAATACTTCTTTCCAGTTCTAATCATAATCTGACGTTTCTGATTCTCAGCCATTCGCTGTAGTCTCCAAAAATGCTCGCAACGAATTCGTTCTCTCCACAACGGGTTCCGCGTATTTTGCGTAGATGTCGCCCCCTTCGTAGGCGACGATAATAGTACTATGGTTTTTATATACAAAGGAGATATCAAACATTTAGATCGCTTAAAATCCATTACTGGCCAGATTTGTTTTGTTGCCTAGCAAGTGGTGATATTGTTCCACCTAAGGTTTGTTCTCTCTAAAGCATCTTGCTTCAGCATAAGTCTACATGTAGCGATGGGAATACCGATATCTGCCTTACTAGGTAGAAGAGGTAGAGTTGTTCCATATTTAGCGAGTTCGTCGGCCTTACAATTACCTGGAATGTCTCTATGCCCCGGCACCCAACACAGGTGAATGTTAAACTGCTGCGCCATCTCCAGCAGAGAAAATTAAGTATCGAGAACCAGTGGAAGAATTGCCAGGAAGCCATTGGATATGCCACCTCTGATGAGCACGGCCTCGCACCACACCAAAACCCCTGGTTTACGAAGAATGCTGGCAAGTACACACAGCCAGAAAACAGGCATACAAAGTCGTGCTCCCCGATGAATGGAACTTCAGCATTGTTTGGCCGATCCTCAAGAAAGGGGATCCTCTGGACTGCACCAACTACAGAGGCATTAACTTTCTTAATATTGAACACAAGATCCTCTCTGCCGTACTTTATGAGCACCTGAAGCTATTCGTCAACAACCTGATGTCAGTGTGGCTTTGGACTACGGAAGTCCACCATCGACCAAATATTCACACCGTGAGATGGGGGCATAGTAGAGGTGAACAGCGTAACAGGTGTCTAACGCAAAGTGGAAGAGGACCTCAACCAATTTGGCGTGTGAAAATGGAGACAGCTAGCTAGAAACCGAGCCAACTGGAAGCAGCACTCTTTAAGTAAGTAAGAAAGTACACTGAAGCTCTGTTTATAATGGTGCATAGCTATTTTGAAAAAAATATTAATTTTTTTTGGATATTCAAAAAATTCCAAACAAAAACTGAAAAAAGGACTTGATGTACGAGTAATAATTTTTTGCATCATTAACATAACAATACAAACAAGCAATGGGAAAAATGACCTTTTATATTTCTTTTTTCATTTTAAATTTTTTTCTCGGAATGATCACAGAAATCATACCCAAACTTTCGAGCACAAATTAGGGGACATCCTATGTAAAATTTATATTTAAAAACCTTCAAATAAAACCATTGCCTGGCCCTGGGAAACATTTCTAGCATTGTAAAATAGGAGTTCTAATGATGTTAGACATATTAAACCATGTTTTTGTTTTGTCATAAAAACCTATGTCAGTTGAAATAAATAATTGGGTGGCGCAATAGCTCGTGGAAAACCAGGCCCTAGTGACTTACAAGTCACAACCATTCCTGTGTGCGTGTTTTTGGCAGGAATGGAGAGGATCTACAGTTTTTTGCCGAGTCCGAACGGCTAAATGAGCAGCACTTATTCATGACAAGTATACTCTTGGAGGATTTGTCAGTTCCTCGCAAGAGGCAGTACCTCGGATAAAACATTTCTGTTTTTAGGTTGCACGGCTGGGAATCGAACCCACATCTTCGGCATGACAGTCCTACGCACTAACCATCAAGCCACGAGGTACTATGTCAGTTGAACTGAACTTAATTCGAATTTGGTATAGCATAGGCAGTCATCACTAATAAGTCCGAAATCGAAGAACCAATAAGTAGGGACTATAAAGTCCATTCAAAACTATTTTTAAATGAATTTAATATTTTTGAAAAATTTTCTTTAAAATATTTTGCTTTTAAATTCAAACCGTCAATTCAACACAGTGGCGCATTTTTTTCAAGAACTTCGAACAACTGTTCAATTTTATTTTTCTTTATTTATATCTTGGGTAGATAATAATATTTCCATAATCCATCATATCTCATCTATGTTATGTATTTCAAAATATAACCCAAAAATATAATTTTACAAATACACTATCAATAACCTTAAATTCAACCACAAAAACCAATTAAAATCCCTTCAACATCTATATAGCTAATATCCTATCCTATCAATTCTATTTAAGGACTTTTAGTCTTGCCCAATGAACCACATTCTCCATATAAATTGCAACCAATCACTCACTCTCTTGCTATTGTTCGTATAATGTTCGTTATTCGATTGCTGCGTTGAAGAACGCATTTCATTAAGCAATTATTTCAGGATTTTCTATTGTTCTTATATAAAATAAAACGCAAACAAATTCAAAAGTTCCGCTGCAGCAAGCAATGGTGTTTTTTTGTTCGTTTCTATGTTCAATTTTTGCTCCCTCTCTATACATCGCAAGTAAGCTATTTCATACTCGATTATCACCACCATGTATACACACTACGATGCCTACAATATAAGACACACTCAAACAAACACACACACACATTGTCGTAATTGAAATTAATTTTTAATTAAAATTGCACAAAAGTTCTTCTTGAATTCTGGGTCTTAGGGTCACAGTGGGTTGTTTAATTTTATAGCTTGGCACCATAGCTATCAATTTTTTGTTTTTTCCTGATTAATTTTTCACCCTGCATCACTCTGAATTTAGGAGCAATTCGAAAGTTATAGCTAGTTTAAAATATAAATGTAAAAATGGATCCCATGACCTTACTGCAATGTGAGCAATCCATCAAGTTATCAATTTCAATAAAAACTGATTTTGCTTTAAATTTTTTGTAAGGCATAGTTTATCTACAATTCACATGCAAAAAAAATCAAAATTTTCCAAACGATTTTCAGCATCAAATTGAATAATATTCAAGGCGAAAAGCGTTTGCCATGGCCTAAGCTACCTACTGAGTCATTAATTTACCCTTAATTAATAAAATATAGGCCTAAAAATAGAAAATAATTATTTTTGGGTCCAAAAACCATTTGTATGCAAATAATACATATTTTTTGGATGCGTAAGCCGACCATCAAAAAAACAAAAAATTATTTAATCCCCATACTTTTTTTCGTAAGCAAAATAATAGCCGGTCGATTATTTTGCATGACATTCCACGACAGCAATAGTTTTTTGTTTTGCATGAAACTGTAAACAAATAATTTTGTATTTCACCTCAATTATTTTTGATATGCGAAAATATTTGCATATATTTTTTTTCGAACGGGAAACTGTAAGCTAGGCTTTAAAGTTGACATCAAGCTTAGAATTATGATAGTCGACAATTGAAAAAACCGTAAACTACCGTTATTTATGAAGAAATTAAAGTATTGACAACTTTTTTGGGCAACTTACAGCTGTCAAAATTTTCAAATTTCTCTCAGATTGGATCAGGATTAGGTCCAAAAATATTATCCAACACATTTGTTTCCTTAAACTAGCATTAAAATTAGTTTTAATCCCTTGGGAACATTTCACAAAATTTTGGACTTCCTATCTTCTTAAAATTTTTAACAAATCAGTATTTGAATCACTTTTATGAAAGTACAAGTAGGTATACATTCAGGCAAATATTTTAGGAAATTTCAAACACATTGTTGACTCAGTTTCTGGCTTCGACAAAACTTTTTTTTTTAATTTTGAAATTTGGAACCACGTTCTGACCTAAATTGTTAAGCCCCTGTTTGAAGTAGACAAAATTAGGCTCAGGCAGTTAGCCCCGGGCGGCAGCTAATAGGGGCGCCAAATCCATGTGCCTAAAAACTGACTTCAGAATTGACAAAACTTAATAAAATAAAATAAAAAGAAATAAGGTACGGGCAGAAGAATTTCAAACTGTATTTCTCAGTCAGCCTTTAATAGTTTTTTTTTAAACATTATGTAATATGATATAAATAAAATTAATAATTTCAAGTTCCCTTTACTGAGAATAATTTTTGTAAACTCATTTTTGTGTGCAACATCTTTTAATTTGTCTGTTTTCTGTTTTCAGCTACAATTTGGCTTTCCTTTCTCTGAAAACTTTTCTCAAAATCTGGAGTTTTTCAGAAAAACAATTTGAAGTTTTTGTTTTTCTAAAGATGGATTTTCATATAGAGTTCACGTGAGGAGTTTAAAGTCGTACAGAAAAAAACTATTAATTTTTCATCTTCAATAGAGTTAAAAAAAAAATAGAGTAAAAAAAAAAAAACAGTAAGACTTAGCTATATCGTTTTAAAATCTCAAAATTTCGAGATACATAAGCCTCTCTGCTTCAGAGGGGACGGTGTATATTTGAATTTGTTTAGCATTTTCTGTTGTCTAATCTAATAAGCAAGGTAGAAAGTTGCTGAATAGGTTATATCGAGTGGAAATACATTTTTTTATTTTCCCAAAAAGTGGAGGGGCACCAAAATCAAATTTTTGCCCCGGTTCGGGCGGGAAGTTCGTAGATCCGGGGCTGTAGGCAGTACCACTGAATTCAGAATCCCTAAATCCTTAAGTGTAAGAAATTTCATTAATGTGTATCTAGAATGTTAGTGTTGGAGATTATTTTTGTCGCCAAAATCCAACAAACCGACCACTGTGCGACCTTCAGGCAGACGCATGGGTGGGATGATAAAAATCATTTTTTTTAAACTTATTTATTATTTCAACCAATACTTAACCCTTAGAATAATTAAAAAGTTATTGATTCAACAGAAAAAAGATAATTCAAGGTTATTGTTATATGCAGGTCAAAAATAGAAAATTCTACACCAGTCTCCAACCCTTCGGTTGGATCCTGACGCATCGATCAGAAAGTTCGAATCCACACAAATTAATGCTATGAAAGTTTTTGATGTACACACTACACTACACTAATGTTGATCGGCATGGTGTGGAGTGTGGACCCTCCTTTTGCTGTCAATATTCCAATGCATATTTGTCGTGTGAACGTCAAATATACACTGACAAAAATTTCTTTCCAAAGAACCCAGTCAGCAGCTCTCTCTTTTTGTTTATAGTCCTTCAGTCGGCACCTTAAAACAGAAAGTTTACTGCAGAGCCAACGAGCAGTACGTGTGTTTGCAGGGGCCGTTGATAAAGATCGTCATCATCATCGTGTCCTGTAACATCGATTGGGGCATAGAGCGTCAACAATACGACTCCATCATTCACGGTCTGCAGCAAGGTATTTTAACTGTAGCCACATCTTTCTCTGCGATTCTGCTCTGCTAAGACAGTTGATTTCCAAGTTGTTCTTGGTCGTCCAACCCGCCGTGCACCCTGAGGATTCCATTCAAAAGACTGCTTTGCAATTTCATCGTTTTGTTTCCTCAGTATTGACCAATACATCACCATTTACGTTTTCTTATGTCAATGTCCAGCCTATTTGGGGGAATTCCTCTACCAGGCAACGATCTCCATATAAATTCTTGGTTAACTCGATCGAATGCCTTTTCAAAATCCATGAAAATGAGGTAAAGCGGTGATTGAAATTCCATTGACTGTTCAAGGACGATACGCAGGGTGTTTTTATGGTCAACACACGATCGATCACTGTGGAAGCCAGCTTGATGCCTCTTGAGTGTAGACTCGATCCTATCCCTTATCCGCTCGAGAATGATGGTTGACATTAGTTTTGGGAAAACGGACAAACAGTGTAACCACGCTGGTTCAGCTATAGTTTTCTGTCAAGTCTAGATGCCTTGTTGGCTTTTAGGAGATTTATTCATGTTTGGATTTTCAATTCTGATGGGGGTTCGATGTCAATGCCCCTATAGGACCTGCGCATCTCGTTTAGTTGGGACACTTCAGGCTTCAGTACTTTGCTCAACTGATCCTCATTTAGCAGGGCACAAAAATGATCCTTCCATCTGCGTAGCTGAACCTCAATTGATACCTAAAGTGTGCCATCCACATCCATTATAGGATGATATGGTGTTGCTTTTTTCCCAATAACATCTTTGGCTATTTGGTACAATTCACGGATATCTCCTCTTCTTGCTGCATTTTCCACATTATCGAAGTCCGTCTAACCTCACTCTCTTGTCACGACATTTTTCAAACCTGCGCACTTGTTGCTCTTAAGCTTTGTATATAATAAAGTCGACCTCTTCTAAACTGGGTGGTGAAATTTTATTTTCATTCAACTGGAGAAGAAAATCTTTTCGACGGCCCTTTTGGATGTGTCGCAAGCGTTTGACAAGGTGTTGCACGAAGACCTCAAATTCAAATTACGACAAGCTCTGCCTGAAAGACTTTATAAAATTTTAAATGAATATCTTTAAAACAGACTTTTTCCGTGTAAGACACGGAAATGAATATTCTAATTTCAAAGAAATAGTGGCTGGGGTACCACAAAAAGTGTTTTAGGTGCAGTTCTGTACCTTTTATCAACATGCGATAAACCTCAAATAGAAGACACTATCGTAGCTATGTTTGCGATTAACGAAGCTACAGTAAAATTACAAAATGCTCTTAATAGTGTTAATGAGTGGACAAAAACATGGCAAATAGCGATCAATGAACTAAAGTCAGCTCATGCTAAAAAAATAAATAGATTACCCATCTTTCTTAAAACCGGTCGTCTTCCATTTGTGAATGAGGCAAAATATCTGGGAATGACTCAAGACGCGAAATTAAATTGGAAGCCGCACGTTAAAAAAGAAATGCGAAGAATTAAAAAGAAATTAAGAGATATGAACTGGCTCATCATCATCATCATCGTGTCCTGTAACCCCGGCTGGGGCATAGGGCGTCAACAAAACGTCTCCAACCTTCACGGTCTGCTGCAAGGTACTTTAGCTGTGGCCACGTCTTACTCTGGGAGTCTGCTTCTGCTAGAACTGTTGATTTCCATGTTGTTCTTGGTCGTCCAACCCGCCGTGCACCCTGAGGGTTCCATTCAAAAGACTGCCTTGCAATGTCATGGTTTTGTTTCTTCAGTGTTTGACCAATACATCACCATTTACGTTTTCTTATGTCAATGTCCAGCCTATTTGGGGGAATTCCTCTACCAGGTATTCAGTTTTTTTCTTATTGAAATATTTGGCCATAGATTCCTTGAAACCCGACAAGTAGTGTCGATGGAAGAGCATCTGACATTTGCAGCTTCCAAGAAACTCTGGTGTATTGTACTTTTTTTTTGCTCCAGTGGCACGAGGCTTCGATTTAGTTCGGATCAAGAGATGACTCGCTTTTGGCCAGTTCATCCGCCACTTCGTTTCCGTGAATATCCCTATGTCCTGGGACCCATCTTGAGGTAACTGTGTTCGTTGCATTGAGTAAGCTCGTTATGATATGACATTGACAGTGTGAAAGCTTAAAGTGTGACAGTTGAAACTTGAAAAAATGACAATTCAAAAGTGTCAGAATTTCATATATTGTCACTGTTATTCACTATTACACCTATACTTTCTTACACAAACTGTCATATTTTCACACTTTCACATTATTGGCATGCCTCAAATTGTTACTATCTCTTATAAAATACTTTATTTATACATATATGATTCGTTGTAGAAAGTTAAAACAAAACGAAGGTTAGTATTTTTATTTTTAAGAGCTTGTTTGAAGAAAATTAGGACCCAAGTATGCAAATTCACACAAACACTCTCCTTCTTGGATGAACTTCCAAAAGATCTTCAAATTTTCACCCAAATTGAACCAAGGTGCTAGGGACATACACAGTTGCAGGTATATTCTAGAAGCGGGATAAACTTTGAACAAATATTCAACCATCTTTGTTTTTGTTGATAAATTTTTGTTTGCTGGATTTCATTCCTGAAGGTTGATGTCATGTTTAAGAGTTAAATTCTCTATAGTTCCGCAAAAGCCAAAACTATACCCGGATCCAGAAATTAAGAACAACATTCCTCCACCTTAAACTATTCGCTGACAGCATTACTCTTAACCCAGCTTAGACCTTTTCCTTTAGTCCTTATAAATATCAATTTTTTTTTTGGAGATTGTTTTGCTTGTTCACCTTATCAAATATTCGCATTCGTCGTATATACAAAACGTCAAATGGTGAAGGATATACGTGAGTTTGAATCGAGAGCCGTTATAGGATGGGGGCTTACTCATGCACGGGAGTTTAATCAATATACCGCATGTGAGATGTGATTCTGAGTGGGTGACAATGATGATATGGGTTGGCTTTGTGTTATAAAGAGCATCCTTCTTATGATGATCTTTAACCCCTTTTTTGATATTCATACCCTACGTCTGCGCTTCTTTGCGCTTAACATCCACAATCCAATAAAAGTGGCGAAATTAGTCGCATAAAAATTTAATTATTCCACCGGAAATTGCGCAATAAAAATTCCACTTAAACTTTATGTTTACGATGTGAAGTTTTTTAGGGCATATGACTGTCATAACGGTAAATCCAACGACTGCGAAATACCCTCTATTACATATATCTATACCCATACATAACCTATATGCTGATGGTGGTGCTGGTTTGGTTTGTATATCCAAAGGTGAGTAGCGAAAATGCAAACACATCAGGAGAAAAGCTAGGAATGAGGAGTAGAGTAGGTAGGTAGAATGTAGGGAGTTTAGAATTTACATATTCAGAATTTATAGGATGATCCCGGAAGGATATCTATTCGCACTTTGGATATGTGTAGCCCTAAAAGTCGCTAAACTTTTCGATCTGTATAGCGGTAGCAGGTCGATAGGGGTTGCCGTTCTGATTATATTATATTTTTGAGGCAAAATGCGAATGTTTTTATTTCCGCAGTTCACGGTTTGGAAAAGGGAAGTTTATATGAAGTAGCTAACCCCTAACCCCCAAATAGCTGCCGCTGCTCCGCATCCCATCCAGTTAAGTTGAATTGGTTGAAGTTTCGTTTTTTGGAATAAATTGTTCTACATGAAAACAACAGGTTAAACTATTTTATTGAGATAGGTTTGACCTTATTTTTACCAAAACAGAAGGATATAACCTAAAAGGTATACATAGATAGATACTCATATTGTTCAATCCTTTGTCCCACCATTATTTTTTGAACTCACATTGGGAGGCTGCAAAATAGAAAGGGTTCATGGTTCAATTTCTATAGGTATTTTTGTTGAGTGGGGCGAGTGAATGAATGTATGTATTATGTATGTGTATTTGGACTGGGTGCTACGCATATATGAAAAGTTTAAAGGTTTACGAGGCAGGTATTTTGGTTTATAGTTAGCTACGGTTGCCTACACATTGTTGTTTTTAACTGAAGCAGTTTACACAATTTTTATTGGTACTTTATGATAAAGTGGTCATGTGGGTTGTAGTTTTAGCAATCAATTTTGTATTCAATCGTTTATACTTTGTTCTTTAGATAAATTTACTTTCATTTCAATTGAAATAAAAATTTAATTTGCAGAGAGATGTTTTAGTTGCTAAAGGTCAAGAGGAGTTAATTATAGTTCTTGCTTTTTTTATCCTGCAACAAAATCTTAATTTTCGTAGATAGAAGACTTGAGAAGTATCGACAGGGCAAATTGTTGTGGGGTTTGCTACATCCTTCCTATTTGTTAAGTGCAATTGGAATAGCTTTATAATTTGGATTCTTCACCAATGTATTTCTTACTTACTTAAGATGGCGCTACAGTCCGTAGACCAAGGGTAGACCAGGATCAGGATCTCAGCCAAGAAGCAACTTCCAGTCGGCTCGGTCTCAAGCTCGCTGTCTCCAGTTTCGAACTTCAAGTTGGTTGAGGTTGAGGTTCACTTACGTGCGCCACCTCCTATACACTACACTGGCCCACGGGGTTGGAATTGAAGACTTTCTGCGCTGGAGCATTGATGACCATAAGCTCTAGATCGTTGTTATATTATCTCCATTCCCCAGACAGACTATGCAGACTGGACAAAAACTCACCCGTAGAGTTTTCCTCTAAAAACAGTATACGGCATTCTCTCTTCCACCGTTAAAAGTGTCCATCCTTCTGCACCATACATAAAGAAAGGGCAGATAAATATCTTATAAAGGGACACCTCAGTTTCTCGAGAGAGGGCTTTTCTCCTTAATTGCTTTTTTAGTCCAAAGAAGCAGTGATTGACGAAAGTAACTCTTCGTTTGCGCTGTTATTATTCTCTGAGTTGATAACGGAGCCTAGGTACACAAAGGCTTTGAAAACTTCGTAATTATAGCTATGCGTAAGGTGTCTTTTCTTGTTGACAGCATATATTTGGTCTTGCCTTCATTCACCGTTAAACCAATTTTCTTGGCTTCCTTGACAATACTCACGAAAGCACCTCTGACATCACGCTTTGTTCGTCCGATTATGTCAATATCATCAATGTAAGCGAGCAAATTGGAGGGACTTTTGGAAGATCGTCCTCCTAGTGTTGAAATCAGAGTTTTCCACTATTCTTTCAAAGATCGATGTTGAAGAGGTCGCATGATAGTGCGTTGGTTGTCTTGCCTAAAACCTTTTTTGACATCAAAGGTATCAGTGAGGTCTTTGCTGACCTTGATGGAGTAGCGTACATTTTCCATCGTCATCTTGCTCGAACGAACAAGAGGAATGCCAAAAACTACTGTCATACGCGGCCTTGAAATCGATAAAAGTGTGGTGGATATCGATTTGAAATTAATGGGTTTTTCCAAGATGTGTCATAGTGGGAATATTTTGTTTATGGTGGACTATCCTGGTCTAAAGCCACACTGATATGGTTCTATTACATATCAGGTTATCAACGAAAGGCTTCAGGCGTTCACAAAGTATGGCAGAAAATATTTTGACTGATGGATCTAAGGATGGTACAGTCCAGAGGATCGCCTTTTTTGAGAATTGGGCCGTCGAGAAGCCGGTGTTCCTCTCTCCTGGTCTGCTCTTAGAGCTTTCGAGCAGATCTGGTCTTTCTATGCAGCGCCCCCAAGTAACATTTTTCATCTCATAAGACTCTACCAGACTCTTAGGGCTAGTTTTTCAGGTCAGGGTTAGCTCTGAGTTAAATCAGAGTTAGCCAATCCTGAAAATAAATTAACCCCGAGTTTACTCAGGAACAGTTTTTCAGTAGAGGATTAGCTTTATCTTTCAGTTGTCAAAAATCTAGGGCCACCGATGTGCGACCGATGATCGCCCTTGTACGCCTTTCACGCACCGGAATAGAGATGGCGCCACAACGAAATTGCACTGACAATAACTTTCCTAATCGAAATCGGGATGGCGCCACAACTGAAAAGGCCCTCAATTTGGTCCCTGAGTTAGCTCACCAAATTAGAAGAGTTAACTCGGAGTTAACTTAGGAACTCAATTGACTGAAAAACACGTTTAAGCAGTTAACTCTGGTTTAACCAGAGGAGTGAAATATCATCTGGCAGTCCACTATTACATGACCGGCCCAAGCTAAATTAGCGCCCTGCGTAAGTTTCATCATTAGCGCCCCTTAATTGCGGTTATTGGTGGAAGAAGTCATTTCTTCATTACCCAAGGGATTGCAATGCGTTTGTTTCTAACGAGGTACCCTCAAGAGGGAGGCGAAAAAAATCGTGAACTTTGCATATTTTTTGTGATGTAGTTTTTTTACTGTGGGTGTGAAAAGGAAGGAAGGTCCGACTTACTTTTGGAATATGTGGTGTTTGGTAGGAACATGACAACTCTATTTTATAATCTGTGAAAAAGCCTTAAGATTAACTTTAAAAAACAAATGTGAGAAAAATGAATTTAAATAAACGGTGTGGTATACGTGCTGTTAATTTGTGCTCAAAATTTGAATAAAGCATTAGACTTTAGACATATTCCTACCGAGCACCATCACAGCTATATTTGTCGTTAAATCCAGAATAAGCTGGTACTTACATTATTGATATCAATAATTGATGTTGGTGTGAGCTATTAAAAAGAAATGAAAATTAAAAAAGTAGGTAGAAGTAGCGGCTTTTTTTATGCTTGCTCAAGGCGCCCATTTGGTTCAGCGCCCTGCGAATTTGTAACACTTGTACGTATAGCTTGTCTGGCCCTGTACTATTAGATCCTTAAGCTAGAACTATAATGCTCGGAGGGGCACTTAAGTGGTCGGAAGAAACCAAGCGAATACACGGAAAGCATATGGCGCGGCTATAATTGCGGAGTGGAACGATTTGTCAAGTTTCATTCAACTCTGCTTACGGAAGTGAGGTGCGCTCCCGAGCAATTTTCTATCTCTTAATAAGAGTAAAATATTTTATATGAGATTTCATATCTCGTTAACAGTTTTTTATTTTTATCACGTCAAAAAACTATTAATTTTTGTAAGAATACTTATCTTATGAGTGAATCAATAAAATTATGTTTGAGCTGTAATATGGACATTATTATTTGTAGTTGTAGTTGTTTTTCACGCAATTGGACCAAAATTTGATTGCGGTTGAAAATTCATTCGCTTCCAAAATAATGCATATTTCAATTACTTTGTTTGTATTTTTTCTTCTCTTTTTTTCACGTTCACTCTGTTGGCAATAGAGTAGGTATCTTAACGCAGCACTTTGAACTCTCCCCATGTAAAATATTGAATATGTCATTTGTTCCATTGCTTATCTTCAGTTTTTTTTTTGAAAATTGTATGTTTTTATTTACAACGCAGACATTTTTTTATTATGTGCATTTTGTTTTTATTTCAACTCCTATTAGCTTCTTGTTATGAAAACTATTTTACTATACATATCCTAAAAAAGCTTTTTAGTATTGTAAAGCATAGCCGCCGAGCATAGCCGCTTATTAGTGTTTTACTATGGGATTATTAACATTACAATATTGTGAATATAGATCAAATTTAGTAATAAGATTATAATAAGACTTAAAGTTTATAAACTCCTACTAACTAAGGGAGAACAAATTGATAAAATAATAAGACTGAAAATTACTATGAGAGTAATATAAGTTTCATAACAAGATGTGAAATTACTAAGTATAGCTATAGAATCTAAAAAGAACCTTATGAGGGAGGATTTGTGGATTTCGGGAGCTTAACTCTGACCAGTATGTTAGCTGGAGGCCGCTATGTATGACTGATGTTGTTTGGCTGCATATTCATTCATCACTTGCTGACATTCTTCGTCGAAGAAGGGGTAGTCGTGCGAGATCCAGAAAGTCAGAGGAGGTATTTCTGATGGCTTCACGGTAATTCTTGCAGTGGTTCTCGATGCTTGTAGTTGCCGGCATTTTGCTTTTTAAGAGGGTGCGAGACACTCGATGGAAAAAGGACCTGGCGATTTCTTGCTGTCCAACATCGAACATCTTCACAGCATTTCCATGTTTTGTCTTTGGTCTGGATATCCGTAGCATTAACTACAACGAGGTAGTTGTCTGAATCAACGTTGGCTCCTCGGAACGTCCGGATGTCCTTGACACTGGAGGAGTGCCTTGTGTCGATCGCAATGTGGTCAATCTGGTTGGCGATTGATTATCCAGGATATCACCATGTCCCCTTGCGGATATCTAGATGTAGGAACTACGTACTAGGAAGTGAAGTGTCGTGAGACGCTCGTTCTCATAGTTGAATCCCTTCTTAGTTTGTCTCTTAGGACGAATCCACATCCGATAACATTATAACAAGCTGCCCTTGTTGTCGGTAAAAGTTGCCATCACCGTGCAAATGTAGTATTCTTTCAGTTTTTTTTTGTCTGGCCAATCCCATCGCACTTCTTGGATGGTGATGATATTTGCTTTGCAGTCGTCTAGGGCTCTGCTAAATGTTAAGTGGTCTATAGAGAGACAAAAATTGCTCGTGCAGAAATCAGATCAAAAGTTCGTTGTCTTTATTTCCCTTGCTAGGATCAATCGATCATTTTCATTTAACAGGATTTAGTTCCTACTCAATTTTTGTTTCGATTTCAATGCAATTAAATCTCTCCGATTTTAACGAATTTAATAATTCAATGCCGTACCGGTTTTGATCGATTCCAATTTGATCCAAATTTAAAAACAATACAATTTGGATGGATTAAAAAGCTAAAAAAAATATGAAATTTTGACATTTTTTTACTGCTCCAGAAAAAAGGTGATTTTAGGGCAATTGGTTAACATTTTGATCAAAATACACCTTTTATGCTAATATGTAGTTCATCCCCTATCAACTGTCAAATTCCATTGAACTATGGCTACGATGTCGATGGATTAAAAACATTAAAAAAAACCCAAAATTTTTGAAGAGAAAATCGAGATTCATCGAAATGATTGAGATTGGGATGGAAAATCGAGAATCATCGAAACGATTGAGATTGAGATAGATTGAATAGTGAAATTACTAATATTTTCGATGATCGGATCAAGAAAAAAACGAATCGTTGCTGATTATTGACACAGCTCTAGTTCATGGACAGTAAATCCGTCCGTATCCGAGAATTGTTGTTGCTTCGGAACTTAATAACTTAACGTGACGGGAAACTAACCCCTTCGCGATGGTCTCCAAACTGGAGTACCCCTTAAATGTGTGAGCTCCGTTTTATTACGTAGGTATATGTGATTTGTTTCATCATTTGGTGTGGAGCAGTTCAACCTTCAGCGTAATTGTATAAGGCCTTTAAGCAATAATGTGGCCCAAATTCTAGATAAATAATTCAGTCTGCGACATCGCATTATACCTACATAAAAATTTAATATAACTGCATTGCCTGCACCTTTGGTCTTGACAAATTTCCCACTAAGACCAATACCTACTTTCTGAGATATCCCCTACCTACCTTCATATTTATCAACTAACGTAATGAGTGTGGTGGGTCTCCGCATGATCATTAGCTTGACCCATGATTTCCCAAGACCTCAGTTTGGACCTATAGCCTTCCAATGATATTTCATTCAAGAAAACGGTTGAGTTATGTCTGCATTTCATGTAGAAGTACTAATTTACTTATAAATTAAAATGCATGAAATTGCCATCTGCCTGAGGCTCACCAATTTTACCGAAATACAATATTTACATTTACCATCATGTTCCTGCATAATGTTCCTTAAAATGTCGTATCCTTATTTTGTAATATTCATTGAAAATTTGCAAAAACATGTTATTAAACCAACATTTATGACTGCAATGATCACAAATAGGAACCCTTATAAAATGTTCTTATCATAACATTTCATATTTTCAATACACAGTTACTTAACAAAACACAAAAAATAATAAAAATATAAAACAAAACATTGTTTAGTTCACAATAAATTAAACAAAGTAATTCTATGCTTATTTTGGCAAATACCTTTGGAGATACTTTCCTTCTATGTCGTGGGGACACTAGAAAAGTTATAAAAACTATCTTATACCAAATACCTACCTACCTTCACCTGCATTTTGAAACTCTCATGCTTTCTTTCTTATACGGACAAAAGAATAATCGAATTTTTTTTTGTTTTGTTTTATTTTTTTAACATTTTTTTCATTTTTAACAGAAAAATATAAGAATAGCAGAGTAAAGCTACAACCGTAACATTCATCCTTATGCTTAAAAGCGTATTATCTTCGGTTATAAAATGTAAGTTGTGTCAGCTGTAGTATGGCAACCGTAAAAGGACTAACAACAATATAGAATAGCAGGAGATAACTGTTTTAACAGTTGTAGTAAATTTCCCAGTTTTCAAATTTATATACTTTTCGGTTTATCTTTTTAAAGGAAAAGATGTAGCGGTGGGCGCGGGCGGTGTGCGGCATATGCTATGAGTTAAGCGTCCTTGCTAAGCTTTGCTGGCCATAGAAATTTGCGATCCACAGAGTTCGTTTGTTTTTGTTTGCATTTTTTATTTCTTAACTATAACTACGCATATTTCCATTTTAAGTTTTGGTAGTTCCTTCCTATGCATATACCTATGTGAAGAGAAAAATAGTGATATATTAATTTTTTAGAAATAAAATGGATATAATTCTCCCTCATTTTGTGGAATGCAAATGGTTTTTCTTTGGAATAGAAATAAATTATGTGTCGAATGGCATTCGAGGTAGATTTAAATAGTTAAAAGAAATAAAAGTATGTTATATGTATATATTTTGTTAAAATGTTTTAATAAAATTCGGGACTTATTATTTACGTTATAGAAAATCAATGCCAAATAAGTTGGTATAACCAAAGATAATATAACATGTTATATTATCTTTGGTAAAACCTTAGGGTGACACAGGGCCGTAGCTAGATTCGAATTTAAGGAAGGGCAGCAATTAAAATAGGTAGGGCTGAGTTAAAAATGTTACTTGATATTATGAGGTAAAAGTAGTACTTAATTGTCAGGAGGAAGTTATAGAGAGAAAAGGACTAAAGATTTATTTATTTAACTAAGACAATAGTGTTCAACACATCGGCCATTCAAAAAAAATTTAAACAATGGAACTCAATGTGAAATTAAGGACAAAAATATATCGTCAGCTTTCTGTGAAAACCTCGTCAGTCCTTAAATAATTCTTTAATGTATTTCAGATCAAACAAAATTCCTGAATTCAAATATCAATATCTCGTAACTTTGCTATGGTTCCTTTTGGCTCCTTCAACCAGTTTCAAAGACTTTTTTGATATATGATTGTTTTCGTGACCTCTAAGCATTTTTCAAATTGAACAAACATACGTAGTTTTGACAGAAAACCGACGATTTATAGGTAGACCAATATTAAGCATATATAAGAATTAACGAAAAAACTGTAGACAAAGATTTCTACTTGTTGTAGAAGTGTAGAAGTGATGATAAAATAACTCATACGTTATCTTCCGTAAATGCTAATATTAGTTTTCTATGCACATTGCGATGTGTAGTGAAATTTGTATAAGTACTTTCAATACACTACTTAATTTCGGGACTGTTTTCTTGATAGGAGTGCTGTAGCAAAAGATATACGCTGAGCATTCAAATGGTGAACTATATTAGTATTTTTAATATCGTTCCGCATACAAAGCTAGACTTGAAAAAGAGTTATTGTGGATTTTTTAAGCATCATGTCTAACTGACTTATACATATGTCAAACCTTAAAAAACGTTTACACGTGCTGAAGAGCACTTGAAATTTTTCATACAAAATAAATCGTGTTTTCACAGTCTTTTACTCAAAGTTTCAATAAAAGTGTAAACGTTTATGGAAAATCTTTAAACTTAAAAACTTTAAAAATGAGTGAATTCATATTAAATCCTGCACAAAAAAGATTGTTGCATTTTTTTGTAGGAGCAACAGATTTTAATAAAAGCATACGGAAACGTGCTGCGCTGCTTTTAACTGTACCTAATGCAATTTTTTCAACATCCCGACTGGGTATAATAGTTAATGAACCATTCCACCAAAATTAAGCCTTGTTGAAATTTTATTGAAGTGAAAGTCTAATTTTCCTGGGATACTAGGGAACCACAAAAATACTCTGTACCAATTTTGAAGCAAATTATTGATCCACTGAATATAGGATATAGCTCGATGTATGTATGTTAAGTGGACGTCAATGCGCAGATATACAGACGCAAAAACCGATGGACGACGTCATGATGAAACTCACCTTTTTGATTATTCCATCATCACAATGTAAGAATTTATTTGTGATTATGAGCCATTTCCTTCAAATCCCATTTTTGTTTGTGTTCTTATTGGGAATTAAAAATAAAGGAATATTTTACAGATAATTGATGACTTTTTTAAGGTAGGGCAGAAATATTTTATGGTAGGGCTTTGCCCCTTAATGCCCTACCGTAGCTACGGCCCTGGGGCGACATGAGCGAGTATACTGGCAAGCGAGTTGTACATGGGGCATTTCACGTGAAGCGGAAATCGAAAAAAATGGTGGGTCTTGAAATTTGTTAATCTTTCAGCTATTTAAACTTGATTAGATACTGAACATAAACATGAAGAATGATTTTAAATTTTGAGGTCTGGTGCTGCAGTTACGCGCTTGTAAAGTTTCGGTATTGCCTATTGAATAGACCGGAAAATGAGAGGTATAAAGGTACAATTACGTGCAAGGGTTTTTATTATTGAATATGTTTGTTTGGCCCATAAGCATGCTTAAAACCAAAAATGCTACTAAATTCACCCATGCGTTTCTGAGAGAATGGTCACACTGGCCACTTTTCAGTATTTTTGGTATAACTCGAAAACTAAGCTGAATTTGACAAATTTACATATAATACTTTTTGTTCAAAATTAAATTTTCTATTGGAATGGATAGTTCAAAAAATTTTACGAAAAAAATTTAAGCAGGAAAAGTTAACAAAAAACAACTTAAAAAAAATCAAAAAATCAAGGATATCTAAATTTTTAATAAATTGTGCATAACTTTTTTGAAGCAAAGATAGAGTCAAGAAATGCACAGACAAAACAAATTAGAGACTAAAGACTAAAATAAATATTTGTTCAAAATTGACAGAGATATTCCCATTCAAACCTTATCATTTCTTATAATTTTTCTCAGTTTTGGCCCGAAAGTCCCTTTTTCGGTATAATATGGCAAATTTCACTTTCGTAAAAATGTTCGAAATCAAAATTTTGATATAATATGACATTAGAACTATAGAGAATTTATAAAAAGGATGTAAGTTCGCAATTTCGTTTTTCGGCTGTTTTTAAATGCGTTCAGACCTACAGACCGAACGGCTGGTCCGATTAACATATGATTTGGTATTAGGTGCTAGGAACGTTAAGTTTGTCATAAAGTACCAAAAAATAGGCTTTTGGGCAAAAACTGCGGAAAATGATAAGAAATTGTAAAGTTTGAATGGCTATATCTCTGTCAATTTTTAAATAATATGGCTTTTTTAACATGTCATATTAAAGCCGTAAGACTCAAGATTACTTTGTTCATGAATGTCTTGAGCGTATCTTCGCTCCGAAAAAAGTAACGCGTAATTTAGAAAAAAATTTAAAAATCTTTGATTTTTCGATTTTTTTTATGTTGGTTTTTGTTTACTTTTCCTGCGAATTTTTTTTTTAACCTTAATGGGGTCCTCGGGTAATTTTTGACCCATTTTAGGAAAGAAATCAGGTTTTCTTTTAAAATAAATTTTTTAGGGACTTGATATCTTATGACTTTTTCTAAAGTTTTGAACTTAATATTGGACCGTATAATTTTATAAAAATATCTTTTATTTTACGCCTTACACTTTTTTTACGTTCGCGGACCTCGGGTCAAAATTGACCATACCGTATTACGGGAACTTCAATTGCATTTTTATTTGCTTTCGGTCACTCAGTAATTGTTGTGCGCTTGCATTGTTTTACTTACGGTGCCTTATTGAATTTTTTGACATTTAGTAACTGGCACGTGCTTTTGTTTGCAAGTTGGACTAATTATTTCCTATTTGAAAATGAGTGATAGTGAAAGTGATTTTTATTTGAGAGTATCGGATGAGGAGGAATCGTGTTGAAGAAGCTGATTCATCGGATAGCAGTTTTAGTGAAGGTGAAAATGCGTCTGTTTCTGCTGAAATGATGAAGTCGAAAAATGGCCTAATAACTTATTCTTAAAAACCCCCTTGTTGCCAGGATTGACACAGTATTCGTCCTCAAGAATTACAGCAGAAGAAACTTCGAGCTTCGAACTATTTTTCCCACCTCCTTTGGTACGTACTATATTGGCTTACACAAACATTGAGGGTAAACGAATATTTGATGAAGAATGGACTGATATTGATAGCACTGATTTTTTTGCATTCATCGGACTTCTTTTATTGGCTGGTGTTTTTCGATCAAATAACGAAAGCTCAGAAAGCTTATGGGATTCTCAAAGAGGAAGGCCAATATTTGCAGCAACTATGTCACTGAAGACTTTCAAGAAAATATCAAGAATTAGGTTGGATAACAGAGAAACTCGAAGTGAACGGCGTTTGTTAGACAAATTTGCTCCCATACGTGAATTGTGGAATCATTGGGTTCAGATATTACCGAAGCTTTACAACCCATCCGAAAATGTAACAATAGATGAACAACTTGTAGCATTCAGAGAAAGATGTCCTTTCCGCCAATATATTCCATTAAAGCCTGTAAAATACGGAATCAAGTTTTGGGTTTTTGTGATTCAGCAACAAGCTATGCTTGAAATATTCAACCTTATACAGGCAAGGAACTGGGAAATACACCTGAAAGAAATCAAGGTATGCGTGTAGTTCCTGATTTGGTTGTAGGCCTAAGGGGTCATAATCTTACGACTGATAACTTTTTCACATCTTATCAACTGGGACAAAAATTACTGGAGAAACAGATTACACTCGTTGGAACAATACGCAAAAACAAGCCCGAATTACCACCAGATACAATTTAATGTAAAAGGAAGACCAATGTTGTCATCTGATTTTGCCTTTACCAAATTACTATCGTGTCTTATATCCCGAAAAAAAAAATAAATCTGTGAATCTTCTTAGCACATTTCATCATGACAGATAAAAAGCCAGCAATAATACTAGACTACAACAAATGTAAAGGTGGCGTAGACACATTGAATAAAGCGGTAAGTTGCTACACTTGCTAAAGAAGAACTAAGCGATGGCCTCAAGTTGTGTTCTGTAATATGGTCGATATATCAGCCTATAATGCTTTTGTCCTATTCAAATTAGCTAACCATGCCTGGAAAGAAAACTGTCTTGCTAAGCGCCGCTACTTTTTGGAAAACCTAGGTATGCAGCTTGTTACTCCCTACATAAAAAAACGGCAAACACTACCTCGAGCACCTTTTTCTCTCGAAATTGCCAATAAAATACGAGGTGCATCTCAAAACGATCCTCAACCTTCTTCATCAACTCAGTCGGAAAACACTGCAGGGAAGAAAGCAACCAAGAGAAGCCGATGCCAATTATGTCCAAAAACAGAAAATAAAACAGGTTTAGTTTGTGACATTTGCGATAAATTTATATGTAAGCAGCATTCTAAAACTATCACTTTGTGTACAAATTGTAATAACTAATTATATTTTTTCCATCTTATTCAATAAAAAGATTTGAAAAAATAAAAATAAAGTAAAAATGTATAACAAACATGTTTGAAATTGCAATAAAATCACATACATAAATATGAATTAAAATAACTTTTATTTTTACTAAAAATATCTAAACTAATGAATTATAAACCATACCAGTATTAATTAATCAAATATCTTACAAAAATTCTGAAATATTAGTAATGGGTCAAATTTGACCCGAAGCCCGCTTACGTCAGTTACTTTGAGGACCGTATGAAGGTTAAATTTTCCAAACTATCCATTTCGATAGAAAATTAAATTTCGAACAAAAAGTATTAAATGTAAAATTGTCAAATTCGGCATAGTTTTCGAGTTATACCAAAAATACTGAAAAGTGGCCAGTGTGACCATTCTCTCAGAAACGCATGGGTGAATTTAGTAGTATTTTCGGTTTTAAGCATGCTTTTGGGCCAAACAAACATATTCAATAATAAAAACCCTTGCACGTAATTGTTCCTTTTTAAAAGGTCTATTCAATAGGCTAGTAAGCTAGGTATATAGATTAAGGTTTTTAAGAAAAATGTTTATTAATTAAATGAAGGAACAGAAATATCATTTTTACATTGAGATATATTTATGGTAAATTAGATGTTCTATTCGGTTATGAAATCTTAACCGGAAATAAATTTTTTTGGAGGATATAAAACGGGCGTTAGCATTTCAAATCAAATTTTAAGAAATTTAGTCACATTTTATATACTATCTACCTACATATAAAAATATTGTGCCAAGTTTAAGATATTAAGTTTATAGATAAGAAGATACATAATTGAGGCAGTGAGAGCTATAGTGGCCTAACTGTATTTTTCGTTATTTTCAGTAGAGCAAAAATAAGAACCAGATTATTTTCAAACACTTGTAGTTCTAAAAGAATTAAGCAAATTGTAGTTTTTAAATGAATGAACATAATTTGGATTTTGTTTGCAATATGATAAATAAAAAAAAAGATTTTTGATTTTGTATTAATAATTCTTCAAAATACCGTTATAACAGATCAGAAAGGCCACTCTAGCACTCAAGCTTTGAATTTTCTTGTGGGTGGCCTCTAAATGTAAAAAGTCCTATAAGTATGGCATGGAGCTATCGATTCGAAAAATTTAAATGCAAAAATATTGTTTAATACACACAGATTCTATTTTTGTAATAAACTTAATTTCGTTAAAATTGCAGTTAGGCCACTATGGCTCTCACTGCCTCAACTGTCAGTGCATGGCTCTCTACTCTTATTTGTTTTTTTTAAGTTTTTTTTTTTTTTTTTTGAAAAACTAAACTTTATAGTACCTACATAAGTATTTTTGGAAAAAATTGTTAATCTTTTTTTTTAATTTTTTTTTGTTTAATGATGGCTTGTTTTGTCTAGGATCTCGCCACAGGAAGACCTACCCTCATAAAGGTACCAGATGAGCGGCATACAGTTTTGTAGGAAGTGTCTAAATAAAACAATTTGCGCATGGGTTGCCTGTCGAAAAGTGGTCAATGCATAGGGTTGCCAAGCAATTATTCTCAATTTTTGGGGTTTTTCAATTATCTGGCCCAGTTAAGATGGTAAGCCTTAAAGATATAAAAAAATACTATCCATATTTTTTTATTTGCAAATTATACATAATCTGATGTTTTTTTGAAATTCGATATTTCAGCAGGGTATATGAGGGTTAACAAGGAGGATCGTCTAGAATCTATTTTCCAAACGAAAAATGATAAGAAGGTTTTATAATACAAATTCTATATATACTACTGACAAAAATCAGCCAAGTAGAAGACTTAGCATTAAGGACTGGACTTGTTGAATTATTGATTCAAAATAGCTTTTTATGGCCTTTAGTCCTACAAATTGGCGTTTCGTTCGGCTTACTCACTTGAACTCATCAGTGACATAGTGAGGGCTTTGTCATACGCAATTTGTATTAAGTTCAGTGCCGAGATTCAGCTTTTTCAGCGAGTGAGATGAGATGACTCGCCTTACTCGCCGACTCATCACACTTCACTCGCAAAAGTGATTCAACTATTTAAGTGAAATGAGTAAGTTCGAATCTAGTTTCGAACATGAGACAAAGAATAAATATAAAAGAGCTAAATTCTACCTCCTTGTCACACTCGTTACGCAAAACGAAATGAAACATTAAATACAACAATGGAAACATTGGAATGTTTAATAATGGAGTATCTTTTGTTTCAATTATTTTTTTTTGTCATTAATGTGAGTTTCAGCCTTGAGAAAAAAAAGTTTAAAAGTGTCGAAAGTGAATAGAATATAGATTTATTTAATATACATATATATGTGGATATGATAATAAAATAAAATTAAAGGATCAATAAAAGGGTAGTTGTTTTTATCTACGTTGTTGTTTTTTATTTCGTTTCCTATCCATGAATAGGAATTCTTATGAAAAGCACACATACCTATCCAAAACTGGAAATTTAGCAACACATACACCTAGTCACTGCGGATATATCTGGCGAGTAATCTGACATTTCATTTCACTCGCTCACTCACTCCCTTTTGCTAACTGAATCGATTTTCGACGAAAAGTGACTCATCTCACTCACTCCCTGCGGCTTCGAATTACCTGAATCTCGGCACAGTTCAACTTATATGAATTTTTCAACGAAAAGCGTATGACAGAGCCCTCACTATGTCACTGATAAGTTCAAGAGAATAAGCCGAACGAAACGCCAATTTGTAGGACTAAAGGCCATAAAAAGCTATTTTGAAAAATGATAAGCATTTTTCTTTTGTGATCGGTAGATTTTTTAAATACAAGAAAAACATAATATGAACGATGTACAACAACAAATGAACATTTGAAAGTGAAGAATTGCAAAATAGAGGTTTCAGAAATAGTTCACCATAAATCAGAATGATGCTCTATGAAAAATATTTATATAGGTATTTTTAAAAACATAATTAAAAAAATATCACCCATATTTTTAAAATTTTGTGGTTAACCTTTATTTTAAGTGAAGTGAATTTTTGAAATTTGCACATTCTTAATAATACCAGTATTCGAGCCGACTCGTGGCAACAGCCGAAAAACAGTCTGTCGGGACATTGGTATCGTGTAGAAGACAGTCTCAGCTTTCATATGATACCCCATTTATAGAAGTTGCTTTTATTATAAGTATACATTTAGCGGAAAATTCAACCTGAAAAGTGCATTTATAAAGGTGGCTCACCAAATTTCAACTCCTTAGCATTAGTAATTCCCGAGATACATGACTTCAAAAATAGGAAAAACCGTAACTGAGAGAGTAATATCGAAACAATTCCAAATCATGACAGATATTTGGTATTTAATGATTACTGATTAAAATTTGGTGGATTTACTTGGCAAGTTTTCTCTTAAATACTTAATAAATTACAAATTTAAAATGTATGAAAACTTGAACAGTGAACCCACCGAATTTGAATCGGTAATCATTAAATGCCAAATTTCTGTCATGATTTGGAATTGTTTCAATATTACTCTACATACTTAAGATATTTGACATTAAACTTCATGAACTTAAAACTTGGCATATATTTTAGTTCTCATTACTTTTTTTGGCTGACTTTTTATGCGCAGGTTTCTCGTACATATAAGAACTTGGCTCTTTTTTTAACGTTTATGTTTTTGTTGTGATATAAAAATTACGGTACCTTCCATACAAAATTTAATAAGCTGCAAAGGAAAATATTTTTTTTCTCAAAAATGACTTGCACGATTTTTATAAAACTTTTTCGGCAAGCTAAAAATAGTGCGATATACTACCGAAAACTATAAAATTTTACACTTATCAACTATTAATAGTGCCTCTCATAGTATATGTTTTTTTTATTTAGTATTATCTCACTATCAACTGAAGGGATTTTGATTCATTTTTATATACAAATTTTAAATAATTTCAAATAATATTGCATATCAAAATTTTCTAAAAAGAAATTTTTGAGTTTTTAAAAAAAGTTTCTCAAAAATTGGTAGGTATAGAATTTTTTTTTGAAATTTCATTTTTATGTGCACATAGGTAATCTTTTTATAGAAAATCCTTCTGTAGCTTTGGCTGCAGTAAACCGCACATCGGATTTGGGGGTGCGGCATCCTTCATGTACGAGCGTCAATCAAGACGCCATAATAATAAATGAATCGTTGACAAATAGAAGAAGTCTTTCAAGAAGCGCAAATGTTACTTTTGGCTACCGCATACGTACGAAAATCGGAGCATGGAACGTTCGATCCTTGTACAGCGATGGTAGATACGAGCAGGTTGAGCGTGAAATGCTTCGCCTAAAGATCAGTATCCTGGGCATAAGCGAAACTAAGTGGAGAGGAAGAGCTGAATACAGATCAGACACTGGACAGACGAGAATGCTGTATTCCGGCGAAGATGAAAGAGAGGGTGGCCAAAGACTGCATGGTGTCGGAATTATGTTGAACGAAGAAGCGAGGCGTTGTTTGATCTCATGGGCGCCCATTTCTGCGAGATTAATGACAGCAAGGTTTCGTTCAAAAATTCGTAACGTCACAATTATTCAGTGCTACGCCCCCACAAATGAAGCGACCGAGGAAGACAAAACCGCGTTCTACACTCATCTTAACTCGGTTTACAGTAGTGTTCCGAGAGCCGACATCATAGTCGTTATGGGAGACCTTAATGCCCAAGTCGGTTCAGACAATTACGGACTGGAACGCGTGATGGGAAGAAATGGCGTGGGGTCACGGAATGAAAATGGTGACTTGCTTGTCGACTTTTGTAACGCGAATCGTCTTGTCATAGGTGGGACTGTATTTAAGCATAAGACGTGCAACAAAATTACCTGGGTGCATCCGGATGGTCAAACCGAAAACCAAATTGATCATATCATGATTCAGCAGCGATGGAGGAAGTCTATGTGTGATGTCCGGAGTTTAAGAAATGCCGATGTGGGAAGCGACCACCATTTGGTTCTGATGAGTCTCAAACTACGAACCGCTGCCGTACAAAAACCAGCGCAGGATGCAGCAAGGAGCACAAAATTCATTACTAATGCTTTAAATGACCCCAACATATGTCGAAACTATGTCACCACCCTTAACGACAGAGCCTCGTCATTAAATGGAATCCAGAATTCAACAATTGATGAGATGTGGGGTGAAATTAAAAGTGTTTTTATGGAGGCTGGATCCGAAACTGTACCCAAGCGAACGAGACGTAGAGACTCTTGGATATCCCAAGACACCTGGGATAAGATCGAACTTCGCAAATCGTTGAAAATCCAAATAAATGCCGAAGCTGATGTTCAACGAAAGGCTGACTTGCGAAGAGAGTACCGCATTGCACATAAGATGGTCTACCGCTGTGTGAGACGTGACAAGAGGGTGAAGTTGGATGGACTCGCAGATAATGCGGAAAGCGCTGCCAGAAGAGGAGATATCCGGGAATTGTACCAAATAGCCAAAGATGTTATCGGGAAAAAAAGCAACACCAATCATCCTGTAATGGATGTGGATGGCACACTTTTGGTATCAATTGAGGATCAGCTTCGTAGATGGAAGGACCATTTTTGTGCCCTGCTAAATGAGGATTCAGTTGAGCAGAGTGCTGAAGTGCCCCAACTAAACGAAATGCGCAGGTCCTATAGGGGTATTGACATCGAACCCCCGTCAGAATCGGAAATTCGTACATCAATAAACCTCCTCAAAAACAACAAGGCAGCTGGACTGGACAGAATACCAGCTGAATTCCTGAAAGCCGATCCCTTAGCAGCGGCTAGTATTTTACATCCGCTGATACAAAACATTTGGGAAAACGAAAGCTATCCCAGGGACTGGAAGGATGGTGTGATTGTTAAGTTGCCAAAGAAAGGTGACTTAAAGAATTGCAACAATTGGCGTGGTATCACCGTTTTGTCCGTTTTCCCAAAACTAATGGCAACAATCATACTCGAGCGAATAAAGGATAGAATCGAGTCTACACTCAAGAGGCATCAAGCCGGCTTCCGCAGTGGTCGATCGTGTGTCGACCATATCAACACCCTGCGTATCGTCCTCGAGCAGTCGATGGAATATCAATCACCGCTTTACCTCCTGTTCGTGGATTTTGAAAAGGCCTTTGATCGAGTTAACCGAGAATGTATATGGAGATCGTTGCTTGGTAGAGGAATTCCACCAAAAATTGTTGCCATTATTAAAGAGTCCTACAACAACGCGAGGTGTTTTGTTTTGCACAATGGGCAGCTATCCGACTCCTTCGTAGTGCAACAGGGTGTGAGACAAGGGGATGTTCTATCGCCAATTCTCTTCCTGCTGGCGATGGACGACGTATTGACGGCCAGTGTTGGTACAGCTGAGCGACAGGGCATTCAGTGGAGACCGTTCGAAAGGCTCAGTCATTTAGACTATGCCGATGACATATGTCTACTGGCAAATAACATCAGTGGGCTGAACGGGATGTGCCAAACACTGCAAGTGAAGGGAGAGTCGAGTGGTCTAAGAATTAACAGCAAAAAGACAAAAATAATGCTCACAGGCCGCTCCACACAGCAGCGTATTATTTTACAGGAGACGCCAGTTGAAGTAGTGGAAAAATTTAACTACCTTGGCAGTATTGTTTCTGCTAACGGTGGTACGGATCTGGACGTTAAAAGTAGAATAAATAAAGCTCGTGCTGCCTTCGGTACTCTGTCCCCAATTTGGAAATCCAGTCAAATCGCCTTACGCACTAAGTTGAGATTCTTCGAATCCAATGTCAAATCCGTGCTGTTATATGCTTGTGAAACCTGGAAAGTCACGTCTACCATTTCGAAGAAATTGCAGGCTTTTGTGAATCGCTGTCTTCGCCACATCCTAAAGATTCGCTGGCCACAAATAATATCAAATGAGGAATTGTGGCGCAGGACAAGTCAAGAGCGGCTGGACGTCGACATAAGAAAGCGTAAATGGCGTTGGATTGGTCACACACTGAGGAAACCAAACGATGAAATTGCAAAGCAGTCCTTTGAATGGAATCCTCAGGGTGCACGGCGGGTTGGAAGACCAAGAACAACATGGAAATCAACTGTCTTAGCGGAAGCAGAATCCCAGAGAAAGACGTGGCCACAGCTTAAGTACCTTGCAGCAGACCGTGAAGGATGGAGACGTTTTGTTGACGCCCTATGCCCCAGCCGGGGTTACAGGACACGATGATGTGCACATAAATATATACTTAAGATTTGCAAACCATAATTTTTCCTTAAAAATGTATTAAGAATTTGATATAAGAAAAGTTATTTAAAAAAATACCGCTCCAACGATTTTTAATTATTTTTTTTTTATAATCATATTCAACCAAGAATTAAAATTACGTATTTTTTTACCTCAAACTATCAAAAGAGTTCCTTGAGCAATTTTAAATAATTTAAAATAAAGTATTTCTTGCTTTTTTCTCTCATAATTTCCTAGCTTTAACAACCCAGTCGTGCATTTAATTTTTATATCTATAATGCCTACCATCATCTGGGGAAGATGATTGATAATTGGGCGTTCAAAATTCCCTTAAGACATGTTTCATATGCTTATATTATTCCAAGATAAGTATTTAAGTTTGCTAATATTTCATATCCCCCTCCCAAGCATTTTGAAAGTGACTTTTTAAAAGAACCAAAGTAGGTTTTCAATCAACTCTGGATGTAATGTAGTAGATTGTGAAATTCTGCTTCGACACCATCTTTAAATTTTATTAATAAAAATATTTTCTAAATTTTCTTGGCTTTTCAAATTTAGTTTCCTAAACGTTTTTTTCAACCCCCTACGTGCAAGAGGAGGGGTGGGAGAAAAACAATAATGTGGTCCTTTGAGGTGCTGAATCCAACGGGAGTCCTCGGGTCATCGTCCGACCCTTGGTTTTAGATTTATAAAGAACATTTCGGAATTGTGGCAACCCTATTCTTGTCCATCTGACAGTGTTGCAACCTTGGCAACATTTCTTAAAAGTAAAGTTAGGATATGGACTATTTGTATAAGTTAACAACAGCAACATTCCTAAATTAATAATATCAAATATCCCGCAACTTCCCACGATTTGTCCCATTGCATCAGCAACTTTCCGGGTTCATGAGTTCTCACAGTGGACACCGGATACATACGCGAATTCAACGAGCAAAACTGTGGGAAATGCAATCTTGCTTTTTTACATTTTCATGCTAATAAAATATTTTATGTTAAAAGTTTAGTTCTAAGTTATCTATCAACCTGTTAAGACGTTTTGTTTAAATAAATAAAAATATTTTTTTTAATAAATTTTGAAGTGTATTTTTATAATTGGCGCCCGAGCAGGGACGGTACTGTGTTAAAAGTGTTTTAAGCGATAATAGTAAATATAATAATTGAATACGCGACTGTAAAAAGTGTGCGATAATAGTAAAGAAAGAATAACTGTGCGACTACGAAAGTGTGCCTAATTTGTAATAAAAAAAAGGGCAATCAAAATAAAAAAGAAAAATTAACATTAAATTAAATAAACTGAAGGAGTGAAAAAAAAAAAATTGAATTTAAAATTAAAGTTGAAAAGCAGATACCAAGGAAACAGAAATAAAGGAAGAGTACCCGAGTCACCGTGGGAACTAAGAATCCCTACAGGAAAAAAAGGAACAATACTCAACCGGCACAGTACCGCATCATGAGAATAATTTTATTGTAAGCATAATTATTAAACATTTATTGTAAAATTAAGAGAAACAAATATTTTCAAACAAAAAAAATACAAAACTACATAAATTTTTACTAGAATAAGAAAAATAAGAAAACCCAAATAGGGAAAATAGTTTCAACAATACCAAGTTTATAAAGATATTTAAATTCCTTTTCTAAAATTTAAAGATAACTTAGAATTCACCAACCCTTTCAATCCAATATTTACCACCTTTCCCTTCCCTAAAATTTCTATACTATAAAATTTCATCTGTTCCAAAAAATTATCAACCCTAGTAATCAAAATGAGTAAGTCAGAGGGAAATAGTCAGCAAGCCCCTTCAAATCCAGCACCTTCCCTACCTCCACGAACACAGGATTTAACCGACTACATAAACCAAGTGGTCGCTAATGCCTTCTCCCAAATGGGAACTCCATCAGGAGAATCCGACAGTGTAGACCAACCAATCGATGTTGGTGAAGCTAGGAACCTAGAAGGGTTAGAAAAAATACCAGACGTAGTAAAAAGTCTACGACAATTCTCTGGGGAACCAGGTGAATTTAGCTCTTGGAAGAAGAGCGTAGACAGAATCTTAAAAATTTACGAACCTGTCCGTGGTTCACCCAAATATTTCGGCATCCTGAGCGTTGTCCGAAATAAAATAGTTGGACAAGCGGACATAGTCCTAGAGTCATACAACACGCCGCTAAATTGGGCCAAAATATCTAGATGCTTAATGCTGCACTATGCAGATAAAAGGGACCTTGGTACTCTCGAGTACCAAATGATGGTTTTGGTTCAAGGAAACCAAACAATTCCCGAATTTTATCAGCAAGTGTACCAACATCTTTCCCTTATTTTAAACAAACTAGCCTCTATGGAGTTAAGTGCTGAGTCACTTACTACCATGACTAGTGCGTACAGAGATAAGGCATTAGACACGTTTATACGTGGTCTTAAGGGAGATCTTCCGCGGCTTCTCAGTATAAGGGAACCAATCGATCTCCCTCAGGCATTGCATCTCTGCCTTAAACTAGACAATGTTAATTTCAGGACAAACTATGCCATGAATAATCAATCTAAGAGATCGAGCTTCCAACCTCCTCCTCCACTACCACCACGTCGGCAAATCCCCTCACATAATGCACCGCCTTTGGGAAATAGGTTTATTCCCGAACTCTATCATAACCCTCAACCCCGACCTTACTTCCAAACACACCAACCAGTGAACCGATCCTTTGTTCCTTTCCAAAAAAATTCATATCCATTTCAGCATAATCAAAACAATTATTCATTCAACCAAAATCCCTATTATCCCAGAAATCTCCCACCGAAACCACAACCAAGGCCTCAACCCATGTCAGTCGACATGTCAGTCAGGTCGCAAAAATTAAATTACCAGAACCGACCTAGATATCAAAACCCCAGTGCAAACAAGCGCCCAAACTCTCAACAAATTCATTCTCCAGGTAAATACCAAAGGCTTTACCACACTACCTCAAAGGATGTCCCCGGCAACGAGGAACCCAGAGAATTACAACATCACGAAGAATTTGAGGACCTTCCACCTCCAGAGGATTACGGCTACGATGATGGCTTAGACGACTACGCCGATTTACAAGAGGATGAACAAGTAGAACAAACTCAGCCTGAGGAGGTTCATTTTTTAGATTAAACTGCTCTTCGCTGCCGTACTTTGAGTTCACTGCGAAGAGCGGAAAAACATTTAAATTTTTACTTGATACCGGATCAAATAAAAATTATGTCCAATCATGTTACATTCGAAATCCCATATCTAACGAGACCATCTTTTTCGCGAATTCCATTAGCGGTAATACTAAAATAACCCACCACGCATACTTGGAAATTTTCGGTCCAAATATCCAGAAAATTAAGTTCTTTATTCTTCCCGGCCTAAAAACCTTTGACGGCATTCTCGGGAACGACAGCCTAAAGGAATTGAACGCTGTCATCCATACGAAGGATAACTTTTTCGTAATTAATAACGACATCAAAATACCTCTCAAGCAACAAATTTCTCAAGCAGTTAATTCTCTATTAACAGCCAAAATTTCTCATTTATCTTCTGATCAAGTCCTTCAACTTACTCAAATTTTTAAAAAATGCCCAAATATTTTTGCCGACCCCGATGTAAAACTTACCTATACTTCTAGAGTAAAAGGGGAAATTAGAACTGTAACTAACGAACCAGTTTATTCAAGGGCATACCCATACCCGATGGCTTTGAAAGGAGAAGTCGAGTCTCAACTCAATGAACTTCTGAAGAACGGAATTATTAGACCATCGCGGTCCGCGTATAATTCACCGGTATGGATAGTCTCCAAAAAACCGGATTCTGAAGGAAAGAAAAAATACAGAATGGTAATTGACTACAGGAAATTGAATCTTGTAACTACAGCAGAAAAATATCCAATTCCTGAAATCAATGAAGTTTTGTCGAATTTAGGCAACAACAAATGGTTTACAACAGTTGACCTTAAGAGCGGATTTCATCAAATCCCTTTAAGGGAATGCGATATCGAAAAAACTGCTTTTTCCGTAAACAACGGAAAATTTGAATTCCTTCGGTTACCTTTTGGCCTGAAAAATGCGCCATCTATATTTCAACGAACACTCGACGACATATTACGGGAGCACATAGGTGTCCGATGTTACGTTTACATCGATGACATCATTATCTTCAGCAAATCCGAAGAGGACCATTACAGAGATGTCGAACTTGTCTTCAAAACATTGGAAGCTGCGAATATGAAGGTTGAACTAGAAAAATCAAATTTTTTCCAAACCCAAGTCGAGTTTTTAGGTTTTGTCGTCTCAGAAGATGGAATCAAAACAAATCCTGAGAAAGTTCGTACAATAGCAAATTTTCCTCTACCTAAAACATTAAAAGATCTACGATCATTTCTTGGTATGTCGGGCTATTATCGTAGGTTCGTAAAAGATTATGCCAAAATTGCAAAGCCCCTGACATCCCTTCTGAGAGGGGAAGATGGACGAGTGTCCAAAACTCAATCAAAAAATAAAATAATCCATTTGGACCAACAAGCTCTAGAATCCTTTGGAAAAATAAAGAACATCCTAATTTCAAATGAAATTATGCTTGCCTACCCAGACTTTTCGAAAGAATTTCACCTCACAACAGATGCATCGGACTACGCTATTGGTGCAGTTCTCTCGCAGGATGATAGACCAATAACTTATCTTTCCAGATCATTGAATAAGACCGAGGAATCATATGCCACCAACGAGAAGGAAATGCTTGCCATCATATGGGCACTCGGCTCCCTTCGAAATTTCCTATATGGGTCAAAGAAGGTGAAAATTTTCACTGATCACCAGCCTCTCACCTTCGCGCTCAGTAACAAAAATTCAAATACTAAAATGAAAAGATGGAAAGCGAAGCTCGAGGAATACAACTATGAGCTCCAGTATAAACCCGGTAGAGCGAACGTTGTAGCGGATAGTTTGTCTAGACCACCACGAATCGAAATAAATTCAATGACAGCAAGTCTTCATAGTGATGATAGTTCATCCCACAACCTAATTCCGTCAGTCGAAGCCCCCATTAATGCGTTCCGAAACCAATTGATATTAACAATTGGCCAAGCGACAAGTTATCAACTTAAACAACCCTTCCCAAATTATAACCGTCATATCTTTACAGAATCCAGGTACACCAAAGAAATGATAATAGGCATTTTTAAGCGATATCTTAATCCTAATTTAATAAATGGTCTTAAAACGGATGAGTCAACTATGGCTATCATTCAAGAACTCTACCCACTCCACTTCTCAAACTATAGAATACGATACACTCAATTAGAAGTAATAGATGTTCCTACCGAAACCGAACAAGTGGAAATCATCCTCAAAACACATAGAAGAGCTCATAGGAATGCATGCGAGAACAGGCTCCAAATCTTGCAAAAATATTACTTTCCAAGAATGAATGCAAGAATCCAAAATTTTCTCAAGCGCTGCACAATCTGTAAAGAAAACAAGTATGAGCGACACCCTAATAAGATTTATATAAATGAAACACCCCTACCTTCCTATCCAGGTCATATTATTCACATAGATATTTTCTCCACACAAAACTTTCTAGTCCTCACTTCAGTAGATAAATTCTCGAAACTAGCTCACGCAAAAATTATAAGCTCCCGGTCAGTAGAAGACATACGACAACCCTTATGGGATACCCTGTTCCACTTCGGTGTCCCGGAGCACGTTGTTATTGATAACGAGAAATCCCTAAATTCAGTATCCCTTAGGGCCATGATGGAAGAACTCAACATAACAATTTACCAAACTCCGCCATACAAGAGCGAGGTTAATGGCCAGGTAGAAAGGTTTCATTCTACCTTATCTGAAATCATGCGATGTGTGAGTTCCGAATTTCAGATTACTGAATTCAGCGAGCTGCTGGGAAGATCGGTCTACGAATACAATTCCACCATCCATTCGACCACAGGAAAAAAACCAATAGAATTGTTTTTTGGTCGCGATCAGAGAGTTTCTCCCGAATTATACGAAGAGGCAAGAAAGAGTAATATTGAAAGGATAAACGAAAAACAGTTGAAAGACATACAGGTTCATAACAAATCACGAAAGCCCCCTAAGACTTACCAGGTAGGAGAAGAAATTTTCGTAAGACATAATAAAAGAATAGGCTCTAAATTAACTGTACGCTATAAGATCGAGAATGTTAAGGAAGATAGGAACACCACTGTACTTACTGAATCAGGAAAAATAATCCATAAAAGCAACATTAGGAACTAATTTTCTCCCATAACATTTCAGGTTTTTCATTGCAATAGCTTGCGCCGAGGTGCAAATATTGGACTACTCAAACTCCCAAATTGTTGCCATAAATAATGGGTTAGCGAAAATTCAGAATGGAAATTTTAAAATCATTCATACAATTGATCTGGATAAATACGAAGAATTTATAAACCAAGCCAACACAACCCTCCTCTCAACAAACATCAAGTCCCATATCCTTTTCCCTCTCCTTCAATTTGAACTAATACAGATAAAGGACATACTAGCCTATATTAAACCAAGTAGAAATAAAAGATCTTTAAATTTTGTAGGTTCAGCATGGAAGTGGCTCGCAGGCAGCCCTGACCATGAAGATCTTGTTTTAATTGAAAATAAAATAAATAACTTAGTTGATAATAATGAAAATCAAATTGTCATAAATGAATTGTATAATAATAGAATAAACAATATAACAATGGTCACTAATAAAATTTTAAAAGAAATAAGAGAAAATAAATATCTAGATAATGAATTGTTTGTTACACTCAAATATAAAATTAAAATTATTAAAGAAGAACTAATAAATATTAAGTACGCCATTCATTGGGCGAAAGAACAAATCTTAAACTCAATTATTTTGTCAAATGAAGAAATAAATATTGCCATAAGAGCACTGAATAAAGAAAAATTCCCCTTTAATACGGTGGAAGAAGCGTTAGAATTTGCTAATGTTAAAATTTTTACGAATAATTCAATATTAGTTTATATTGTTAACATTCCACTCACAGAATCACGAATTTGCGAAAAACTTTCTTTGAAACCAATAAAGAGAAGTAATAAAGTAATTAAGTTACCAAATGAAAATAATTGTAAAATATTAATATGTGAAAACAAATTCTATAATATCGAAAAACCATGTAGAACATTGAACAGTTTGTCTGTTTGTTATTCAGAAAATATCAAAGAAATAATTAACTTAGATTGCATTCCCAACTTGCTCACAAGTCGCAACTCGTCCTGCCCCGTTACAAACTCCCAACACATTCCGAGCATCGAGATGATAGAGACAGGCGTGATTTTCCTTAATCAATTTCAAGACAACATAACAATAGACGGAATCGGACATCCTCTGAACGGAAGCTTCCTTATCAAATTCCACAACGCAACGATTGGAATCAAAGATCAAATATTTCGCTCAGGAGAAATATCCTCAGTCAAAATCTTACCTGCCGTTATTCAACCTCAGCCATATGAAAAAGAGATCAACGAAGTGCTTTCTCTAGAAATGATGCATGAGCTTCACATTAAGAACAGGGAGCATATTAAGAAGCTCGAAGTAACCAACCTCGTTCACCAATCCATCTCTCACGGCACCGTAATGATCATCATGGGCATCATAGTGACAGTAATTATTGTGAAAAGGAAGCAAACACAAGTTACAATTAAACATGAGGAGACACATCAAGAAGTAGCATCCGAAGTCTTGGGAACCCCTAGCACCTTCAAGCCAATTTTCATCCCTACCTTTAATCAGATGAGAAGTCCCAGCATCCCCAAGCTCTATGACGCTCCTTTCTTTTAATTGCTGGATGAGGGCATCCAGATTTAAGCAGGGAGGAGTTAACAACAGCAACATTCCTAAATTAATAATATCAAATATCCCGCAACTTCCCACGATTTGTCCCATTGCATCAGCAACTTTCCGGGTTCATGAGTTCTCACAGTGGACACCGGATACATACGCGAATTCAACGAGCAAAACTGTGGGAAATGCAATCTTGCTTTTTTACATTTTCATGCTAATAAAATATTTTATGTTAAAAGTTTAGTTCTAAGTTATCTATCAACCTGTTAAGACGTTTTGTTTAAATAAATAAAAATATTTTTTTTAATAAATTTTGAAGTGTATTTTTATAATTTATACTAAAGCTCAACCCGTCAGGTCAAAATGAAAGGTTGGTCTCACTAACAGCCCCGCACTAAATGGATTAAAAATTCTAAAAAAATTAAATAATATTTTCAAAAAAGAACTTTTTCGAATAAATTTTTTTTGCGAAAATTTGATATCTCGAAATTGTCTTTTCTAACCGAAAGTTGGAATCAATCATTGCATTACTTTGTGAGACAAAATTTGAATTTTTATCTGTAACATGAACCAAGATATATATACTATGGTCTTTGATGCGCTGGTATTGAAATTCTTCTATCACATCACGTTTTTGAGATATTCGAATCTAAAAATTTAAAAAAAGTGCATTTTTTATACAAATTTGGGGTTATATTTTTTCCTCGAGGCAATTTTTTTTTCGAAAGAATGTTTATAGTCATTCTAAGGATCTAAGGTATGAACATTTTACTTCAAAATGCTTTTTGAATCTTTCAAATACCTCCATTCGTCTTCGAGAAATCGTTAACTATCGTCTTTATACCTATTTCGAAAAATCCAGTCAACTTGTGCTCAAAAGGGCAAATTGTGGGATTTTTCCAACGTGATCATTAAATTCAGATTCAAACATCATTAGCCGTTTTCCTTTGGAGGTGGCAAAGTACTTATGAGTAGATGAAAACCCTAATCTAGTACTACCAACTGCACATGCTCTCATGTGCGAGTAGATACATTTTACATGGGAAAGCAGTTTGATGTGTTCCATTGAAAAAAGCTAGCAAAGTACTTGCAAGTACTTCGCCACCTCCAAAGGAAAACGCCTATTGTCAAATGTGGTATATAATCGTGTGGAATTTTATGTATCCAAAACTCAAAGTTGTCTCCATTCATTAAAGCGAAATATACCCCCTTTATAATTATACGTGAATGGAACTTGCATCGAAGAAACTGAAAAGTTTTCGATTCTTGGTAGAAGCGTTACTGATCAACTCTTGTGGAACGACCACATACAAGATATTTCTAAAAATTATGGAAAATTCATAGGTTTCCTTAGATGATGCGGGAACTATTTTTCCCCTTCTGATTAAACATCACTGCAACTATTGGATAGAGTGCAAAATAGAGCTTTAAGAGTGTTCCGAACGGAACAAATCCAGTCATTTGCTAACATTTTTTTTGCATATATAAGACCGGTTTTTTCACTTTCATCAGATATAAAAGTTTGTATTTCTATTAAAGCCAAGTAAAGGGTGTTAATTTAAGACGTGTGGCTTTCAAGAAGATAAAACGCATATAATTTAATGTAATGGCCAAGAATTTAGCTTTATTATAAAGATAGCGGTTTGCCATTATGTTTTAAAAATGATTTCAGCTGGCTCGAATAAATTCCAGCCGAGAGCCCAAATTTCGAGCACGCATTTTCGACCACAAATTTTCGACGCGATGTCGGATGGACCCATTCGGGTCTTCTTCGATACTCTGCTCCACAGTAACAATAGTGTATTCGGTGCGCACTGTACGGCATCTCTGAGGATGCGCATTACACAAGGGAACAAAGTTTTTGTTGCATAACAATTTATGACTAATTTTATATATTTCTGGGGTGCTGATTTCAAATATGAAGTCAGATTTTTTGTAGCAGCTTTAGTTTTTTAGATATACAAAAACGTGATTTTCAAGAAAAATAAGTTTTTATTAAAAAATAAAACTAGAAAACAAGCACTATTCACACACATTTTTTTTTATAGGATTTTTTAGCTTAACTTTGATCGCAAGGGCTGTTTTTAATACTCCAACAATAGTCCGCCATCATGTGGGCATCCCAGTGATCCGCCTGGTACCGCTCCTCTATTGTTCGGATGCCTTGATGGAACTGCTGCCCCTGTTCTTCACTTAGATCACCAAGATTTTCAGGGAATCGGTCCAAATGACTATGAAAGTAGTGCACCTTGATGCTCATGTTACAACCTAGCTGCTGAAAGTGCAATAACAAACTTTCAATGTGATCTGCATAGTTTTCACCCTTTTTGTTTCCTAGAAAATTTTGTGTAATCCAAACGAATTCACTCCAGGCATTTCTTTCAATTTCAGTCATGAATCCGTTAAATTTGTCATCTTTTATAAGCCTTCTTATTTTTTTCTCAGTGCTAAGGTTATGAAACTTTTTAGAGATGTATTGAAAACATTCACCATCGTTGCTTAGAGCTTTCACAAATTGTTTCATGAGCCCTAGTTTAGTATGAAGAGGTGGCAGGATTATGCGATCCCTAAACACAAGAGGTTTATTTATAACATTCAGATTCCCTACAACCATAACTTCCCTTTGAGGGCAGTCTTTTCGAACAGTCACGGATATCCATAGGAAATCCAAAGTACTCAAGGTACACACAAGATACTAGCTGTATCTCAAAAACTAGAGCTGTTGGAAAAAAATGGAGAGTAGATTTGAAATCAGCGACCTCGAATTAATAAACAACAGCTATAGAATTCCAGGCAACAGAAAAAAATTAAATATTGTTCCCCTGTGTTATCAATTACAGTAAACGTGGTGCAACACCGATCCATGGTTGCTCGAATTACCGACTCTGCTGGGCGATTATGTCGACCGAATATTGGACGATGCGCGCGATGCGCGAACCGAACCATTATTTTGGTATTAAATTTGTACGATTTGCAAACGTTGTTTAGGAGTAAAGTCTATTAATTCTAAAATGGCAAACCAAACTGAGCATAAATCAAGTGACACCTGTCAAAAAGACCAACTCCGAAAAAAGTATTGCCAGATTAAAAACCACACGTCTAAAAAAACACCCTTTACATACTTCCTCGTGAAGTGAACAATCGCCAGAGGACAAAGTGATTTTTTGACATTTCTCATTGGTACAGACTTGCGAATGTGAGCGTTTGACGTTTAACCCTTAAATGCATCTTGTATTAAAAATGATACAACAACTTTTACTCGCTCTTAAAATGTTTTTGATTTGGTTAGAAACTAACGGTTGTTTTTTTTAATGAGAAAAACTATCTCTTAACCAAACTAAGAAAAAAAATCACGATCGATCTGTTATTGGTGATTTGTACGATATCGTTGACTCGCAGGCGGCAATTTTGCAATAGAGTGAAATCTAAAGTTTTCTTTTTTTGTTATTAATTAATTGTGTGGTTAAAATTAAAAAAAAAAAATAATAAATCAACGAAGGTTAGTATTTTGTTTATGTAAATGCGAGGTAATTTTTTGTTTGTTTTAACTTTGAATGTGAAAAACAAGTGCTTTTTTGTCTGTATCAAAAATGATTCTTCATGCATTTAGGACTTGTTTTGAACTAAGATTAGTTTGGTCGCAGGTGTGATTTCTTGCATTTATTTAGAATGGACCGAAGACCAATGTCGGATACTGATAGGGATATCGTAAATTATTTAAGACAGTTGGAAAATGGGTATTTGTCAGAGGATGATGACGTAGATGAAGATAACCTTGGGGAGTCGTTGACTCGCGTGCAGCTGGAAGCGCTCCTTGAAGATAAAATTGAAAATGAAATTGAAATTGAAAATTAAAAATAAAATTGTAAATGAGGAGCTTTTCACTGAAACCCATGAGCAGAATGCTCTGCTGGTTGAAGATAAAGACGCATCGCCGGTAATAGTCAATGATCCAGGCCCATCTACTTCTCGTGGATCTATTCCTAAGCCCTTTGATATGCAACGGCTTAGATGGAAAAAAATCTCTTGTCATTGATGAGGAAAAGATAAAATTTCAAGGTTGCAACACCTTTCCATCAAATTTGATGGATCTTGAAACTCCTTTCCATTTTTTTTCTTATTTCTTTACTCCAGATCTTATCGACAAAATAACAGAAGAAACTAACAGATTCTCTGTTCAAAAGCAGCCTGATCACCCTGACTATGTCACAGCCTGTGAATTGCGGAAGTATATGGGAATATTGATTTTTATGTCAGTTTATCATTACCCAAGCGTTCGTTCGTATTGGAATAAAACACATGGATTTCAGGGCATAAAAGATACAATGACCGTAAACCGCTTTGAAAAAATAAGGCGAATTCTCCATTTCCATGACAACGACAAACACAGACCGGTAAACGACCCTAACCATGACAAGCTCCATAAGCTCCGCCCAATAATAGAACACCTCAACAAAAGATATGCCAGCGTACCAATGGATCAGCGCCTTTCCATTGACGAGCAAATGTGTGCAACAAAAATGGGGCACTTTATGAAACAATATTTGCCCTTGAAACCACATAAGTGGGGTTTCAAACTTTACGTACTCTGCTCACTGGCAGGGTATGCGTACACATTTATCATATATTCAGGCAAGGACAACGATCCGATGTTAGAAAATGAGATGGACGTTGGAGCGGTTGGAAACGTTGTGATAAAGCTCTCGCGAGCAATTGAACGGAGAGTGAACCATATCGTGTACTTCAATAATTTTTATAGCTCCTTGCCACTAATGTACTATATGGCCAAGGAAGGAATTTTGTGCCTGCGGACAGTATAAAGAAACCACCTCGGAAAAAACTGTAACCTTCCAACGAAGCAAGAGGTAATGGCAAAATCGGTGGAAAGAGGATCCTACGACGAATACCTCACATCTTACGACGGTGTTGAGATGACTACTAAGTTGGAAGGACAACAAACAGGTTATTCTCTTGTCAACTTATGTAGGAGCAGAACTTGTAACTACAATTGAAAGGTACGACAAGGCTGAAAAAAGAAGGAAAAACATCAAATGTCCAAAAATAGTCAAAGAGTACAACGCCCATATGGGTGGTGCAGGTTTTGCCATCTAGTGATGTCATACATGATGGAACCGATCACAAACAAAAAAGACAGAACAACCGTATACGATGCATGATGCCAGGATGTAAACTCCATTATGATGTGTAGCATTATGTGTGAAAAATGAAGTTTATTTATGTTAAAAAAAATGCTAATTGTTTCAATAAATTCCATTCTTAATTTTTTCTAATAAATGAAATAGTCAAAAATTCTTACATAATTTTTTGTCTAGCAATTTCCAGATCTCAATGAAGTCCTAAATGCATGCATCAGTTTTTTTTTTCCCAAAAAAAACGTTATTTCATCAACAGGAATTTAAAAATATATTTTTTCATCACTCGTAAACATGTTCCCATCCAAAAAATTTTTTTTTTAGAAAATAGAAAATCATGCATTTAAGGGTTAAGGCTACAATGCCTCAAATGACTTGTAATCGAACTGTCAACTGTTCATCAAGAGTCCCCGTACATTTTGCACGGTAATGGCTCGTGAACGAATACTGTCCAAACAGCTTCACGACCACGTTCACGGGTGAATAAAAATGTAAATTTTGTATGAAGTCACGACAAGATTCACAAATATGAACAGGGCTTACTTGGTCACAAGTAGGCGCATTATTGTACTAAAAAAAAACATTTTGTAAAAGTAACTGATTTTAACTTCCAAATTTATATGAATTTTCTGCCAAAAAGTGCCTTTTAAGAATTAAAAATTTTAATATCAAATGATACAATTATGAATATTTAATTAATGAAAATCGTGAAAAATAAATTTAGTTAATATTCACTAAAAAAAAACTGCTAAAAAAATTCCGTTAGGTATAAAAAATTGACTGTCAAAATGCATTTTTTTTTTTAATTTACAAGCATTTCTATTTGTATTATTAAAATTTTTATTAGGTACAAAATTGAAAATTTTCTTCAATAGTGTCCTAACAAAAATATGGCATTTTATGTTGTTAAACATTTTTTTACAAAAAATGCTGTAGTGAAAGCTACTTTTTTTTACTTTGAAAAAAACGGCCATTTTCTCGTTTTTTAGAGGCTTTTACCAAAAACTAGAGGCTTTTATAATGATGTCCTAGAGAGAACAAGTTTATCTGTCCATAGGCACACCTTAATCGTTTTGATCGGACAAGTACACGCTTCACAATCTTTGTCATGAAATCACCATTTTAGTCCGGAACACTCTTAAAACTGATAGGTGACAGATCAATCACCTCATTAATTGTTTCGTTGGAACAAAGTCGAAATGTTTTTTGCTTATCACTGTTTTATCGCTACTTTTTCAAACGTTACTCTGTTGATGTATAGCTAGCTGCATTCCTCCTCTTACAAAATTTCAGCGTAATACCCCCTTTGCTTGGAATACTCATCCATCAGTATACCCTTCGGCCTAACTTCGGACGTACCGTCAAGTATAGAGAATCTTTCTTTTCTTATGTTCATCCTTATCTCCTTTTCTGTTCTCGCTATAATTCCTAAGCGCTCGCACTGTGTGAAAAAAATTTGAAAAAAAAAAATTCAGCAATACGAAAACTTCAGAATAAAACTGCTAGTGCTTACGCTTCTGTTTGTTTAATTGGCGTTCCGGATCGGAGAGTTCTTCCAAATTGCCAATCGAAAATCCCATCAGTTCAAGTTCAATAATTTTAAGGGTAAATAGTTAAAACCCACTTTAGGTTGTATTCAAATTAAATTGAAATAAAGTAAAAAAAACAATGCCAATATGAATATGAAATGTATTCTTTTAATTTTAAATCAGGTTTTATGTGTATTTTTATAACCACATTTCTGAAAAAAAAAAATATTCCAACCTTTGAAGAAGAAAAATTTTGATTACCGAATTTATAACTATATGTATATTGGTATTGGTTTGAAGCCAGATACAGAAATCATTTTATCCCAGGAGCTTTTTCTCTTCTTTCCACAAGAAAAACTTTCAATCTAAATGGAGAAAATTCTTGGAAACTTCGGGAATCAGAATGACCCTTCGAAATTGCAACAAAATAAAATGTAAGGAAAAAGAACATTTTATAAACGAAATTATGGAGAAAATCCATTGAAATTGCTTAAAGTGTTGAATGAGTGATTAACGGTTAGTTATATTTTAATGATTCTTTTGACTAAACATATTTTTTGAAGAATATCATTTTTTATTTCCAGGAATCATCTTCATAATTTCTTGCAATAAAGTCATAAATGACCTGAGTTAGCTGGAATATTATTTTGCAGGTTAAACCTTTGACAAGATGTTCAGGTCGTTCCAGGAATAACTAATTGTGCTCCAGGTGCTGTCATGATGATGGTGATGATTTGGAGGACATACATGTCTCCCCAACAACACCATCAGCTCTATAGTTTAGTGTTTCATTACAAAAACGAACTCAAGTCATCCAGGAGCAGGAGTAGCAGTCAGGAGATGCTTCTATTTGTTTAGTAATTATATAGCTTTGAATAACCTTGGAAAAAGTTGTTTAAGAATTGTACATTTGCAATGACAGCTGCATTTTGTCTGTTTTCAGATTGTACTTAAGTATTTCCAGCCAAAAATGTTTTGTTTATTTTTTTTTTTGTAGGAAAACGTGTCCTTCGAATCCTTATGCCCACTTGTACAGACTTTCGTAGTTTTCATTTGCGACTCTGTGTAGTATGTAGGTATGTAAGTATGTATATGTACGTATACACAGTACTTTCTTAAAGATGCACTTCACAGCCTGTTCGCCGCCGCCATCGCAGCCGATGACAACTGAGTAGTTGGCTGCTGCAGCAGTGATTATATGCTCCAACTTGCTCAATGCGGAGACAAATAGGTACATACATATACCTATAAGCTTCTGATGTTGCTGCATCCTAGTTAAACCTTGAACTCATTCTGTCCTTTTGGCAATAGGATTTAATGAATCGTTAAAAGTGCTGCAACACCACCAACAAACACAGCAAGACACAACGCCATCATCCATGGTATAGAAAAACAAGAAAAGGTATCTTAAAACAAACCTTCTAGCTGAACTTTATGATGATGATGATAATGATGATGATGGCGATAGATAAAGATACGTTCGTACACTCTGCTTTCTCTGGGAATCAAAATAAAACAAAACAAAAAATTCGAGTATATCTTGTTTCGGTTGTGTAGGATGGCGATGACGACGCGGCATATCCTTGCCGCGAACGAAAAACCGTTTTAGGTCTGTCAAAGTTAATTTTATGCAATTTCATAATTAAAATTCCACACACAGTAGGTAGGAGTAGGATAGATGAGATGAGAGCGGTTTATTGTTTTCGTTTCTTTTTAGCACTGAATAAATCATCATCGTGTATATTATGTTCTTTTTTTTATAAAACAACGCTGTATAGAGGTGGGTAAGGAGGAGGTAGGTTTCTACAGAAGGCACCGACATTTTTCTCAAATTCTATGTTCTGTATCTAGCGACGAGCTAAGCAATGTTTTGTTTTTGTATCCTTGAATATCATATGTAGAGTTTAGCGTGTTTATGTTCGTATGCTTGTCATTCGTCATATATGAGTATGATTGCCACTCAATGAAAATTTATCGGGTTTACAAAATCCCCGACAAAACTCTAAACAGCTATGGTTCTTTTCTTTGTAGTCCAGTCAAAGAACAGAGATAATAGAGCTGTGTCAATAAGGAACGATTTTTTCTAAAAATCTCTGCGCTCTGCCGAAAAAAGTGTTATAATCTTTAATGTGTAAAACTTTATGAGATAAAAGCTGCGTTTTATTATCTCTGGGTCTGGGTCGAGGTTATCTTTTAACATGTATTACAAAAACAACGTGGGATCTAGGTTTCTATCGAGGTTAATTTCAATAACCCAGATAGAGGTTTTCACTCTGGCCGGCAGAGGGCTATTTACCATTGTGAATGGATGTCAGCGATTTGTCAGCAGTATTAGGAATAGAGAGGAAAAGAGACAAGTGCTTACATGAAAAACAAATAAACATAAGAAAAAAAGAGACTGATATACAGCACTGCTTTTGCACTAACCCACATCGTTTTATTTTCACGAGGTAACCCATATGGGTTATGAGCGATAATAAAACGCGGCTAAAATTAAAAATCTTTTCAAAAAACAAACGGTTTTTAAGGTAACTATAAAAACTGTATTTTGTCTTTTTAACCGTACAGATAAAAGGCAATCATTAAACCGCCATAACTTTAAGACTGAAGCTTAGATTAAACGGCAACGTTAATAGTCAACGCATTGACTCCTTGACGTCATCAGAAACATCGTCAATATATTTTCAACGTAAACCGCGTCAACACAAGAAACGTTGACGATCACACGAATAACGCCAATCGGTCAATGTTGTCCCTTAATGCGTTAACGTGTTATATGTGTTAACGCAATTGGTACTCTTTGGTGTCAATGAATTGATATGTGAAACGTTCACGGTTACACTACTTGACACATCTAAATATAATGCACGTTGACGCGGAGCGGACAGGAACGAAATTCAATCATTTTTAACTTTGGCGATCACATGACTTAGGAAATGGATGAAAAACCTAAAAATTAGACATTTTTGAAGTTTTTTTACTGCTCCGGAAAAAAGTGATTGGTAATTGCGTGACATTTGAATGGAAATAAACCTTTGCCGTCAAAATAAATTTCGTCCCTCATCTATAAAGCTATTATAACTTTCGATGTATTAAAAATCCTCAAAAAATATGTAAAATTTTCTAGACTGATATGAAGATCAACGCAAGCTACGTTGACTTGGTAGAAAATTCTGCTGTGTCAAAGTAAGAATACAGTCAACGCGTTGGTGAACGTGTTCTTACTTTGTTGACAGAGTCATCACACGCATTGACCCCTAAATTTGTGCCAACGAGAGTGTCAACACAGCCGTCAACGCTTCGAAAGTATTCTTTTAAAAGTATTCTTTTAAAAGTATTCTACTTTGGGACAGAATTTGACGTCACTTTGACTTGAGAGTCAACGCGTTGAACATTTGCGTTGACCGTCTAATCGTAGCTTAACTTATGTAAAGTTCCTAGATTGTTATACTTTTGAAATAAGTTGAGGTTAGTATAGGAAACAAAAAAGGTAGTGCCATTGTCATTTAAAAGGGGGCCCCTTAAAAATTTTTGATACGAGACCCCCGAAGTGCTCGCCACGCCACTGGGTGAAATCACAAATTTTCATTTCAATCCATCTCAATCTCAACTGCTTCGATTAATTTCGATTTTCGATATCAATCTCTTCAAAAATTTGAGATTTTTTAGATGTTTTTAATCCATTGACATCGTAGCCATCCCCTTCAATAGAATTTGATAGTTGACTACTTGACAGACAGGGGTTTAACTATATTTTGACAGAAAAAATGTTTTTTGATCCAAATGTCAACCAACTGACTTAAAATCACCTTTTTCAGTAGCAGACAGAAAAACTCATATTTTTTTGAGGTTTTTCCCTCCAAATTGTACTGTTTTTAAAATTAGATCAAATTGGATTCGATAACAATCGGTACACCATTAAATTGAACTCGTTAAGTTCGGATTTAATTTAATTGAAATCGAAATGAAAACTGAATCGGAACAGTATAATCGAAAATGAATTCAGTGAAAGGAAAATGATAGAAACATCGATTGATTGATTTTGGTGATCCATTCTTGAACGATTCGTTCATTTCAAATGAACGATTTAAACATTTCTCGTAAGTCAAAATTTCTTAAACCAAACAACAAGTGGTATAGCTAGGATAAAAGTTATAAGTTACCTACTTAATATTTTTCGGAGAACCAAAACCCAGAAAGCAACTGCAAAAGAGAACTATATAGTAGAGGCGTTCGTGCACGATATGAGGGCATACCTTTCATTTCGACCAGACGGGTTGAGCTTTAGTACACTAATAGTTTATGTACTAACTTAACTTTACTTTTAAGGAGTGCTTCCAAGGTGGAAACACTGTCAGAAGGACAAGAGAAGGGTTGCCACAATCCCGAAATATTGCTTATAAATCGAAAACCAGGGGTCGGACGATGATCCGAGAACTCCCGTTGGATTCAGCACCTTTGAAACAATAGGACCACATTATTGTTTTTCTCCAACCCCTTCCCTTGCACAAAGGGGGTGGAAAAAAGTCGTTATCGAAACAAAATTTGAAAACCTTAGAAAAGTTAGAAAATATTTTTATTAATAAAATTTAAGGATGGTATACATTGCATCCAAAGCTGATTGAAAACCTACTTTGGTTTTTTTTTTAAAGCCACTTTCAAAGTGCTGGGGAGGGGGATAAAAAAAATTAACAAACTTAAATATTTATCTTGGTATAATATAAGCATGATACATGTTTTAAGGGTATTTTTGAATGCCCAGTCTAACTAAATCGGAATGAATTCGAAAGATTGGTGAAAACGTTTGACTTTTAGTCAAGACCAAGGAACAAAAGAGAACAAACAAAATATAAAATATCTGAGGGTGTTTTTCAATGGGGAATGAAAAGCAGAGTTTTTGACCGAACATGTAATGTAATATGGTGCATGATCTTATGGTATTTTTAAATGCTGAATCCAATAACATTAAAATAAAGTAGATACAAGCTCACATAAAAAAGTTATCTTACTTTTATAAAGTTAATGTCTGTAAATGATTGTATTTTTTGACTAGAATAGGTACGACATTACCTCAAGAGAGACCCTCAGACCATGGATATTTAAATGGTCTTTTTTGACTCTTAGTTCCGATGATTAATCAAAGTTTTTCACCAACTTTCATCAACGTATCAGTTTTGGGAGGGGTTTCATGGTAGTAGTTAAAAATGTTTCTAATTCATTGAAAGAAACACTCTTTCGCTACAAATATTTTTGTAGACTCCTTTGATTCTTGTTGCTTATGACCAGGGCCCGGATTTCCATGCAAATGCATATTTTTTCTATACAGCCTTAGAAGGAAATGAATGAGATAGTTTTCCGAATTGAGAAATTTGCTTTAAAATGGCATTCAATCGTTAGTGCATATTTTTGCATATTTTGGTATAAATGCATATTTTGGCGTATTGAGCATATTTTAACAATAAATGCATATTTTTAGTGCATATTTTAGAAAAAATAAGCTTTAAACACTTCAATTTCATTATTTTACCGAAATGCAAACGACCTTTTAAAATTCTACTAATTGGCTTTCATAAGTTCAAGCCATGGGTTTCTCAGTGAGACTATAGTAAAATTACATGGGGGAACTCGCTTAAAAAACAAATAGATTTAATGGACGAAGCAGTTTCGAAAATTAATGCAGTTGAGTCTCCAATGGGTCAATCTATTTGTAAAAAAAATAGAAAATGTTCTTAAGAAAAACGAAGGATATATACTATCTCAACCATGTTATCCTTAAATGAAAATCAAGAACAGTCCTTCGATATTCAATTAACAATAAATGAGATTGTATCATTAATACATGCTTCATTAACGTCTGTAGACGTGGAGAGGTCATTTTCCATGTATGTACAAAAGTTTCTTGAGACCAAATCGCCAAGGTTTCCGTTTTGAAAACTTCAGAAAAAATTCATGATTCATGCTAACAAAACCTACTTTACGAAACTAGTCTACATAATTATGTCAAGATTTTTGTTTTTTTTTTGTTAAACCTACCTGAGTTCTATGTTATTTTTTGTTAATTTTATTTACTTATTGCTGTGAAAAATGTCTATGAATAAAAGACTGATTTTTTTATTCTATTTAAATGTGTTTTCATTTACTTTTTGAGTATTTTTGCAGCATATTTTGCATTTTAAAAGGCATATTTTGGATTTTTGAGGGCATATTTTATATTTTTTAGGGCATATTTAGACATTTTAAGTGCATATTATAGGCGCATATTTTGTGTTTTTTAGAGCATGAAAATCCGGGCCCTGCTTATGACAAATGAAATATATGGACCAAGTTTTGTGTCAATCATCATCATCAAAACGTCTCCATCCTTCACGATCTGCTGCAAGGTACTTTAGCTGTGGCCACGTCTTTCTCTGGGACTCTGCTTGCGCTAAGACAGTTGATTTCCATGTTGTTCTTGGTCTTCCAACCCGCGCCGTGCACCCTGAGGATTCCATTCAAAGGACTGCTTTGCAATTTCAGCGTTTGGTTTCCTCAGTGTGTGACCAATCCAACGCCATTTACGCTTTGTTGTGTCGACGTCCAGCCGCTCTTGACTTGTCCTGCGACTTTGTGGCCAGCGAATCTTTAGGATGTGGCGAAGACAGCGATTCACAAAAGCCTGCAATTTCTTCGAAATGGTAGACGTGACTTTCCAGGTTTCACAAGCATATAACCACAGATACTAGAGTTACTATAGTATCTGTGATATAACAGAACGGATTTGACATTGGATTCGAAGAATCTCAACTTAGTGCGTAAGGAGATTTGACTTGATTTCCAAATAGGGGACATAGTACAAAAGCCAGCACGAGCTTTATTTATTCTACTTTTCACGTCCAGATCCGTACCACCGTTTGCAGAAACAATACTGCCAAGGTATAGTAAAACTGTTCCACTACTTCAACTGGCGTCTCCTGTAGAATAAAACGCTGCTGTGTGGAGTAGCCTGTGAGCATTATTTTTGTCTTTTGCTGTTTATTCTTAGACCACTCGACTCTCCCTTCACTTGCAGTGATTGGCACATCCCATTCAGCCCACTGATGTTATTTGCCAGTAGACATTTATGTCATCGACATTATTTAGACTATAAATGACTGAGCCTTTCGAACGGTCTCCATTGAATGCCCTGTCGCTCAGCTGTACCCACACTGGCCATCAGTATGTCGTCCATCGCCAGCAGGAAGAGAATTGGCGATAGAACATTCCCTTGTCTCACACCCTGTTGCACTACGAAGGAGTCGGATAGCTGCCCATTGTGTAAAACAAAACACCTTGCGTTGTTGTAGGACTCTTTAATAATGGCAACAATTTTTGGTGGAATTCCTCTACCTAGCAACGATCTCCATATACATTATACATTCTCGGTTAACTCGATCAAAGGCCTTCTCAAAATCCACGAACATGAGGTAAAGCGGTGATTGAAATTCCATCGACTGTTCGAGGACGATACGCAGGGTGTATATGGTCGACACACGATCGACCACTGCGGAAGCCAGCTTGATGCCTCTTGAGTGTAGACTCGATTCTATCCTTTATTCGCTCGAGAATGATGGTTGCCATTAGTTTTGGGAAAACGGACAAAACGGTGATACCACGCCAATTGTTGCATTTCTTTAAGTCACCTTTCTTTGGCAACTTAACAATGACACCATCCTTCCAGTCCTTGGATTGCTTTCATTTTCACAAATGATTTGTATCAACGGTTGTAAAATACTAGCCGCTGTTACGGGATCGGGTTTCAGGAATTCAGCTGGTATTCCATTAAGTCCAGCTGCCTTGTTGTTTTTGAGGAGATTTATTGATGTTTGGATTTCCGATACAGAAAGGGTTCGCTGTCAATACCTCTAGATGATCTAAGGTGGGCCACTTCAGCACTCTGCTCAACGAAATTCTCTTTAGAAGGGTACAAAAATGATGTCCATCAACCATAAATTACAGGGATGATTGGTGTTGCTTTTTTTCCATATAACATCTTTGGATATTTAGTATAATTCCCGGATACCTCCTCTTCTTCTAGCGTTTCCGCATTTTCTGCGAGTTCATCCAACCTCACCCTCCTGTCACGTCTCACATAGCGATAGATCGTCTTATGTGCAAGGCGATACTAGCTTCGCAATTCCACTTTCGTTGAACTAACAGCCCCAATATTATTAAAATACTTCTACATAGGAGATTTCAACGCCAAAATTGATGGAGATGACATTTGTATTTGCATTGACTCGGATCAATACTGATTGGTGCAGCTAAGCAGTCGAATATCTATGGAAGCTCTTACGCGAACATCAACCATGAAGAAAAAATTCAGCGTTGGAAAACTGTAATCGGAAGAGACTGCCATAGCCTACCTCGATCAAGTATCCCTAGAGCTTGAAAGAAACCCTACTACTGATGAAATGAGACCAGAAGCCCTCCTGCTTGCAATGTTTAGAAGCCATCACGATTACTGCAGAAGAGGTGATAGAATTCTCACAGCTGCCTCCGAGGAACCCCTGATTTGATTCCGAATGTGCTCACTGTACTCAGGCAAACAAAACCAAAACGGATAGTCAAAAAGAAAAAAAACAAGACTCACTGGCCACCCTGGAGCCTCCAAGGATAACGAAGGAAAAACCATAGTAGAGACGCAGTCGATATCAAAAATTTAGAGAGATCACTTCAACCAGCTTCTTAAAGGCAATGATGCTAGTATTCTGCCAATGGGCAGCCTTGATAAGTCAATTTGGTTGATGATAGAGTTTCCACCCACCCGACCAAAACGAGATCAAAGTAGCCATCACCAGACTAAAATCGAACAAAGCAGTGGGTGCTGATGGTCTTCGACATAATGAGAAGGATCAGACGAGCAAAAAAAAAACATGTGTCTTGATATCAGTGAGGAGAAGACGAGGCATATGCTTTAATAATCAAATAGAGTCGATTTCCATCAAAGACTTGGTCAGAACGTTACTATAACTTCGAGGTAGTCAGTGAAATTGCTACCTGGACAATGATGGTAACTCTGCAAATAAAATCAGTACGGAAATCAAGCCCTATCCAAAGGCCCTGACCCATAGAATCCGTTGCGTCCGTTGTGGCGACGCATTCAACTGACAGCTCGATAAAATACATGTTTTCTTATGGGAACTGGCCCATTAGCAACGCAAGCGTCGGACGCAACGGACAGATTAGCCGAACTTTTAACTTTTTCTCTCCGGCAGATGCGTTGACAGGAACTTTATTTTGTGTGTGTTTGAATTTTAAGTAGTTGTTATATGTGTGTGTTTGAATTTAAAGTGATTGTTATGTGTGTGTGTTTGAATCTCAAGTGGTTATGTGTATGTGTTTGAATTTCAACTGGTTATTATGTGAACGTCAACGCATTCATTGGGCTACCTCAATCCGTCGCATCCGGCAACATCAATGGCTCCGTCGCCGCAACGGACGCAACGGATTCTATGGGCTGGGCCCTTAAAAGTACTGGAGAGTGCTAGGACGCCGCATGGCATTAGGCTCAATGAAAGGAAAATCCCTATGCACACCTCCGCGTGGTAGAGGGTGGGTAACGCTAACGTGCAGGGGCGGGGACCGAATGGATGCCGGGATAAGCAGACAACCCAGCGATGCTGGTCGGGGCACAAACTTGTCCTTGGGATGGTTAAAAGCCCCCTTAAGGTGGATGAACTGCAGGTGGCGGTCGACGGCATGATAGTCTGGTGGCGGAGGAGCTTTTTTTGTTAAAAGGCCAACGGCAGCAGCAGGTAGCGTCTGTAGCCCATATTGGGCGGCTACAAAAGGCGTCTGTTTTCCAATAGTGGGCGGCCTCGAGCAGTTATGTGTTTGACCATACAAAAGGCGGGTGTGCCTGTCAAATCTGAGCTTATGTATGTTATTAATCGTATCTCGGAAAACACCATGGTGGAAGGATATATGCTAATACATGAAATATGACAACAAATGGAAATGAGTCTCCAAGAGGTAACCATTTTATGGGGAATCCTTCTGCAGCTTCGGCTGTTGTAAACCGCACATCGGCATCTTTCGTGTACCAGCGTCAATCAAGACGCCATTAGAATAAATGAATCGTTAACAAATAGAAGAAGTCGTTTAAGAAGAGCAAATGGCTACCGCATACGTACGAAAATCGGAGCATGGAACGTTCGATCCTTGTACGGCGAAGGTAGATACGAGCAGGTTGAGCGTGAAATGCTTCACCTTAAGATCAGACGGAATACCAGCTGAATTCCTGAAAGCCGATCCCGTAACAGCGGCTAGTATTTTACATCCGTTGATACAAAGCATTTGGGGAAAACGAATGCTATCCCAGGGATTGGAAGGATGGTGTGATTGTTAAGTTGCCAAAGAAAGGTGACTTAAAGAATTGCAACAATTGGCGTGGTATCACCGTTTTGTCCGTTTTCCCAAAACTAATGGCAACCATCATTCTCGAGCGAATAAAGGATAGAATCGAGTCTACACTCAAGAGGCATCAAGCTGGCTTCCGCAGTGGTCGATCGTGTGTCGACCATATCAACACCCTGCGTATCGTCCTCGAGCAGTCGATGGAATTTCAATCACCGCTTTACCTCATGTTCGTGGATTTTGAGAAGGCCTTTGATCGAGTTAACCGAGAATGTATATGGAGATCGTTGCTTGGTAGAGGAATTCCACCAAAAATTGTTGCCATTATTAAAGAGTCCTACAACAACGCAAGGTGTTTTGTTTTGCACAATGGGCAGCTATCCGACTTCTTCGTAGTGCAACAGGGTGTGAGACAAGGGGATGTTTTATCGCCAATTCTCTTCCTGCTGGCGATGGAAGACGTATTGATGGCCAGTGTTGGTACAGCTGAGCGACAGGGCATTCAATGGAGACCGTTCGAAAGGCTCAGTCATTTAGACTATGCCGATGACATATGTTTACTGGCAAATAACATCAGTGGGCTGAACGGGATGTGCCAAACGCTGCAAGTGAAGGGAGAGTCGAGTGGTCTAAGAATAAACAGCAAAAAGACAAAAATAATGCTCACAGGCCGCTCCACACAGCAGCGTATTATTCTACAGGAGACGCCAGTTGAAGTAGTGGAACAGTTCAACTACCTTGGCAGTATTGTTTCTGCAAACGAAGGTACGGATATGGACGTTAAAAGTAGAATGAATAAAGCTTGAGCTGCCTTCGGTACCCTGTCCCCAATTTGGAAATCCAGTCAGATCTCCTTACGCACTAAGTTGAGATTCTTCGAATCCAATGTCAAATCCGTGCTGTTATATGCTTGTGAAACCTGGAAAGTCACGTCTACTATTTCGAAGAAAATGCAGGCTTTTGTGAATCGCTGTCTTCGCCACATCCTAAAAATTCGCTGGCCACAAATAATATCAAATGAGGAATTGTGGCGCAGGACAAGTCAAGAGCGGCTGGACGTCGACATAAGAAAGCGTAAATGGCGTTGGATTGGTCACACACTGAGGAAACCAAACGATGAAATTGCAAAGCAGTCCTTTGAATGGAATCCTCAGGGTGCACGGCGGGTTGGAAGACCAAGAACAACATGGAAATCAACTGTCTTAGCGGAAGCAGAATCCCAGAGAAAGACGTGGCCACAGCTAAAGTACCTTGCAGCAGACCGTGAAGGATGGAGACGTTTTGTTGACGCCCTATGCCCCAGCCGGGGTTACAGGACACGATGATGAAGATCAGTATCCTGGGCATTAGCAAAACTAGGTGGAGAGGAAGAGCCGAATACAGAGCTGAGCTGACTCTGGGCAAACGAGAATGCTGTATTCCGGGGAGCATTATGTTGAACGAAGAAGCGAGGCATAGTCTTATATCCTGGGCGCCCATTTCCACAAGAAAAATGACAGCAAGGTTCCGTTCAAAAATTCGCAACGTCACAATAATGGAAGACAAAACCTTCTACACTCATCTTAACTCAGTTTACAGTGGTGTTCCAAGAGCCGACATCATAATTGTCATGGGAGATCTCAATGCCTAAGTCGGTTCAGACAACTACGGTCTGGAACGCGTAATGGGGAAAAATGGCTTGAGGTCACGGAATGAAAATGGCGATTTGCTGGCCGATTTTTGTAACGCGAATCGTCTTGTACTGGGTGGGACTGTGTTTAAACATATGACTTGCAACAAAATCACCTGGGTTCATCCGGATGGTCAAACTGAAAACCAAATAGACCACATCATGATTCAGCAGCGATGGAGGAAGTCAATGTGCGATGTTCGAAGCATTAGAAATGCCGACATGGGAAGCGACCACCATTTGGTTCACATGAGTCTCAAGCTACGAATTGCAGCTGTACAACGTCAATCACGGGGTGCAGCAAGGAATTCGAAGTTCAATACAAATGCTTTAACTGATCCCAACATATGTCGTAACTATGTCACCAACCTTAACGACAGAGCTTCGTCATTAAACGGAATACAACATTCAACAATTTATGAGATGTGGGGTGATATAAAAAGTGTTTTTATGGATGCTGGATCCGAAACTGTACCCAAGCAGTCGAGAGTTAGAGAATCTTGGATATCCCAAGACACCTGGGATAAAATCGAGCTTCGCAAATCGTTGAAGATGCAAATAAATATCGAAGCGGATGCTCAACGAAAGGCTGAATTGCGAAGAGAGTATCGCTTAGCACATAAGATGGTCTATCGCTGTGTGAGACGTGACATGAGGGTGAGGTTAGTGGTCTCGCAGAAAATGCGCAAAACGCTGCAAGCAGAGGAGATATGAGGGAATTGTACCAGATATCCAAGGATGTTGTCGGGAAGAAAAGCAACACCAATCATCCTGTAATGGATGTGGACGGTACACTTTTGGTATCAATCGAGGATTAGCTGCGCAGGTGGAAAGATTGCTATTGTGCCTTTCTTAGTGAGGGTTCTGTCGAGCAGAGTGCTGAAGTGCCCCAGCTTAACGAGATGCGTAGATCATATAGGGGTATTGACATCGATCCCCTTACAGTACTGGAAATTCAATCTTCGATAAATCTTCTCAAAAACAACAAAGCAGCTGGACTTGACGGTATACCAGCCGAGTTCCTGAAAGCTTACCCTGTCAGAACGGCTAGTATTCTACACCCGTTGATACAAGCTGTGTGGGAAAACGAAATCTATCCCAGCGACTGGAAGGATGGTGTAATTGTTAAGTTGCCAAAGAAAGGTGTTCTTAAGAATTGCAACAATTGGCGAGGTATAACAGTTTTGTCCGTTTTTCCAAAACTTATGGCAACCTTCTTTATGGAGCGGATAAAGGTTAGAATGGAGTCTACACTCAAGAGGCATCAAGCTGGTTTCTGCAGTGGGTGGTCTTGTGTCGACCATATCAACACTCTGCGTATCGTTCTTGAGCAGTCTGCGGAGTTTCAATCACCGCTTTACCTCATGTTCGTGGATTTTTAGAAGGCCTTTGACCGAGTTAACCGTGAATGTATATGGAGATCACTTCTTGGTAGAGGAATTCCCCCAAAAGTTGTTGCCATTATAAGAGAGTCCTTTATCCTATATATCCGACTCTTTCGAAGTGCGGCAGGGTGTGAGACAGGGAGATGTTCTATGTCTATCGCCAATTCTCTTTCTACTGGCGATTGACGATGTTTTGACGGCCAGCGTTGGAACAGCAGAGAGGCAGGGCATTCAATGGAGACCGTTTGAAAGGCTTAAGCTAGAACTATAATGCTCGGAGGGGCACTTAAGTGGTCGGAAGAAAACAAGCGAATACACGGAAAGCATTTGACGCGACTATAATTGCGAAGTGGAGCGTTTCGTCAAGTTTCGTTCAACTTTGGTTGCGGAAGTGAGGTGCGCTCCCGAGCGCACCTCACTTAAGTAAAACTGACATTTGGTGAAATAGGAATGCCAAAAAGAGAAAGATGATAGTTACATTATGGGTGTGTTCCCCTTTTTTCGGTACGGAAAGCTACTTTTCGTTGGTTTTTGTCATTAGCTTCAGTGCCCTTCCGACTATTATAGTTCTACCTTTAGTCACTTAGACTATGCCGATGACATATGTCTCTTGGTAAATAACATCAGCGGGCTGAACGGGATGTGTCAAGCTCTGAAGGTAAAAGGAGAGTCGAGTGTTCTAATAATAAAAAAATAATAAAAAGACAAAAATAATGCTCACAGGCCGCTCCACACATCAACGTATTTTAATACAGGAGACGCCAGTTGAAGAGGTTGAATAATTTAACTACCTTGGAAGTACTGTTTCAGCAAATGGTGGTACTGATCTGGACGTTCAAAGTAGAATAAATAAAGCTCACGCAGCCTTCAGTTCTCTCTCCCAAATTTGGAAATCATGTCAAATCTCCTTGCGCACAAGTTGAGATTCTTCACATCCAATGTCAAATCCGTGCTGTTATATTCTTGCGAAACCTGGAAAGTCACGACTACCATTTGAAAGAAATTGCAGGCTTTAGTGAACCGTTGTCTACGCCATATTCTAAAAATTCGCTGGCCACAAATTATATCAAACGAGGAATTGTGGCGCAGGACAAGTCAAGAGCGTCTGGACATTGACATAAGAAAGCGTAAATGGCAATGGATTGGTCACACACTGAGGAAACCAAACGATGAAATTGCAAAGCAGTCCTTTGAATGGAATCCTCAGGGTGCACGGCGGGTTGGAAGATCAAGAACAACATGGAAATCAACAGTTCTAGCAGAAGCAGAATCCCAGAGAAAGACGTGGCCACAGTAAAAATATCTATCTGCTGACCGTGAAGGATGGAAACGATTTGTTGGCGCCCTATGCCCCAACCGGGGTTACAGGACTTGATGATGATGATGACAGAAAACAAGCACAGAATAACTCTTGCTAACCGCTGTCTTTTTGGGCTTGGTAGTCGGTAGGCGATAGTTGGTAAAAGCCCTATCGAGAAGTATCAAGGAGATTCTATACAAAACTATCATTGGTCCGGTCTTGCTGCTCTCCCAGATACATAGATAAAAGCTCAGTATAGGCTATTGATTATGTCCTAAAAACAGGGCAATAAGGAAGTAAGACGTTCATGGAATTTTATTGTAAAAATCATTAAAGTGGTCATTGAAGATGAGAAAACCGTGGAGTGCTATTAAATTGGAGGGTGTGTTTTTAAGAGGGGGGTGCAAAAGCACCCATTTTGGTTTTTTGCATGTAACTCGAAAACCAAGCAAAATTTCGAGATAATTCTCAAAATCTTTTTTGTAGAGTATAAAATTTTGATTTTTGGATTTTTGAACAAAAAATTAAAAAAAATTTTAGTTAGCTAATTTTTAAAAAAATCATTGCAAAAAAATGTGAAAAATCGCATTTTTGTTTTTTTTTACGTATTTGCTTATAACTTTCTTACCAGCAGAGATTAGTATAGGCATTGCCTAATATAAAAGAAAAATAATTAAATTTCCTTTAAAATAAATTAAAAAAAACGGTTTGGATAAAAATCGACCTTTAAAAAACTTAACATCAGCCTAGTTTGAACGACTACTTCTCGGTTGATTTTTATACAAACAGTGTTTTTTAAATTTATTTTAAAGGAAATTTAATTATCTTTCTTTTATATTAGGCAATGCCTATACCAATCTCTGCTGGTAAGAAAGTTATAAGCAAATACGTACAAAAAAAAAACAAAAAAAAATGTGACTTCTCACAATAGCCTAGTATCTTCGAGAGACAAGTTCTACTCACGATTTAGTAGGTGAATATATGGTTTGTGCTAATAGGCAAAGTAACACCTGGCGAAGAAGATACAACCAACAGGTATACAAGATGTACAGCGGCGTGCCCTAAGTCAACAAACTAGGTTTTCAATGAACAAGATGGCTTGGGCGTGTAGAGCTAATGACCACTGATGCTCCAGCTCGTAAGGTATTCAACGCTGAGAGAGGTTAAAACAGAGGCAGACCTCATCTCCGGTGGCGTGACCAACTTGAGGGAGAGCAAGCAAAAGATTTAGATAGCTGGCGGAGTCTATTGAGTGAGCATGTAGGTTATTGCCAATACATAATTTCCTTATGAACCCGTTAAGCTCCAAGCAATGGAGTTCACGAGATATTCGGCTTAAAAATACCGCAAACTGTATATAAAAAGAACAAGCAACATACACAGTACTCATATGGAAACAGAAAGATTGTTGAAATCCACTTTTTTATTAACAATTTGATTTTTCAAATACAAATTTCGAAATGAAAATATCAAAGTGGTAACCATGAACGATGAATGAGCTTGCATCGGATGCTACTTCTAGCTAGCAGCTCAACACTGCTGTTCTGAGTGCTGCTATATAAGAAATAACACGAAAATTCTTCTTCTAGACAATTGCGGATGGTAATTAACCGATGTGGAATGATGCTTCAGCTTTTTCTTCTCACGGTGTTTGTTATCCTTGAAAATTCTATTTGGGAAATGAGTATGGTAATTTTCTGCGTTTCAAAGCCTCTATTCCAAAGTGGATATATATGCTTATCTATGTATATACCTACCTAGACCTATTTCTCATGTAGTGTTGATCTACATACATCCATATGTATATGATAGTACAGAAAGTACAATTGACATTTTCTGCACTTTTGTTAAGACACTTTGAAGAAGAGTGCCTGCCTATACCATGAGAAAATGAATGTCCTTTGATGCAAGTGCAGTAAAAAGAAAAACGTTTATTTGTTTTCTTGTTTGACCATGCAGAAAATAAGTTTTGAATGTTGGTGTTTCATATAAATATTCGTAAAGACAAAATATAATACAGAAATTAAAAATAGAACCTTATTGTTTTCAAAAGAACAAACTTTCTTTAACCTATGATGAGTGATGTTAGAGATAATCTGTCAGGTAAAGAGTTGAGAGAAAATCTGAATTATATTGTTTTATATTCTTCTTATATATTTCGCCTGACAACCTTTTACCACAATAACCCCTGTTTTCACTATAAGAGTATTAAAATTAAAATTTCTTAAAATTACTTTTAAAAGTTTTTAAGAGATGAATTTGAAAATTCAATTTTAATCGAATATTTAAAAAAATAAAAATTGAGTTTTTTTTTTTAAATGGGTACAAGACTAATTTAAGTAGATAGTCTGGCTTGGGGCATGTACATTGTACATGTGGAATGAAAGTATGTAATGTATATATTTTTTTTACAGAGAAATTAAAATACACAACTAGGTGGCACCTACTTGCTTTTATAGTTCAAGTTGCTTGGTGTTTTAGAAATTTTATATAATACAGGGTGGCACATAAGTAACGTTTAGATTTATTTGATGAATAACATTTTTCTGTTTCAAGATTTTTTGACCTTTAGTCCGAATTCGTTTCGCCCAGGTACAACAATTGGGGATTGGGCTCATCAGTTAGATGTCTTCTAGGCGTCTGAATTTAATCAAATTCCACTATAGAAAATATAATAATTTAAGGTGCTTTGGTGCTGTTTATTTAATCATGTTTATTTAATCACTTACATCACGTTACAATACAACTTTGAAAACAGCTAAAGAAACTATTTTTTTGGTTTTTAACGGGAATATCTCAAAAACGTGGCCCGATAGAATTTTTCTGACTTCAGATTCGAGTTCAGCACATCAAAAACCTACGGAAAAGTATATTTTGATTTCTGTAACAAAAAATCTTGTTGACCAGTGTTATAAATAAAATTCTGTATAAAAACATTTATTTTTTTATTATAGTCTATTTCTAGAAAAAGTTTCCCCTCCCACCTAAATGGGGGGAAATAAACCTCCCCCCCCATACGACATTGTGGTTGTCTTAGTTTTACCAATACACCCTGTTTTGATCGCTATTTAAGCGAAGCGTTGGGATGCGATGCCAACGCCCACCACACTCAATGGGGAGGTAAGGATGTCAATAAAAGGGGTGTGTCAATTTTTGAATACATTCTCTGTTCAAACGTCATGTTATGTAATAAGGGAAATCACCCAACATTTAGGAACAAAAACAGGGAAGAGATTCTAGATCTCACTCTTATGAGCAATAACGATAAAATTTCTGTAGGGAATTGGAGATCCTCACCTGAGGAATCTTTCTCAGATCACTTTAGGATACTCTTTACTCTAGACAGGAATAATAATGAGATTAAGAGTTAAAATGAATAAATCTTACTTTGAATAAAAAAATAATCTTTATTGAATCGAATCTTTCTTAAGACTAAAGTAACAATGTGTTTTAATAAAGCATTAAACCTAGCAATGTATATGAAATATGTAACGCTTGCAAAAATTACATTCTATGGAAAAAATAATTTGTGTTGCAGAGTTGCATAAATGAAATAAAATAATTCTGTGAAATGATATTTGGAAAGAAAAATATGTTAACTGATTCCGTGGAAAAATGCAAAGTAGGTATATCTGTAAGTATAACGGAAATGAGGTTCGGTGCAAAGTGCGACGAACCTTTTAAATTATGTTTTTATTGGAGGCACGTGTAACAATTAAGCCCTTTAGAAACCCAACTAGAACAAATTGGACAGAGTACACAAAATGGTTGAACGATCGTATCGACCCACCAGAGGAAGAAACGTTTTCGGCAACCTCAACCATAGATACTGTTGTTCAAAACCTTACTAGTGAAATGAGAACGGCCTTCGAAAGATATTGCCCTATATCTCGTAACATTAAACTAACTAGCCCACCATGGTGGAACAACAGTGAACTTAAGAAGCGAAGAACAGAGGTCAGAAAACTTTTCAATAAAGCCAAACTGAGTAAATTAGAGGTAGACTCGAATTCTTATAGAGCTGAACTTAACTCATACACCAAGGAGTTAAGAAGGGCCAAAAAGGATTCATGGGCTAGACACTGTGAATCCATTGAGAATACAAGTGAGGCAGTGAGACTTCGAAAGGTCCTTGCCCATAATCCCACGATTCCGGGATATATTAAACATCCCGATGGTTCGTGGTCGAACTCGAGCCAAGAAACACTTGAACTTTTTATGCAAACGCATTTTCCTGACTGTAGGAGCCCTGAGGACTCAGGTTATAAACAACGAGACTCCTTAGAAACTCTACAATCAGCATCAGAATTGGATCAGGTTATCACAGAGCAGAAGATTATGTGGGCAATAAACTCGTTCAAACCCTTTAAATCAGCTGAACAAGACGAGATAATTCCGGCATTTCTTCAACATGCTCTACAGATAATCACCCTATGGCTTAGGGTAATCTTCAAAAGTTGTGTTAAACTTAGATACGTCCCTACCAACTGGAGAAAAGTTAAAGGCGTCTTTATTCAAAAAGCTGGGAAACCGACACACTCGACAGCAAAAGATTACAGACCAAGAAGTCTCCTCAAGACATTGGAGAGAATTATTGATCTGCATGTTAGAGACCTTCTCAATCCAAACATTTTATGCAACTACCAACACGCTTACCTTAAGGGTAAGTCAGTGGAGACTGCGTTGCATGAGGTCGTTTCACAAATTGAGAAAAGTCTCGAGCACAAAGAACATACCCTGGCGGCATTTTTGGACATTGAGGGAGCGTTTAACAACGTAAAGACGGATTCCATTAAATCTGCTCTGGAAGAGGTTGGAGTTGAGCCTGCCATTGTAGACTGGATTTATACTATGCTCAATGGCAGAATCATAAACTCGCGACTTGGAGATACTATTGTTGAGAAAACAGTTACAAGAGGCACGCCACAAGGAGGGGTAATTTCACCTCTCTTTTGGATCCTAGCTGTTAATAAAATTCTTACAAGACTTAGGAGGAATCAGGGCATTAAAATTGTGGCCTATGCAGACGACATAGTAATTTTGATATCGGGTAAGTATCTTACCACTAAGTATCTTAGAACTATCTTCTAGGGCAACACAAAACGGTCTCGGGGTTAGCCCTACAAAAACCGAACTAGTTCTGTTCACGAATAAAAAAAATTAGGGGATTTTACTCCTCCCAGACTTATTGACATTCCTCTGAAACTCTCCAAGGAAGCTAAATATCTTGGAGTTATCCTTGATTCCAAGCTAACATGGAAACGTAACACAGAGGAAAGAATGAAAAAAGCACTATGCGCTTTCTACACATGCAAAAAGACCTTTGGTACACGGTGGATTATGCGACCGCAGGTTATCCAGTGGATGTACACGACGATAGTTCACCCCATACTTACCTATGGTTCTGTAGTGTGGTGGAAGGCTGTTGATAAGGTAAGCTATCTCAAAAACCTGAATAAGGTATAGAGACCAGCCTGTATAGGAATAACGGGGGCACAGAGGTCTACACCACAGGCAGGGTTGGAAATTATTTTAAATCTTCCAGCCCTAGACGAGTACACTAGATGCACAGCAGCCAAAAGCGCATTTCGACTCAAAGAACTGGGCTCTTGGAAGCACAGCACATATGGTCATGGGTCTATCCTACAAAGGTATGACACAGTGGCTGGACTTGATGTGAAGACTGATTACATTCCACCTTTAATGGATTTTAACAAACACTTCTCTATTTCAATACCCGAAAGACATGAATAGGAACCCAACTCATTAATTAGTAAACAGGGTATCCCCTTCTATACTGACGGGTCAAAAATGGAGGAAGGAACAGGTGCGGGGGTGTTCTGTGAAGCCCTTAATATTAGAGAGTCATATAAACTCCCAGATGAGTGTAGTGTCATTCAGGCTGATATTTATGCTATCCAAGAAGCGGCAGAATTGGTACACAAGAAAAAACTGATCTCGTCGGAGATCACATTTTTTGTGGACAGCCGAGCTGCGATCAAAGCAATAGCCAGTGAGACCATAAGATCCAAAACAGTGGCAAAATGTCGAGGCATACTGAACAAAATTTGCAACACTAACCGAGTCAAACTCTGCTGGGTTCCTGGACATAGCAATATAGAAGGGAATGACATAGCATATGAACTAGCAAGGAAGGGGTCATTAACAAATGGAAACAGTAGTAGCCAATTAGACATGGGACTAGACATACCGATCGGCGTAATTAAAACGAAAATGGACCTAATAACGAAAGAGCAAATCAAGAAATCCTGGATTACCAGGAACGATTGCGTTATCCCTAAAAGTCTATGGCCAAGAATTAATGAAAAGGAGACTCAGTATATTCTATCGCTGAGTAAAAAGAACATTAGAATCTTGATAGGTGTACTAACGGGTCACTGCGCCATTGGCACAATGGCCACCAGACTGGGTGTACTCGCACCCGACTATTGTAGGAGCTGTCAGGATGTAGAAGAAATAGAAACCATTAAACACCTGCTCTGCTTTGTTTTACACAATGTGCAGCTATCTGACTCTTTCGAAGTGCGGCAGGGTGTGAGACAGGGAGATGTTCTATCGCCAATTCTCTTTCTACTGGCAATTGACGATGTTTTGACGGCCAGCGTTGGAACAGCAGACAGGCAGGGCATTCAATGGAGACCGTTTGAAAGGCTGAGCCACTTAGACTATGCCGATGATATATGTCTCTAGGCAAATAACATCAGCGGGCTGAACGGGATGTGTCAAGCTCTGAAGGTAAAAGGAGAGGCGATTGGTCTAAAAATAAATTGCAAAAAGACAAAAATAATGCTCACAGGCCGCTCCACACATCAGCGTATTTGAATACAGGAGACGCCAGTTGAAGAGGTTGAACAATTTAACTACCTTGGAAGTATTGTTCTAGCAAATGGTGGTACTGATCTGAACGTTCAAATTCAAAGTAGAATAAATAAAGCTCGCTCAGCCTTCGGTTCTCTCTCCCAAATTTGGAAATCATTTCAAATCTCCTTGCGCACTAAGTTGAGATTCTTCGAATCCAATGTCAGCTCCGTGCTGTTATATGCTTGCGAAACCTGGAAAGTCACGACTACCATCTCAAAGAAATTGCAGGCTTTTGTGAACCGTTGTCTACGCCATATTCTAAAAATTCGCTGGCCACAAATTATATTAAACGAGGAATTGTGGCGCAGGACAAGTCAAGAGCGGCTGGACGTTGACATAAGAAAGCGTAAATGGCAATGGATTGGTCACACACTGAGGAAACCAAACGCTGAAATTGCAAAGCAGTCATTTGAATGGAATCCTCAGGGTGCTTGGTTGGTTGGAAGACCAAGAACAACATGGAAATTAACAGTTCTAGCGGAAGCAGACTCCCAGAGAAAGACGTGGCCACAGTTAAAATATCTATCTGCAGACCGTGAAGGATGGAAACGATTTGTTGGCGCCCTATGCCCCAACCGGGGTTACAGGACTTGATGATGATGATGAAACACCTGCTCTGCGATTGTCCAAACCTCCAAACAAGCCGCCTACGTTACTTGGGGAACAGGTTTGTTGGAGAACTGGACGATCTAGCGCAGGTCTTAATGGTAAATATGAGGAAATTCATAGAGAGCACAGGCTGGTTCGTAAATGAGCCAGCCTATCTGAATCATTAGTTTAGGAGCACTTCTGCTTTCTTTTTGTAAGGGGATCACAATGGACCAACAGGCCCACGTGTTTGCAACAGCCTCTGTGCTGTGCACACCCCTCCTAACCTAAACTATAATTTAATATAATATGATTTATAATTTCATAAACAAACACTAAAGTTCCTTTTATCTAAACTCCTTTTAAATTTTATCAGACATTTAAAATTTTTCAGTTTCACCAATGTAGAAAAGGGATATTTTAGGGATATTTTAATTTAACTGAGTTTGCCTCACATCCCCGGACACAAACAAAGTGGTTATTTCCTTCGCACATACGAGGTTTATGAGAAAAAGTGAAAAAGCATCATGGATGAAGGGCAATTTATTCTGACAGCTAAGTATCAGCTATTGTTGACTAGAATGGATTAGCAAAAAAGACTTTTAAAATTTAATGAGACAAAAACGAGCTTTTAGTTTACAAGGCATTTAAAATCTTCTTAAATATAAAAGTATTTGGTGAAACCAAAAAACATCATTTAAAGGCTAAATGGCTTTTTAAATAATTAAAAGCGTTTCGTGAAATTGGCTATTATTTATATTTAACACTTTTAAAAATCTCAAACGGTCTGGCAGAGTAACGGCCCCCACCAAATGGTCTTGGACACACATTTTTGTAATCAGGGAAGCATTGTCTACGGATGTGTGAACAAAAATTTTGGTTCATACAATTATCCCCAAAGTTGATTTTTCTGCATTTTTAAGGTACTATTACTGATTAAAGCCACGACCAGGGAGTGCAAGACTTTCATTTCATTCATAAGCCTCAATACAGCTTTCGTCTCATGTGCTTCATTTTTGGTTAACTTTTACACCCAAACATTTACTGTGGGCTCTTATGCGGGGTATACATTGTTCAAATGCTTGTCATGCGTCTGAGAGTGTATTAGTAAGTTCTTTTTCAATTGCATATACATTATACACACATCATGCATGAGGCTTCAATAATTTATTTTTACTGAAATATTGAAGCGAAAAGACGTATGGTTCTGGTCCGATCGCGGATGTTATTCTTTGTCGTTTCATCGGAAAAATAATTGTTTCAAATTGTATCGTTTCATTTTATTTGAATTAGTATTTAAAAATATAAAAACAAAAAATGAGTGACACGGATGACTGCTGTATCGCTGTGGGACTAGCGCTTGCATGGAAGAAGAAAAGAAAGTTTCGGAAGAAACGGGTGTGGATGTAAGAATGGCTTAAAAAAGGAAGCAAGTTTTCACATGAAAATCTACTTAGTGAGCTGAGGTTATGTTCACTACCGGATTTTAAAAATTTCCTCCGCATGGATGAGGCGGCCTATGATAAACTTCTTGAAATGATTACACCTAAAATTATAAAAAAAGATACTCAAATGCGAGATGCAATACCTGTCAGTCAACGTCTTTCAATTACTCTTCGCTATTTAGCTACGGGTAATACGTTTGCGGATTTAAAATTCATCAGTGCTATATCTGAGCATTCTATTGGTCGTATTGTCATCGAAACGTGCGAAGCAATTATTGAGGTCCTAAATGATCAAATAAAAGTAAGTAAAAGAATCCTTTTTTAATCCATATTATTTTTGTTTTATTGTAATGAAAATAATTGAGAAAAGATTATTTAAATGTTGCAAAATATTGGGCAGTGTCGGAAATTTGGGTGCTGGTATTTTCGCTGGAAATCACATGTGCCTGCGGCGATGATGATTGCCATGATAAATCATTAAAATTTGGTGAAGATACCCTTGGTACTGGTATTATAAAATTTCGACGAGATAAATTATTTGAGGAAGCATTTTGTGCATATGCACCATCATATGAAAAGTCGGACATTTGATTATGTGAAGATATGACTGAGTTTTCCAAAGTTGAATAAATGCTTGCACTTGGTACAGGAGTGCTTGTCCTGCTAGTGATATTTAGATGCATTGAATTTCTGCGCAATCCACCCATTTGGGCTTCAAACAATATGTCATTTATAAATTTTTCCGCAAACATTCGTTGGGTTTCTTCCAATTTTTTGAGCTTCAATGCCCATGTATCTGCAACCGCATGAAATTCATTCTTTGGCCGGAAATTTTGAAACTTTCTAACATTTACGCTATTTACGATTGTTTTACAACGGTGCATGTATGCCCTTAATAAGTTATTTGAAGTTTAATTTCTTGTTATTCAAATTTTTTTTCTAGACGCCTACAACAAAAGAAGGTTGGAAAAAAATTGCGGACGACTTTTTTTATCGTTGGAATTTCCCGAACTGCGTGGGAGCATTAGACGGGAAACATGTGGCAATCAGAAAGCCTCCTGACTCTGGCTCCTTTTATTTTAATTATAAAAAAATTTTCAGCATCGTGCTTATGGCACTCATCAACGCAAACTACGAATTTATAATGGTAGATATAGGCGTCAACGGCAGAATATCCGATGGGGGTGTTCTGGGTCACACGAAGTTTGGAAAAGCGTTTTCTGAAAACGCCTTGAATTTACCAGACGCTAGCCTGCTGCCTATGAGCGACAAGAAACTGCCATATGTTTTCGTTGGCTATGATGCTTTTCAGCTTTCGGAACATCTAATGAAACCATATTCACAGACAGGGCTAACAGAGCAGCAACGAATTTTCAACTACCGGTTAAGCCGCGCTCGCCGAATAGTAGAAAACGCTTTCGGCATATTGGTTTCACGATTTGGAGTGCTTCAAAGAGCAGTTGCACTTTCACTGGAGAAAGTTCAAACCATCGTCCTTGCCTGCTGCTATCTACACAACTTCTTGCGTGCCAAAGTTTCCAACCAATATTTTCCACCGGATTCTGTTGACCAAGAGCAGTTGCAAAATGGAACTATAGTTCAAGGAGCGTGGAGAAGTGATTGCGAAATAACTTCCTTAGAAAATACATTATTCCGAAACTCCACAACCAACTCAAAACTGATCAGGGACACCTTCTGCGAATATTTCAACAATGAAGGTCAAGTCTCTTGGCAAAAAAAATTCGTTACTGGTCAATAAAACTGTGTTATGTACATTATGTACATTAGGGTGGTCCTTATTTGTATGGAGGAAAAAAAAAGTTGTTTGTTTTTACTGAGCACCATTTTTTTCTGTTCTTCTACATTTGAAACGTGTACCAACAAAATTTCATGCTAATCGGATTGTATTAACACGTGCCGCAATGAGTTTGAAAATTTGAATTTTCAAAAAATCGACCAAAACCGAGTGCTATTAAAAATTTGATTTGCAGAATTAATAAAGTGCACTTACAAATCTGTTACTTACTCTTGCTTCAAAATAAAAAAAATCAAAGGCCCGACTGGGTCGCACGTTCTTGCTCAAAAAGTTCAATTTGCTTGGAAATAAAGAATTTTTAAAAATATCCGAGTAACTATACAAACATTTTTAAAATTATTATCGAAATCTTTTGAGCGGTTTTTAAGATAGATAAGGTTTTTCATAACGTTTGTGTAGCAAGTACCGTTATTTTTGGAGCTAAAACAGTATTTAAATAATCCCTAACTCTCACAGGGGTATCAACTTTAAGCTCAATGCGGCACGTGTTAACGTGATTTAAAAAAAAAATAAAAAAAATAGGGTAGTGTTTTAAGATGTCAATGAACAAAAAAAACAGGTGCTCAAAAGTTTTTAAAATAAGGACCACCCTAATGTACATATATCTTATATTTCAATAAAATTAAAAAAAAGCTACTCACATCTGTTATGTTTTCATTAACTCCTATATTGCTCCTTGAAGAGCACGGCTTCTCATTATCACGCAAAAAGTCCAAAGCATCAAAATAGAAAAGTGTCGGTTCGTTTTCTTCGGTGATTCCAGAGCCACTCCTCTCCAAACCCGAAATCCGCTTTAACTCCCTCCTATAATTTGTCCGCAGGGTATTAACTTTTTGTGCAACTTCTTTTTGTGTAGCTTCAGGATACTTCTCTCGATATTTTTTGAAAAGCGTTTCATTTTGTGTATTTTTGAGGTCCCGATTGGCGTATTCCTTGCCCTTTATGTTCCACAAGGCTGGTAGGCAGTAGCGGATTAAGGATTTGGCTGTTGGGGGTGGAGTTCCCTTAGACACATCTTTTGTAAAATTCTCATGCGATAACCCTACCAACCCAAAATTTTCTTTTCTCAGAAAGTAGGCTAGTCGGCAGCTGAACCAAAAAAGATTTTGTATAGTGCAAAAATATATGTAGGTACTTAATAGGAAAATTCTGCAAAATGTTATGATTCGAAATGGAGCATCTGGTAATTAGTAAGATTCAGCTGCTATTTTGAAAAGAAGCTTTGACCAGTTTCTATACAAAGACACATCGTATACAAAAGTTGTTAGGATATGTTTATAGGAACTTGTAACGGTATTAGCTGTTCCTACTCCACAAGATGTTTTGCCTTTTCACTGATCCCTTCGAACCACAGGATCCTCAGAGACACCAGTGAATGTGAAGTAGGCTGTCCAGCTGGCTGAGTGCTATTGGGCATGCTTGCTATGGCCATAGGACTAGCTCGACGGTGGGGTGGGTTGTTGCAAACGCCACTGGACATCCGTTCATCTTACATGCCTCGATTAACAAACAAAAAACTACTAATGATCCTTGATCGCGGTCAATACGTCAAATCAACTCCATAATCTAGGAACCAGTGGGTGTTGTTGGTCCTGGAGTGTGACCCTCCCTCCGTTCACTACACAAAGTAGGAACTCCATGGCTACCACTCCACTCAAAAAATATTAATGTGGTAACCCCTAACTCGAAGCCTTAAAGATTGTTTATTTAAACTTCATTTTCAAACTACCGATAATCCTCCACAAAGTTTCACTCATCTGAGCACTACCAAAAAATTTAATCCAATATCATCTCAACATTAAATAATCAATTAAAGATAAAGATATTGAAATATCATATTCGTTTATTCACAAAAAGTAAGACTTAATGATTATTTAAAGGAAATGTATGCAACGTACGCATTTATGAAATGTTAACACATTCAAGTTGACTCAAACAAAAAAAATATTTATAATGTAATCTTAGTGCATAGGATTTCAAATATTTGAGTGTATATTTAAGAGTTCAATGACATTAGCCTAGGTCAGTAAATTGTTAAACTCGCAACTCACTCAGGAGAATAATTAAAGTTACAAAAAAAATGAATCATAAACGGTATTACCGAATTCACCCAAGATCTTAACTAAAGAGAAAGTTCTTCTTCTATTTTCTTTCTTGTTTTTATAGATCTCACTCAATTACCTATACATTGGTATCAATCAATCGATACTCCCCCATTCACATATAGCTTTAAATTTATAAACAAATTTAAAAAAAAATGACTCACCGATATCCTCTCCTCCAATGAAGCAGTGCGCACGACTTGAGTTGGTGGGAAGATTCCGAGATTGAGAAAGTTACTCCACTTTGAACTCTTTAGGAGTTGCTTTTGCTAAACATTAGGGTAAACCAAAGGAAAATTTAAAGCTTTGCATGTATGAAGAAATATACCATTTGAGTTCTTAATACTTATCTTGAGTGATTTCGTCACATTCGGAATAAAAGTTCTTAGGCTAAGTTAATTACTCAAAAAAAAAAAAAAATGAATTGATCTGTCTTATCTCCTATGACATTTAGTTGATGATGGTGGACAGCTGATGGATGATGTTGGTGAACGGAGGTATGTAGTTAGTTGGACGAAATGATGGGATAGTGGATGCGATTTGCTAGGATTAAATGGATCTAGGAGTAGATGTTGTAGGTGTTCAGGGTTGTGTAGGGCTGATGATGATCCAAACACGGGGATTAGGTTGATGACGGATGATGAGGCTTATTAAAACGTGTTGAATTTAGTTGGATAATGCCCAGATTATATTCTTGGACGTTGATCATTAATGCTGTGCTGACTGTGCCGAGCGTAAGAAAACTCCTTCGCACGTGGTTTCACCACCGCATGCGTGTACACAGCCAGCCGATTTATTTGGAACTTGGGTCCAAAAGAAAAAAAAAAGAAAAACAAATCTATAAGAGAAGAATGTGTTAGGTTATGTGGTTTATTGTCATTACCACTTAATTTCAAGTATTTTACCTTAGATCCTGATTTAATGATCGTGGAATTCTTGAGCTCGCGTAGCTTAAATCGCTCAAGGTGAACAATAATCCTTTCTAAGGGCCTGCTTTTGGTAGGTGGTTCTGATATACGAGTACCTTAAAGAGGTGTCAGATATATCGATATAAAGATCCTAATTATCACAAGGTTTGTACCTTCTTTGACGGCTTGGTACTAACGAAGCGTTAGGTTCCGTGAAAGACCGTTTGACACACGTGATCACTATACTTTACTTTTCTAGTCACGTGGCCGAATCTTCTCACGTGACCTCTGGCTTGGACTATGAAACAAAAGCGACGCAAATTACCACCAAATGCAAGATCTTTCTTGAACACTAAAAAAAATCATTTTTACTTAAAAAAAAAACTCTACTTTCTCGGTAAGATGATCGCCGATGTTCCTTATTTATTACCTTGGCCAAAAAAGATTCCCTGCTTTACGGGAGCCAATTTGATCAAACGGTTAGTTAATAAGGAAGGGATCCAGAGTTTCCAGACGCAATCATCTTCTCTGGGATCCCCTGTGCAGGGTTTGACCTTCTTGTAAACAAAACCGTCTGATACACGAAGGTCAGGTAGCTGATTTTTATTTTCCTCTATTGTTTTGACTAATCCTACATATTCGTCCGACTTAAAAGCCGGATCGGTAAGATCAATGCATAGAACATCAGAAGGGTCCACAAGGATGTTTTGCTGAGATCCTATCTCGTCCACTGCGTAGACTCGAGAGAGGGCATCTGGCACCACATTTTGAGTTCCCTTCCTATGCTCTATTTCAAAAGAGAATCGTTGAAGTCTGAGACTCCAACGAGCTAACCGCCCGTTTAAATCCTTTTGACTCATGAGCCACCGCAGGCTCGCATGGTCGGTTACTACCTTGAATTCTTGTCCCTCCACATAGGAGCGAAATTTTTCCACCCCTAGAACCGCTGCTAGGCACTCTAACTCGGTGATGCTATAGTTTCGTTGTGCAGACGAAAGTTTTTGTGAAAAGTAATAGATTGGTCTTTCGACTCCATTCTCATCTTCTTGGACTAGAACGCTTCCAACACCGGACGTTGACGCATCACAAAGGATCTTAAAAGGTTTCTTAAAATCAGGGTTGACAAGAACGGGTGCTGTTGTCAGAGCAAGTTTGAGCTCCTCAAAAGCTTTCATCGCTTCTGGAGTGAAATGAAAAGACTTACTTTTCTTAAGCGTATCTGTTAATGGCGTAGCTAGAGACGAATAATTGTGGACAAATCGCCGGTACCATCCTGACAGACCCAAAAATCGTCTCACTTGTCTAGCCGTTTTTGGTACAGGGAACTCTTTTATCGCCGAAACTTTATCTGGATCTGTCTGGATGCAGCCTCCTCCTACAATAAAGCCTAAGAATTTCAACTCTTTAAAACAGAATTTAGATTTTTCAATATTAATAGTCAAGCCGGCGTTTTTCAAAAGTGAAGAAAGTTTAGCCAAAATCTCCAAATGCTCCTCAAACGTTGACGAGACTACCAACAAATCATCCAAATAAACAAAAATACTTTGTCTCAATTCATGGGGGATCACTTTGTCCATGAGTCTACAAAGCCGTTGTGCGGCATTGCAGAGGCCAAAGGGCATGACCGTAAATTGATATAAGGGTCGGCCGGGCACGGTAAACGCGGTCTTTTCCCTTGATGCCGCCTCCAATGGTATCTGCCAAAAGGCGTCCTTCAGATCCACACTCGATATGAAATGTGTATCTGACTGACGACTTAGCAGCCCATCAACATGATGAAGTGGATAGGCATCGTTTTTCGTGACTTTGTTAACCCTCCTAGAGTCGAGGCACAGGCGATTTTTCCCGGGCTTCTGTACCAGGACAATAGGAGAGCTCCATGCACTGTTGCTTTCTTCGATGACGCCTAGTGAAAGCATCCTATCCAATTCATCATACATGAGGGCTTGAACCGCTGGAGAGACAGGGTAATACCGCTGCTTAACGGGCTCAGCATCCCCTGTGTTTATTATATGTTCCTCGAGCTTCGTTCGTCCGAGCCCAAATTTGGCTGCGGACGGAAACAAGCTAATAACATTTTGAAGCTCTTTGGATTGATCTGCTGAAAGCTCGTGAGCGTTTAGATCATTCGTTCTTTCTATCGATGAAATTTCAGAAATGAGGTGGGGTGCAATTTTGAAAGATCTCCAGAAATTAACCCCTAAATATAAGGGTTGCTCTAAAGATGGTACAAGGTAAAAAGTGATATCTTTCGTTATACCTTTGTATGCAACATTCGTCGTGAATTCTCCTACAATCGATTGTGGGTCACCGTTTGCTGTTTTAACTTTCGAATGAAAAGTTTTAACCGACACTCCTTCTTTTTTAACCAATTCGAGACATCCTGATCCTAGGCAGCTAATACTCGCTCCGCTATCTAGGAGTCCTAACATCTTCTTACCGAAAATGGAAACGCTAGCATATGGTCTAGGATAGGGTGTCCATAACGTGTTTGAAAAAAAAGAGGACATTTTCGAAAATTCAACTGTTTACCCCCCTCGCTCACCACACCATCATTAATAGATAAATATGACCAAGAGTTTACTTTAAGTTTATTTTATAAAAATATATAGGTACATATATGGTTGTGGTTTTTGGGAGAAACATGATAACTCCATATAAAAAATTGCGTCTTTACGTCCACTTTACATTGACCTAGAATCTAAGCGGGTAGACCGACTTTGTTCAAATTTTAAATGTTCATGAACGTAAGTTTTAGAAAATTGTGTTTCAAATTTGAAGAAAATGAGTTCACCAGTTTAGGTTCTAGGTCGATGTGGACGTAAGGACGCAATGTTTAAAATGGAGTTATCATGTTTCTCCCAAACACCACAGATATACTTATACAAGTAATGTATGTAGGTACATAAGAAACAGCAGTTTTGATAGTAATTGGTAGTTTTATTTAATATCTATTTTAAGAAAACATATCTGTGATATAAACCAGTATATTTTATAAACACTTATTTGCGCTTCAAATTAAAAAAAAATTAAAATACATAAACATCTGATTGAATTCAAAATATCGCATAATTTTAGTTAAATGTAGGCCAAATACCCAGTACATAAATCTTAGGTATTATACAGCGCAGGTTGTCAGTCGAAAATAAAAATGGCTGTGAGCGTGAGGAAGAAAACACACTTAAAAACAACAACAAATTAAAATTGAAATTGTCAGAAATAAAAAATGCTGGGAGTGTGATGACTTAAATACACGTAAAAACAACAACAAATACTGACATTTGACACAAATTTTGATATATGCGCAGAAGAAACAAAAATCAAAACTCTAATGATATTACCTTTAATATGTGTACTGTGGGCCAAATATACATTAATTTTCTTCCTCATCTGAAGTGTCATATTTTTGCGAGCTTCGAATTTGATTAAGATACTTATTTTCATATAAAAAGATTTCATAAAACTTTTGACAGCTAAAATCATTTAAGTTATAGGCAAATATGAGAGTCCTACTTTTAAACGATTTCGTCCATAGCGAACCAATCAACGAGAAAATACGTTCCACATAACAAAAAACAAAAAAAAGAACTGGCATATTTTTAAGAGCTCTGAATAAAACTCCAGAATTATAGACGAACTAAAAAAAATTGGTCCACTTTTGAGCAGATATTTTGTTTTTAAAATTGTCATTTTCTTTCGAAAGAAACTTGTTTAAATAGTAAAATTAGTCAAACAACTTTGTATCCAGTAAAACTTCCTTAGAAATTCGGTAATCGATACTTTTTTCTAAGTCTTCCATTACTTATTTCTTTTCTAAATTCATCCATCGATCTTGAATAGGAAAGTTTTTACTTCAGTGTATTAATGCTTTATTTTATATTTTAGAGGACAATACAAACGACATTAATGAAAAGTGCGTTAAGTTTATATTTTGGTCATTTAGGAAAAAGAAAAAGAGATAAAAAAGAGTACATAAATAAAAAAGAGTAAAAAAAAAGAATTTGATGAAAAAAGAAAGAATAAGATAGATCAGAGTCAAAAAAGAGAACATGTTCTCTTTAAAAGAGATGTTCTGGAAACCCTAGTCTAGGATCGTCGCTGTTACAAAGTTTGGTTGCGCTGATAGCCTTATGCGTCTCTCGTTTTAGTTTGAATCTCTCTCTAAGTAGTGGTGGAGAACTATCGATAGTGGCCACCATCGATAGTAATCGATAGTTATTTAAAACTATCGATAACTATCGATTACTATCGATAGTTTTCGACAATTTTTTCTTTCCATAAAAAGATAAAAAAAATATTTGTGTTTAAAAAAATAGTAATAATGACTTGTTCTGAAAATTTTGGTATTTTTGGATCTCAAAAACAAGAGTACCAATAGATTACTTGAGTAAATATGATAATATATAAAAGGATTGAAAACTGTTACAGCCCTTTTATTGACACGATTCAAAACTAGTTTTAATGTAAAACTAGTTACGGTTTTCGAGTGGTTGGCTTTGAGCATATTGGTATTATTCAAACAAAAATTGACATCTAAAACTCTGATTTCGAGTTTTAGATGTCACTTTTTGTTTGAATAATACCAATATGTTCAAAACCTGAAACTCAAAAACTCTATAGAACTAGTTTTACGTTAAAACTAGTTTTGAATCGTGTCAATAATAGGGCTGTTAGAGTTTTTATGTAGGTACCTATAAAATAAAAATAAGAAATTATTGTTGGTGTATCAATTTTGAGTATACATATACACTAAACAACGTTTTGGAAAAAACTAAAAATCCCGTTTATGAAGTATTGAATTTCCAAGTTATTGGCTTCTTTATTTAATATTCTCTGATTAGAACTCAAGCATTTTCACAGATAATGCATTCATGTGTAGGATCGAAAGATTGAGTTGGATTTGGGTTGAATCTTCGACCAAGGTAGAGTTTAGACGTGTTAGCTGAATTTGAAAAAGTTTTACACCCCTATTACGATTGTCAATTATCAATTTGATAGTTGGTAAACCTTGAAAATTGGTTTTTTACACTCAATTTATGAAAAAACTGGCCAACAATTCTTTCATATTTTTTAATTTTCTTGTTATTAGCAACTGTTTGCATCATTCTCAATGATCAAAACTTTTATAAGATGGATTTTAAAACATTGAATTTAAAATTTATCAATTATCAAATTGATAATTGAAAATCGTAATGGGGTGTTAATGAGGTTTTGATGAAGAGTAAAGTTTGATTGACTATCGAAAACAATCGATAGTGGTTAAAAACTATCGATTGTTTCCGATAGTGAAAACCATCGATTATAATCGATAGTGCCATCGATAGTTCTCCACCTCTATCTCTAAGCTTGAGAGTACGTTTTGAGGGTTGGTTGAAAATACGGTCTCGCACATTATAATAATGTTTCAATCGTTCGTGAAGCGATAGTGGTTTTTGGTTATCCTTTTGAGAAGATATAACACTATAATCATTACATCCGTTAGATGGTCTTTTAAGTATTTTTATATTTGAATTTGTATCTCTATTTACACATTTGTCATGGGTCATGGTTATGTCAGGTTAATTTTGAAAATCAGGTGTAGTGTTTGGGCAGTTAGGTGGGTTTGAAAGAGCTGGTGAATTGGGGATATCTGGTGTGATTGACAATTTTACAAGGGTTTTTGTTCCGGGTTCGGTTGTGGAGGGCAAAACTCCCCGGTTGGATCGCCCCGGTTCCGGTTTCCCGAACAATTAGTGCTTTTAGGAGATGTGGTGTTTTCCATACCACACTTAAAGCAAAATAAATTTCTTTGCGGGCTAGGGCATTGTATATAAGAATGGCCCTTCGATTTGCAATTCCAACATGTATATGAATAATTAGTTTTCTTTGAAAGAGCTAATGCTTCGATATCATGACATTCTTCATCGGATGGGAATTCCAACTCGTTTACCTTGGGTCTTACCACGTTCGTGTTCAGAAAAGTTTTTGACCTTAGACTTTCATATTGAGCGATACGCCTCTCAATGGTACGGCAAGCGTAAACCATTTCTGCTACGCTATTCGTATTAAATGTAATTAATAGTTCCCCAGTTCTCCTTTTAACATTTTGCTTAATGAGGTCAATAAGCTCTCTGGCTGACTTCGGAAAATGAAGTCTAGCATTCAGAGTCAAGATGTCTTGGTAAAAGTCGTCGAAACTTTCGGTTGGACCTTGTCGTCGGTCAAACATCCTCCTTGAAATCTCTGAGTCTATCTCAAGACTCCTGTATTGTTCGATCAGGGACAACTCTAAGTTTTGCCAATTGGCTCCAGGGTTGGACTTAAGGAAGGTCCAAAACCATCTCTCAACCTGACCAGCAACAAATAGATGAAAGTGAAGAAAGATATCTTCCCATGACACCTTATAGCAAGTCTTAAGACGATTGAGACGAAAAAGAAAATCGTCTACAGTCATCCGTTGGTTATCAAATTTGAGTCCCCATTTCTGGAACTCGACTGGGCGACTCAAAGATATTGGAAGTGAGGGACGCTCGCTTGGACCTGCAGAATTGAGAGTCAGGGCATTGAGTCGACTCAAAAAATTTTGTAGGTTCTCACTAGGATGCTCTGGTTCGATATTTTCTGGTGGGTTTTGAGGGTGGTTTTGCGTATTTGCATTCGGGTTCTGTAACGCACTAGTATTTAAGGTGCTTTGATCCAAGGGTGCACGCATGTTACTGAGATCTTCAATAGGAGCTGGAATTGCTGACGTCGCAGCTCTCATTTCTTCTTGTATTGTCCTAACAATCTCTTGCCTTAGACTAAGTCTTTCGGCCTCATATTCTGCCTTGCGGGTTTTTAAATCTTCAGCCCTACTTAAGCCTATAGACGCAGTAACAATATTTTGGATATACCGCTTGAGGCTATCATCAGGAGTTTGATTTGTCTGTTTGGTTTGTTGTGAACCAGAGGGTATGGAGTGATTGTTCGAGGATGCTGGTGGAGGGTTGTTTGTGCCATTGGGTTCATCAAGGTTATTGTTTGAAGGGGGTGGTTGATGGCTGGGGGGGATGGAAAGGTTTATGGAGTTATTTGTGTCATCCTCAATAATAACTCTTTTGGTACCACGCGTATTTGTATTTTGAGTTTTAGGGGGCATTTTCAATAATAATAGTGTTTAAAATGATATAATTATATAGGTATAGTAGATATTAAGAAAAAAAAATTTAAAGAAAAAAATGAAATATCAAAATAATTCATGGAATACTTGCAAAGTACCTTAAATATGTATGTAAAATAAAAACTAGCTATATTCATAAAATTAGTGCTCAGACAAGTGGAAACTCTTTGTGGTATGTAATATCGACAGCATAGAAAATAAAAAAAATGAAATTTGTAATTGAACATATCGAATGTCTTGTTTATGAACGAATCCTTGGTATTAGCGCTACTAAAGGAATGCATATAATTAATGCTTGATCCTTTGGGACGCTCAAAATTCTCCACGATATTCGATAAAAATTGTTTGAAGTTTAAAAAAAAAACTCTAAAATAAATCATTGAGTAGGAATTTGTTTATTATTATTATTATTTGTCGTTTGTTTGTTTAGTGGGACAAGTTTTGTTTTTATCTTTGACATTGCGTTATGTCAGAGCTACACTTTGGTGGAACATAGCTCGGGCACATCGGACGGAGACGTGGTTTCCATGAACCGTTATCCCCCGGTCGTCCGAAGAAATCCTCCACTCAAATGCTGAAACTTTACTCATGATCCTCATTTTGTTGTCAGTGCTAGGTCTGAAAAGTTTGTAAAGCCTACACGAATTTCAGGACACTGAACAACCAAAGGGAATCGAAAATACATTATAGGACCTTTAAAGAATGTGCTTCACGAAGCTATGTTTTAGAAAACTTACTTCGGGACAAATTGTTTTAGATACTAAATTTTTACAATTTTATTTAAAAACAAAATTCCATAAAAAAATTCAGCGAAAGCTTGTCATAAGCTTATCAAAACAAAAACAAAAGTTTCTGGTGTAATGAAACGAATAAAATCAAAAATAAATTCTTGCTCCCACTTTGGGCGCCACCTGTGTAACGGTATTAGCTGTTCCTACTCCACTCCACAAGAAAGCGATGTTTTGCCTTTTCACTGATCCCTTCGAACCACAGGATCCTCAGAGACACCAGTGAATGTGAAGTAGGCTGTCCAGCTGGCTGAGTGCTATTGGGCATGCTTGCTATGGCCATAGGACTAGCTCGACGGTGGGGTGGGTTGTTGCAAACGCCACTGGACATCCGTTCATCTTACATGCCTCGATTAACAAACAAAAAACTACTAATGATCCTTGATCGCGGTCAATACGTCAAATCAACTCCATAATCTAGGAACCAGTGGGTGTTGTTGGTCCTGGAGTGTGACCCTCCCTCCGTTCACTACACAAAGTAGGAACTCCATGGCTACCACTCCACTCAAAAAATATTAATGTGGTAACCCCTAACTCGAAGCCTTAAAGATTGTTTATTTAAACTTCATTTTCAAACTACCGATAATCCTCCACAAAGTTTCACTCATCTGAGCACTACCAAAAAATTTAATCCAATATCATCTCAACATTAAATAATCAATTAAAGATAAAGATATTGAAATATCATATTCGTTTATTCACAAAAAGTAAGACTTAATGATTATTTAAAGGAAATGTATGCAACGTACGCATTTATGAAATGTTAATACATTCAAGTTGACTCAAACAAAAAAAATATTTATAATGTAATCTTAGTGCATAGGATTTCAAATATTTGAGTGTATATTTAAGAGTTCAATGACATTAGCCTAGGTCAGTAAATTGTTAAACTCGCAACTCACTCAGGAGAATAATTAAAGTTACAAAAAAAATGAATCATAAACGGTATTACCGAATTCACCCAAGATCTTAACTAAAGAGAAAGTTCTTCTTCTATTTTCTTTCTTGTTTTTATAGATCTCACTCAATTACCTAAACATTGGTATCAATCAATCGATACTCCCCCATTCACATATAGCTTTAAAGGGAATTGCTCATTTTTGTATGGGGCTCCGGCCAAGAGTGAACACTAATGAATTTGGTATCATATGAAAGCTTATGTTGATCTTGTTATATGAGTGAAATATTTTCAAAATCTGTCATGGGAGATCGGAGATATTTGAGCTTGAAGTTGGCAACTGCAAATAGAGATTTTTTAGCTTTTTGTCGATATCTTCCGATCTAGGATATGTAAGAAAATGATATTGGTGTCAAATGAAAGCTACATTTCTAGGCTTTTCAATATACCTAAAATAATTTTGCTACTTTAAACACATTTTGAGATATTTTTAAAAAATTACATTTTTTGCACTGCCTTTTGCGCAACGATATCTCTAAAAATTCAGTGATGACATACACTTTTTTTGGCACCATTGAAAAGCTTAATTTCAAACCTTTAATTTAATATATAATTAAGTGGCCTTGCTCAAATAAATACTTACATAAAAACAAAACTTAATTTATAAGGCACTTAACAAAGCAAAGTGCTTAAAATGTGTGAAAATAAACAGATTTCTAGGTAAAGCACTATCTAGCACTATAGGAAGGCACTATCTTCAACAGGTCTTCTCAACTGCTTGGCTATGCGGACGACATCGACATCATCGGCCGCTCCAAGAGAGCTGTATCAGGCATGATAAGTGACGTTTCTTTATGATAAATGTTATTTTTCTTTGGTTTTTCTATTTTGTACTTGCATTTCTTCTTTTATCTACAGTGTCTCATAAAACTTATTTATTTCTTATAGATTTTTTTATTATTTTGTTATTCAATTTTCTTTATCCATAATGCTGTCTGATTTACTTGCAAGAAAATAAAATGAAAACTAATCCAAATCATAGACAATTAAAAATATCTTAAAACTAGACAGGGGACGTTACATTATTTTTGTGCCCTACTTAGCTTAGATACCAAATTATTATGGTGCAAAACTTTTCCTTAATATTAGGAATGGCTTCCCTATATGTAGGTTCGTTTGTATACTTGTGCAAGTATTTAGTATGTAAGTAGTAATTGGTAACGATAGTTTTGAACACTGTTAAGTTAAAAATGGTGGTGAATATTTGTACATATTTACCATCAACAGAGCGATAAGCCATTAATGAGCCCATAAAGAGACCCACAGAATTTTTTTCAAAATTAAAAATATGTTGGTAGCGTGTATTTTCCAGCAGGATGGAAAATGCCCCTTCTTGGCCCTCCCTACCCACCTACTGATACCTACAGTTAAGTACCTAGTTTTGCGATTGCCTTGTAGGTCGAAGAACAGTGATTTTCTTTGCTCAAATCGCTCCCATTAAGACCATAATTTGGTATCTAAGCTGGGTTGGACACGAAAACAATGTAATGTAATGACAGCATTATGAATTAAGAAAATGGATTTACAAAATAATTAAAAAGAAGTTTTATAAGAAATAAATAAGTTTTATGTAACACTGTAAGTAAAAGAAGAAATGCAAATACAAAATAGAAAAACCAAAGAAAAATAACATTTATCATAAAGAAACGTCACTTATCATATGCCTGATTAAAAAAAAAATTACCTCGAAATCTGTTTATTTTCACACATTTTAAGCACTTTGCTTTGTTTAGTGCCTTTTAAATTAAGTCTTATTTGTATGAAAGTATATATTTGAGCAAGGCCACTAAATTATATATTAAATTAAAGGTTTGAAATTAAGCTTTTCAATGGTGCCAAAAAAAGTGTATGTCATCACTGAATTTTTAGAGATATCGTTGCGCAAAAGGCAGTGCAAAAAATGTAGTTTTTTAAAAATATCTCAAAATGTGTTTAAGGTAGCAAAATAATTTTAGGTATATTGAAAAGCCTAGAAATGTAGCTTTCATTTGACACCAATATCATTTTCTTACATATCCTAGATCGGAAGATATCGAAAAAAAGCTGAAAAAGCTCTATTTGCAGTTGCCAACTTCAAGCTCAAATATCTCAGATCTCCCATGACAGATTTTGAAAATATTTCACTCATATAACAAGCTCAACATAAGCTTTCATATGATACCAAATTCATTAGTGTTCACTCTTGGCCGAAAATGAGCAATACCCTTTATAAACAAATTAAAAAAAAAATGACTCACCGATATCCTCTCCTCCAATGAAGCTGTCGAAGTACTGCAATTGAAGTATTTGTACTGCTTTTTGAAACTCCGTACTGCCGTACTGCTAATACGACCAAAGTACTGCCTTTTTTGAACATTTGTTCATAGAACATTTGCAAATAATCCTTTCCAAAAAGCTTTAAAATAAATAAATTTAAAAAGTCGTGGATTAATTGAACAAAATCTCGCGTTTATTTTTTTACGAGTGCATAGTTTGTCGTTTACGCATTGCCTGTATATCACAAGTAAAAAATTCGAAATTCTGGAACTTTTCAGATTTTTTTTTATGATTCGAAAAAAGGAAGTTTATATGGACATTTTGATGTCATTTGAAATAAAATATTCCACACACGTCAAAATGTAGTTTTTCACCCATCTGTCAAGCAATGTTAAATTATATTAATGGATCTCTAGCCCAGGAAATTTAGACTTTTATGTTTTTTTCACAAAACTCCTGCAAAGTTGGATTTTTGATCTGACTTCCTGAGAAATTTCCAAAACCACCCTAAATTTTGGCTGAAGAAAGAATTTTTGGAGAAGAAAAAGAGTGTAAAATTCAGTTTTTTGCTAATTTCACGAAAACTATCAACTTATTGGAATGAAATATTGAAGTTAAATTGTAGCTTATTCAATTCTATACAAAAAAAACAAGCTTTTTCTTCATACAAACGATAGATTAGAAGTAAATCATGCGGGATTTTTATGGAGAAGCAAATTTAGTCAAAAAATTTATTAAAATAGTATTAATCGATCAGCAATGTACTATATGAGTTTGGCTACGTTTACTCATTATAAACCAAGTTATTGTGGTGTCCAGGCTAAGTAAGGCCACCTTCTGGAATTTATTTAATAACCTTATGGAATTTCATTTTACAACAAAATGACGAAAATTAAATTTTAGGCAGTAAAATTATCTAAACCTATAGGTACCTATGTACTAATGAAGTTACAGCGGGTCAAATTTGTCTAAGAAGGGAAAGAAAAAAAATAATTACAATAAATATTGTATATAACTCATAAAATTCTACCCAAAAATATTTACTTTTTTCCTAAAAGCAACAGATTTTGAGAAAAACGTGAACAAGAGATTTGTTTGTAATGAAAACTTTTTATACCACCATTGCAGTGGGCTAGAGTTAAATAGGTAATGGGCGCGTATGTGATAATTTTTAATGAACAATATATGCACTTTAACAAAATAAGATGCATTAACAATTATGTTTGTAAATATATATTTTACTGCCGTACTGCTGTGTACTGCTATTTTTTCCTCGAAGTGCTGCTTTCTGAAAAAGTGAAACGACAGCCCTGGTGGGAAGATTCCGAGATTGAGAAAGTTACTCCACTTTGAACTCTTTAGGAGTTGCTTTTGCTAAACATTAGGGTAAACCAAAGGAAAATTTAAAGCTTTGCATGTATGAAGAAATATACCATTTGAGTTCTTAATACTTATCTTGAGTGATTTCGTCACATTCGGAATAAAAGTTCTTAGGCTTAGTTAATTACTCAAAAAAAAAAAAAAAATGAATTGATCTGTCTTATCTCCTATGACATTTAGTTGATGATGGTGGACAGCTGATGGATGATGTTGGTGAACGGTCGCTGGAGGTATGTAGTTAGTTGGACGAAATGATGGGATAGTGGATGCGATTTGCTAGGATTAAATGGGATCTAGGAGTAGATGTTGTAGGTGTTCAGGGTTGTGTAGGGCTGATGATGATCCAAACACGGGGATTAGGTTGATGACGGATGATGAGGCTTATTAAAACGTGTTGAATTTAGTTGGATAATGCCCAGATTATATTCTTGGACGTTGATCATTAATGCTGTGCTGACTGTGCCGAGCGTAAGAAAACTCCTTCGCACGTGGTTTCACCACCGCATGCGTGTACACAGCCAGCCGATTTATTTGGAACTTGGGTCCAAAAGAAAAAAAAAAGAAAAACAAATCTATAAGAGAAGAATGTGTTAGGTTATGTGGTTTATTGTCATTACCACTTAATTTCAAGTATTTTACCTTAGATCCTGATTTAATGATCGTGGAATTCTTGAGCTCGCGTAGCTTAAATCGCTCAAGATGAACAATAATCCTTTCTAAGGGCCTGCTTTTGGTAGGTGGTTCTGATATACGAGTACCTTAAAGAGGTGTCAGATATATCGATATAAAGATCCTAATTATCACAAGGTTTGTACCTTCTTTGACGGCTTGGTACTAACGAAGCGTTAGGTTCCGTGAAAGACCGTTTGACACACGTGATCACTATACTTTACTTTTCTAGTCACGTGGCCGAATCTTCTCACGTGACCTCTGGCTTGGACTATGAAACAAAAGCGACGCAAATTACCACCAAATGCAAGATCTTTCTTGAACACTAAAAAAAATCATTTTTACTTAAAAAAAAAACTCTACTTTCTCGGTAAGATGATCGCCGATGTTCCTTATTTATTACCTTGGCCAAAAAAGATTCCCTGCTTTACGGAGGCTTTGCTGCCAACAACTTGACTCGGAGTACCTCGGAGCACGGGTTTATTCTCGCCACAAGGTTACGCTGAGCCACTGGGCCTAATAACGGGTGATTTTTTAGCTGGTTTGGTTTTGGCAACACTGGTTTTGACAGCTGACGTGTGTTTAGTACCTTGTGTCACTGTCAAACAGCTTCAGTTTGGTTTGCAATTTAACCATGGATCGTCTTACAAATGAACAACGCTTGCAAATTATTGAATTTTACTATCAAAATTCGTGCTCGGTTCGGATCCGCTTTTTTATCGAAAAATTGTGTTCAGCGATGAGGCTCATTTTTGGTTGAATGGGTACGTAAATAAGCATAATTGCCGCATTTGGAGTGAAGATCAGCCAGAAGCATTGCAACAGCTACCAATGCATCCCGAAAAAGCCACTGTTTGGTGTGGTTTATGGGCCGGCGGCATTATTGGGCCATATTTCTTCAAAGATGATGCGAATCGCAGCGTTACTGTCAATGGTGAACGCTACCGAGCGATGATAACAAACTTTTTTTTGCCCGAAATGGAAGTTCTTGACTTGCATGATATGTGGTTTCAACAAGACGGTGCCACATGCCACACAGCACGCGAAACAATGGCGCAATTGCGAGGCGAGTTTGGTGAACAGTTAATTTCACGTTTCGGGCCGGTCAATTGGCCGCCTAGATCGTGCGATTTGACACCATTAGATTATTTTTTGTGGGGGTATGTCAAGGCTAATGTCTATAGGGACAAGCACGCTTCGATTGACGCACTGGAAGCCAACATCCATGCATTCATTCGTGAGATACCGGCCGATATGTGTGAAAGAGTATGCCAAAATTGGACTCAGCGGATGGGCTACCTGAGACGCAGCCGCGGTCAACATTTGCATGAAATTATCTTTAAACATTAAATTGCAAGGTTCAAACTATCGATTCAAATAAATATTTCATTCATTTTTTCGAATTTTTTGTGTTTTTTTTTTTTTTAAGTTCTAAACCTCTTAAAAAATCACCCGTTACTTGTACCTCAATAAAAGTACACGACTTCGGATTATGTCTTCAAGATAATTCGATTAAAAATGTGAAATTCACGATATTTATTTCGTTTTGTGAAGATCACTTTTTAATATGTAAAAATTATATATTTTGCGGAGAGGTTTCTTTTGCTGATCTGTGCTTGTCGAATGATGAATTGGAAAAGAAGCGAGAAAGCTTTGAGGGAGGTAAAATCTACAAAATTCCATTTGTTCGCTGATGGACTAAGTACGCATGGAATGAAACGATAGGTACATAAAGATGTAGAGTTATCGGAATGGATAAATGATCGCCATCGTTATCGTTATTAGTGTCAGTGTTCGTAGATTAAGTCAAATTATTACAGGTAATTATGGTAGGCAGTGCGATTGAGGGTGGCCCATACAAACTTTAAATAAGTAGGTAGGAATCTTTCTTTAATTTGAGTATTTTTGTAGGATTTATAAAACCTCATCCTAAAGTACTTGGTTTAACTTTAGACAGCCGTCCGGTCCCCACCTCCGAAAAGTTATTGATAAACTTTGTAGGTTACTGTTGTCTCAATTTTTTTTACTTGGATTGGTTGTCGAAGACTTGATTAACTAGACACTTAATTTACATATTTAATTAAAGCATATTTCCAACTAATGAGACATTTTGAGAAACTTTCTAACAAGTAACCGTCTAAAAAATCTAATAACTTAGATTAAAAGAGTCACAGTACAATTTTTTTTCTGTTTTTGACACTAACGTAAGATTCGTACGAAAGTTAAATGGAAAAAATTGGAACAAAAGAGCATACGCAAGGGGTGCTAGACGCTAGAAGTGCTTGCCCCCCCCCCGTCCTTATCAGAATATATTTTAATTATTATTTAATTTTTCTTCTTTTGATGAAAGCATTTTAAAGTAAGATTTCTGTAATAAATCTACTTTTTGAATGAGTTTGCTCCGACCTAATCGAAATCCGGCGGCGTAGGCCCTTGTGTCTCACCTATCGTATTCTTAAAATATAATTCCTATAGAGAGAATGCTATAAATGGCAAAAAAGAAAGGTAATTAAGCTCCCTATAAAAAACAATTGCAATTTTTTTGTACAAGTAGCTGTTCAAAGAAATTATCTAAATCAGTGTTTTTCAAACTGTGGGTCGCGACCCCCTAGGGGGCCGCCAAGAATAATTAGGGGGGTCGCGGTCTCAAGCCATTAGGTACAAGGTACTAAAAAAGATAAAGATTTTCTTTTATTACCTGTTCAAAACTTGATTGTATCTTTGAGGTGTTAACAATTAAAGCATTTTCCTATTGAAGGAAGATAACATGAGTTCACATACAGGTATGAAGTGGTGAAGGCACTAACAATGTTAAAGCCTCTTTTTCCAGCTCTAGATATTTTCCTCTTCTCTTCTCTTTATCCAGAAATTATCAATGGTTTTTACATTGAATTCAGAGCATACCATCTGCAGCTAAATAAATAAGATTTTCTATCTTCTTTACCAAAGTTAAAAGTCCAAGTGAGCTCAACTCCATGATTGCGTTTTGCCGTTCTTTACCGATTGAAAACCGGCCAGATGGAGTGATATATTCAAAAAAAGATTGAGTATCTATCTCTGTTCATTCCATCTTCAGAAAAGAGTTCTGGAAAGTCACTTAATAGTTTTTTCTCCTAATTATGGAAACTCTCATGAGAGAACCGTGAGCGCTTAATGTCATGGCATGGATTCATCTGATGAAATTTCGTCGAGAATTTTCTGAACCCAGGGAAAAAAATCATAAATTTTTTTGCAAACGAAGTTTTGCGGGGAGTTCTCTGATTTTGTGTTTTGCAGTCAAAATGTTTTCTTGTCTCCCTTTGAGTTGTATCATGATGTTTAAGTGGGCAAAAAGATCAGCGAGAAATGATAATTTAAAAAGCTGAGTGGGGTCAGAAAAATGATTTGATTATCCCAATTTTGAATCTTGTACAAACATCAATAAGTCAGCTTTTAATTTCAGAACTCATGTCAACTAAAATTTAAAATTCTAAGTGAAAAACGTTTTTTTTTTTTTAACAGTCTGGCAGGGTGAACTATATACTCAAATGATCTCAGATTCCGTGATATGGGATCCGTTGAGCTTATATAGGGAGGGATGAAATTCAATTTCGGCTATCACGATTATCCTCGAGGTTGCATTCATACTTTTTTTTCGATTCACTGTTTTATCACTAAGGCCCCGGTTGTGGAAAACAAGACTTCGATTTTTTGAATAGCCTTTAATGAAGCTTTCGATGCCTATACTTTGTTTTTGTTATCAATCACACCCAAAATCTGCGGTGGGCTATAAATCTAAAAGTACTTTACCTTTTGACAAACATCTGAGCTCTGTTTGACAAAGATTTTGATGACAAAGTATTATTATGTGGGGGTCGCCAGAATGTTTTTACTAACAAAGGGGTCGCGTACTCAAAAAGTTTGAAAAACACTGATCTAAATCATGTTTTTCAGTTCACTTTTTGTAAATTTGAGGAAAAAAATGAATTTGGATGTTCTGTACCTATTCCACCTAAAATGACTTTAGTTCATGTGGATTGGTATTTTGACCATACAAATTCGTGTTTAACATTCCGATCATTAACTATTTTAATGCGAATTTCATTCATATTTTTTGTCAATTTAAATCTTATAGTTTGACGAAGATTTGAAAAAAATCTGAGTTAAAATTTTGTCTGCCCTTCAATTTATAATTGTTTATAGTTATTAAAACAAAAAATGTATTTTACACTTTTTAAAGAAAAAAAATTAACCGTTACAGCTGAATTTTACATTTCGAAAACGAGTTCGAAGTGAATTGAAATTCTTTCTCATTTCATTTAATGAATATTGCTCCCGGAAAGAGCTCTCTAATCTTTCGTTAGAGCACAAAGGAAATCAAAAGAGAAACTAAGATCAAAAATCGCTTCGTCTTAAAGCAGTCTTTGAAATCGTCAAAATATCCTTCGGCACACGAAAACAATCTGAAATAAAAACATAAGTTTCAATATCTAAAACAATATTTTGATGTTATCATGTAAACTATCCATATCAAAGTTGTTCAGTCCTACCCTATCGCATCCGTTTAATGAACTGCGGAGCGAATCAGACTGAATTTTGACCTTTTTACTATGATCCAAATGTCAAAATTGGGCCTGACTCATTCGTCGGATTCTGTAATCAGGGTAATTTTTTACACCGGAAACTGAGTTTTTAAACTTAAGCCCCAAAATATGGGCTTAGCTAGGTCCCAAAAATATCAAGAGGAGTTTAAGAAAAAGCTAACATTCATTCGTTTTGTCAAACTTAGCTATTTTGATCTATAAGAAATATCGATACCGAAGGAAATCTAGGTAAAAATAATAGCATGAAAGTCAACCTCACTAGTTTCACTATAAGGGCTTGAAAAAAAAAACACAGTATTTAGGTATTAGGTATGCATACTTACTAGCCCCAAACTTGTTATTTTGCTTAGTCCGATTCCTTAGGGGCTTAGAAAAAACAAAGCTTACACACAAATTGTTAAGCCCCCAACCTCCATTTGTTCCTGGACTTCGGAAAACGACAGCTTCCATGCAAATTTTTAAAGCTCTTGTCTCTTACTTACATTGGATTTCTTTAATGCCTGGAAAAAAAACACATTTATTATGCAAATTTGTAGTCCTAACAGTGTTATAGTTTTCATCTGATTCCCTTGCACGCTTAGGAAAACGTTTCGTAAAGGCTTAGCCCCAAGCCTCAACATTTTTCTTATACTTTTAAGGCTTGAAATACGTATACGCATATATAATCGTCTTTTTCACCCAATAAAACACAGCTTGCATATAATATGGTTAAATTTTCCTAGGGCTTGGAAAAACACAGCTCACATGTAAATTTTGTAGCCACAATCTTAGTTTTGTTTGTCTAACTCTCTTCTCAATCAGTCGTGGGGGGGGGGGGCTTCAGCCCCTATAGCCCCCCCTCTGGATCCGCCACTGCTGGTATGGGAACGGTAGACTTTGATAAACTCCAAAATAAAAGTTTTATTTTCCATTTTGAATAATTCCGCTTCCATACATATGTATGTACATAATGTTTCCTCATCGGCTTCTATTCGAAAATGAGCTCATGCATGATCAAGCAATCATTCTCGAATATACATTATGTCAATGCTGTCTGTCAGATTGAACACAAATCAAAATGTTTTGATTTTGCTTCAAGCATACACACCATGTATACGTGTGTCATTTTCACTAACACACTCTCACCATGCATGACATGCATTTGAACAATGTATACCCCGCATTAGACATTATTCTGAAATCATTCAAAAGTGGTTACATTCAGGGTGGTCATTCCGTAATTTTTAAAACGACAATCGTCAAACCGATTGTCTTTAAGAGTGTTCCGGACTGAAAAGGTGATTTCATGAAAAAGATTGTGAAGCGTGTACTTGTCCGTTCAAAACGATTAAGGTGTTTATGGACAGATAAACTTGTTTTCTATGCCATCATTGGAAAAAATTTTTAATTTTGTGCTCTTGCTTTTGGTAAAAGCCTCTAAGAAAACGAGATAAATGGCAAAAACGGCTGTTTTTCAAAGCAAATGTAGCTTACACTATAGCATTTTTTGCAAAACAATGTTTAATAACATAAAATTCCATATTTTTATTATGCCACTATTGGAGAACATTTTTAATTTAGTACCTAATACAAATTTTAATAATACAAAATAAAAATGCTTGTAGATTTTTAAAAAACGCATTTTTGACAGTCAATTTTTTATACCTAACGGTATTTTTTTGACAATTTTTTTTGCAGTGGATATAAAATCAATTCATTTTTTACAGTATTCATTTATTATATAATCATAATTGTATCATCTGATATTGATATTTTTAATTCCTAGAAACCACTTCTTGACAGAAAATTTATGTAAATTTGGAAGTTAAAATACGTTACTTTTACAAAATGCTTTTTTTAGTACAATAAAACGCCTACTAGTGACCAATTACTAAAAATAAAAAGTTTTATATATCAAAGTATCTGATGAAAATGAAAAAAACTGGTCTTATATACGCAAAAAAAAAAGTTAGCAAATGACTGGTTTTGTTCAGTTCGGAACACTCTTAACGATATCGTCTATAATTTGCTTCATGTCTCGTCTATCGTTTATTTTTTGAAAGAATGAAATGAATTTAAAAATTAAATTTTGCTGTCAAAACAAAAAATCCTTGTATTTTTATTAAAAGTTTGTGTTCGTGGATAAATTGATTCTTTACGTTACGCAACAATAAAGCAATTAGGTAATAAAGCAATTACCTGGTCATCAAAATGTCCCTTCAAAAATACGATTTTGGCCTACAAGCTCCCCAGTGTCGAATACGAATATGAAAATACAAAAAAAATCCGATCGAATAAACAGCTTGAAGCATGCGATTTTGCGGCAAATCAAATGCCTTTAATCACGATGCGGGTTTCTAACGGTTGACATAGCTTCTACTCTCATCCTCTACATTTTCCAATTCTTTGGTTATTTAAAAAGTGCAAAATTGTCAAAAAATTAATGATGTGCATCAAAATTATTAAATATTAAATAAAATATATCCACATATGTATGTATCAGTTTTTAAGCAAAGATATGCTTTTTTGCTTCTTAACTTATTGTTTTTTACTCAAAACCAAAAAGAGTAGGCATCCTTTAGCTATTGCGTTTAAATATACATAAAAACGAGGTCTTCAGACGATCATCGTCTTACGCGATGAGAGGGCTGTTGACATGGGCGCCTGTATGGATAAACGATTATTTTGGTATAAATGGTCGAATTTTGTTCACTGGGCAGATCTTTTTTGATAATTTGATTATTGGGCAAACCTATTATTTGTTGGTAAAGCTAAGTAAAGACGATTGTCAGATCTTACAATATTGTCAGATCTGTCAGTGAAAAAACTGTCTCAAATGTCTTAAAATCGTCTGAACACACAATTTTGTCTGACAATATTGTCAGAAACGTCATTGTCAGGTAATTGTCAGACCACAATCTGACAAAAAATTGTCAGGTATCTTACAATCGTCTGAGCACACAATTTGTATCATTGTCAGATGATTAGGACATTGCCAGACTTTATTGGTCATTGTCAGATGTTTTAATTGAAAACATCTTACAATTGCTGACAATTTCTTCATTGTCCGAAATGTCAATGAAACCCATCGGTTGGATTCGAATTGGTTAAAGAGAGATAAATTGGAAATTTGTAGTTTTTGCACAATTGAATAAATAAACTAAAAAAAAATTAATTTATAATAATAATAAAATTTAAATCTGTCTGCCTGAAAGCAAAATCGAAGTTGTTTTAAGTTTTTGTGTATTATTCGTGTTATTTGTTATTTTTGTCTTAATTACCTACTTCTTAAAAATGGAAAAATGTTCTGAAGTGGTAAAGGATGCACCTTCACAGTCACCAAAGCACCATCTCCCAGAAAAAAGAAGTGTTATCGCAAGAAAGTGGAACGTGAATGGTCGCATGAAAATATTTTAAAATTGATTCAGCAAATCGAGACGCGATGCAGTTTGTGGGATGCGGAATACAAACTGCCAAAGGAAGCCCTGTAATACAGTCCCTGTAGTGAAGTCCCGTAGAAATTTCCGTACTGATTTATCTAACCGCCAGAATCGATTTAAGTACATATAGGAGAGTCAGAAAAACTTGGGTAGACAACACCGTTTTCTGGAGGGGGTTTTTTAGACGCCATTTTCCAAAATGGCCGACAAATAGTAGTATAATTTGTATGGGAGAACGGAAAAATCTCCATAAAAATTAAACCACTAAACCGATTTTGATGAAATGATCAGACATGATAAAAAACAAGATAAGAAGCCAACATAATTAATTTCCGCCCACTGCCACGCCCCCTTTACATCAATTTAATTAAGGCCCACATACTTACAGTGGGTCAATTCTCGATCCGTGAAACTGTGAAGTGAGAGATATGATAACCCCTTCACGCCAAATGCGATTCTCTAAGTGTGAAAAAAATGAAAACAAATGTTTTCATATGATGATTCTTTTATCACAATCAATTCATTCTGCGAAAACCTGTGAAAAGAAAAATGATAAACAGAAACAAATTGTGCTCATTTGATACACCCAACTCGCCATCTTGGTATTTCTATGACGTCACAATCATCTTTTTCTATGAGCAAGTGGTAGTATTTTTCATGTTAGTACTTTTTAGTACTCACCTTGACAGCTGTTTTTCATAACGAGTTCGGGGAAACGCCTTGCGCGTGTTTGTGAAGTGATAAAATGATAAAACTCTGTGAAAATGAAATGATAACTTTGTTTTCATTTCACAGTTTCACAGGTCATTGACCCCCTAAACTATAATTAAAAGTGTAAATTAAATAAAGGTGCAAATGTTAATTTAAGTATTTGACATGCACAGAGTATTGCAAATGTGGTGAGCAATGTACGAGATGAATTAGTATACAAATGATGTGCAAATATATGTAATTGTATTTTTTATAATTTTTTAATTTTCTTTACTAAAAATCTAAAATAATAAATGTTCTTTAGTCAATATCAATCAGGAAACTTCAAAATATCATTTCCTTCGGCTTTTAGCAGATAATGAGGAAGAGTGATAAGATGGGCTTTTGTAGGCGTGTCAATGTGCGAAAATTGTATACAATCCTATACTGTTCGCTATCATGTGTGAAAATTTCACTACATTCGGTGAAGTGGTTCAGATTTTATCTTACTAAAACGAACTCCATACAAGTCACAAAATAATAAACGCCCACAAGATAGGCGTGGTAGGAACTTTTTACAGCTTATATTCCATAAAATAATATTCTTATAAGTTTAACTAAAGCAACATCCGAATTTGTATTAATTTTGACGAATAATATTACTTTTTCAAAAAAGGGGGCGTGGCAGTGGGCGGAAATTAATTATGTTGGCTTCTTATCTTGTTTTTTATCATGTCTGATCATTTCATCAAAATCGGTTTAGTGGTTTAATTTTTATGGAGATTTTTCCGTTCTCCCATACAAATTATACTACTATTTGTCGGCCATTTTGGAAAATGGCGTCTAAAAAACCCCCTCCAGAAAACGGTGATGTCTACCCAAGTTTTTCTGACTCTCCTATATGTACTTTAATCGATTCTGGCGGTTAGATAAATCAGTACGGAAATTTTTACGGGACTTCACTACAGGGACAGGAGTACTGTGGCAAGAGGTCGCAGACGCCACTCTAATGACCAGCTATTTCGAATATAATCGAATATAATAATCCTGTCGACGAGCCACCCAATCCTTCGTTCAAACACTTCGTCTTTTCTGTGGCAATTCCTCTTCTTCGCTATCTTCGAACACGTATGCCGTTCAAATAGTTGCAATGGCAATATTTTCCATTTTTATTAAAAATTATTTAAAATTATTTTCACAAAAATTTCTGCACTGAATATACTACAGGCAAAACTATTAATTTGTCTGACAATTTGTCTGCCAACGGATCGACCAATTTTTCGTAAACAAATATCTGCCAACCGTCTGAACTGACAATTTTCACCCTGACAATATTTTTTGAAATGTCATTGTCAGAGAATTGTCTGACAATGAAATTGTAAGACTTTGGGACAAAATCTGCCAACCGTGTGAACAGACAATTTTTCATTGGAAGTTATTTGGCTATTGTCAGCTCATTGGCAGCTATTGTCAGAGCACTGACGGATCTGACAATATGGTAAGATCTGACAATCGTCTGTACTTAGCTTAAGATTTTTTTCTGAAAACTCAAACCATGACTTGACATTTATGCCGTAATTATTCAATAATTGTTTTGTTTTCATATTATTTAAAAAACAATGGTTAAAAATCAACGAAAAAGCATTTTTTCGCTCTTAAAACACTCAAATAATTACAAGACGATACCTCTATAGCTATCATCTAAGCTCTATCGTTTTGACGATTATTGACTTACGTTAAGCAAATAGTTCATCGCCAAAAGGAGATCGCCAAGACGATAGTCATTTTCAATGTTACGTGAAGCAAGACTATCGTCTAAACTCTAAACGATATCGTCTGGCGATAATCGAAATACGGAATGACCCCTCAGTTTTTTCTTAATTTCTCGAAAACTAGCCCTATCTTCAAAAATTTTGAAGGTACAAATTGTAGCTTATGTTAATCTAGATTAACATGCTTTTTTTATAAAGTCAATATCCAGTTATCGTTCAAGAACTTCAAGGCGGAGGAAATTTTGTCAAAAATTTATTAAAATTTCACTAATCGATGGGCAAAATTTTGTGAACGATTTGTGTTTGGCTACATCTCCTCATTATAAAACCAAGTTTTGGGGTGCCCGGGGTAAGGAAGATTCCACCATCTTGAAAAAGCCAAAACGAATGGGCTAAAAGTGACAAAGAGAAAGCGGCGGTATTCGCCGATTACCTGGAAGAAACATTTAAACCTTCTGATGGGCAAGCACTCAATGGAAATATTAATATGAGTTTTAGCTCAAGTGAGAACTACAGAACAGAAATGCTACGCTCGCTGAATTGAACAGAGAAATAAAGAAGCAAAAGTCTAATAAAGCTCCGGGGTATGACTTAATAACAGCGGAAATATTAAAAATGCTTCCTCACAAAGGATTAATTAACCTCCTTTATATAATAAATGCCGCTCTAAGGCTAGAATATGTTCCAAGCCAATGGAAAGTTGCGGAAGTCATAATGGTTTTGAAATCTGGCAAACCATCTCATGAAAAGAATTCTTACAGACCGATTTCGCTTCTTCCAATAATATCCAAAGTTTTTGAAAGAATACTACTCCTGCGCCTGCAGCCTATAATAGAAGAGAAACGATTAATACCTGAACATCAGTTCGGATTTAGAACCAAGCATTCAACAATTGATCAAGTGCATAGAATAACTGACGTAATTGAGAGAGCTCTTGAAGAAAAGAAAATTTGTTCGACGGTCTTTTTGGATGTGTCGCAAGCGTTTGACAAGGTGTGGCACGAAGGCCTCAAATTCAAATTACGACAAGTTCTGCCTGTAGGACTTTATAAAATTCTTAACGAATATCTAGAAAACAGACTTTTTCGTGTAAGACACGGAAATGAATATTCTAATTTCAAAGAAATAGTGGCTGGGGTACCACAAGGTAGTGTTTTAGGTCCAGTTCTGTACCTTCTATTTACACGTGATATACCTCAAACAGAAGACACTATCGTAGCAACGTTTGCTGATGATACTGCAATACTAGCAGTAGGCAAAACGATTAACGAAGCTACGATTAAATTACAAAATGCTCTTAATAATGTTAATGAGTGGACAAAAACATGGCGAATAGCGCTCAATGAACAAAAGTCAGTCCACGTGAAATTTACGTATAAAAAAATAAATAGATTGCCCGTCTTTCTAAATACCGGTCGTGTTCCATTTGCGAATGAGGCAAAATATTTGGGAATGACTCTAGACGCGAAATTAAAATGGAAACCGCACGTAAAAAAGAAATGCGAAGAACTAAAAAGTAAATTAAGAGATATGAACTGGTTACTCGGTAAATATTCTAAGCTTAGTATTGATAATAAGTTGATTTTATACAGGCAGGTACTTAAACCTGTCTGGGCTTACGGTATACAACTCTGGGGTTGTACCTGCGATACAAATTTAAATAACTTACAAACGTTTGAAAATAAATTGCTTAGGTCATTTGTAAATGCACCATGGTATATAAGAAACGAAGATCTTCACAGGGATCTCGGGATTCCAACGGTTCGAGACGAAATAAAGAGTTTCGCGCGAAAACATAGAAATCGGCTATTAGATCACGCTAATCCAACAATTATTGACATACTTGACGAGTCGAATTTAGTACGCCGTCTGCAAAGAACAAAACCTTCCGACTTGGTGCGGTGAACGGAAAACCGCTTTAAAATCGCGGAATAAGCAGGAACTTTCACCGGAAAGTTACCTGCAACACGTTACTTAACTTCGTTAAAAATAAATTGCTAGATAAGTTTCAACTTAGTTGCAATCGGGAAGTGGAGGTGGTTTTAGTGTAGTAAGAATCTCACACTTCTATGAGCACGCGTTTTTCGGAGCCTGATGCAGGTTTTTCACCTACCCACGGAGAAAAAAAAAAAAAAAAAAAATCTTGAAAAAGAAAGTGATTTGGTTTTTATTCAACAAACTCGATTGAATTTTATTTTACAACAAAATGATGAGAGAACGATATTTAGACAGTAAAATTATCTAAATCTAAATCTAATGAGTTATTAAGAAACTCTGTAGGTTTATTAATCTTAAAGTTATAAATAAATAAATAAATTGGGTGGCGCAACAGCTCGTGGAGAACCAGGGCCAAGTGACTTACAACTCTCAACCATTCCTGTGTGCGTGTTGTTGGCAGTCATGAAGGGGACCTACAGTTTTTTGCCGAGTCCGAACGGCTAAATGAGAACCACTTTTTCATGACAAGTATACTGTTGGAAGATTTGTCAGTTCCTCGCAAGAGGCAGTACCTCGGATAAAACATATCTATTTTAAGGTGGCACGGCTGGGAGTCTTTTACTTTTGCTCTCTAAAAGTACTTGAGAGTGCTAGGACGCCTTATGACCCTAGGCTCAATGATAAGAAAATCCCTATGCACACCTCCGCGTGGTAGAGGGCGGGTAACGCTAACGTGCAGGGGGACCAAATGGATGCTGGGATAAGCATACAACCCAGCGATGCTGGTCAGGGCACAAACTTGTCCTCGGGATGGTTAAAAGCCCCCTTAAGGCGGATGAACTGCAGATGGCGGTCAACGGCATAATAGTCTGGTGGCGGAGGAGCTTTTTTTTTAAAGGGCCAACGGCAGCAGCAGGTAGCGTCTGTAACCCATATTGGGCGGCTACAAAAGGCGTCTGTTTTCCCATAGTGGGCGGCCTCGAGCAGTTATGTGTTTGACCATACAAAAGGCGGGTGTGCCTGTCAAATCTGAGCTTATGTATTCTATTAATCGTATCTCGGAAAACACCATGGTGGAAAGATATATGCAAATACATGAATTATGACAACAAATGGAAATGAGTCCCCAAGAGGTTATCTTTTTATAGAAAATCCTTCTGTAGCTTCGGTTGCAGTAAACCGCACATCGGATTTGGGGGTGCGGCATCTTTCTTCAACGAGCGTCAATCAAGACGCCATAATAATAAATGAATCGTTGACAAATAGAAGAAGTCTTTCAAGAAGTGCAAATGTTACTTTTGGCTACCGCATACGTACGAAAATCGGAGCATGGAACGTTCGATCCTTGTACAGCGATGGTAGATACGAGCAGGTTGAGCGTGAAATGCTTCGGCTATAGATCAGTATCCTGGGCATAAGCGAAACTAAGTGGAGAGGAAGAGCTGAATACAGATCAGACACTGGACAGACGAGAATGCTGTATTCCGGGGAAGATGAAAGAGAGGGTGGCCAAAGACTGCATGGTGTCGGAATTATGTTGAACGAAGAAGCGAGGCGTAGTTTGATCTCCTGGGCGCCCATTTCTGCGAGATTAATGACAGCAAGGTTTCGTTCAAAAATTCGTAACGTCACAATAATTCAGTGCTACGCCCCACAAATGAAGCGACAGAGGAAGACAAACCGCGTTCTACACTCATATCTTAACTCGGTTTACAGTAGTGTTCCGAGAGCCGACATCATAGTCGTTATGGGAGACCTTAATGCCCAAGTCAGTTCAGACAATTACGGACTGGAACGCGTGATGGGAAGAAATGGCTTGGGGTCACGGAATGAAAATGGTGACTTGCTTGTCGATTTTTGTAACGCGAATCGTCTTGTGATAAGTGGGACTGTATTAAAGCATAAGACGTGCAACAAAATTACCTGGGTGCATCCGGATGGTCAAACCGAAAATCAAATTGATCATATCATGATTCAGCAGCGATGGAGGAAGGCTATGTGTGATGTGCGGAGTATAAGAAATGCCGATGTGGGAAGCGACCACCATTTAGTTCTGATGAGTCTCAAACTACGAACCGCTGCCGTACAAAAACCAGCGCAGGATGCAGCAAGGAGCTCAAAATTAATTATGACTGCTTTAAATGACCCCAACATATGTCGAAACTATGTCACCACCCTTGACGACAGAGCCTCGTCATTAAACGGAATCCAGCATTCAACAATTGATGAGATGTGGGGTGAAATTAAAAGTGTTTTTATGGAGGCTGGATCTGAAACTGTACCCAAGCGAACCAGACGTAGAGACTCTTGGATATCCCAAGACACCTGGGATAAGATCGAACTTCGCAAATCGTTGAAAATCCAAATAAATGCCGAAGCAGATATTCAACGAAAGGCTGACTTGTGAAGAGAGTACCGCATTGCACATAAGATGGTCTATCGTTGTGTGAGACGTGACAAGAGGGTGAGGTTAGATAGACTCGCAGATAATGCGGAAATCGCTGCCAGAAGAGGAGATATCCGGGAATTGTACCAAGTAGCCAAAGATGTGATCGGGAAAAAAAGCAACACCAATCATCCTGTAATGGATGTGGATGGCACACTTTTGGTATCAATTGAGGATCAGCTTCGTAGATGGAATGACCATTTTTGTGCCCTGCTAAATGAGGATTCAGTTGAGCAGAGTGCTGAAGTGCCCCAACTAAACGAGATGCGCAGGTCCTATAGGGGTATTGACATCGAACCCCCGTCAGAATCGGAAATCCTTACATCAATAAATCTCCTCAAAAACAACAAGGCAGCTGGACTGGACGGAATACCAGCTGAATTCCTGAAAGCCGATCCCGTAACAGCGGCTAGTATTTTACATCCGTTGATACAAAGCATTTGGGAAAACGAATGCTCTCCCAGGGATTGGAAGGATGGTGTGATTGTTAAGTTGCCAAAGAAAGGTGACTTAAAGAATTGCAACAATTGCCGTAGTATCACCGTTTTGTCCGTTTTCCCAAAACTAATGGCAACCATCATTCTCGAGTGAATAAAGGATAGAATCGAGTCTACACTCAAGAGGCATCAAGCTGGCTTCCGCAGTGGTAGATCATGTGTCAACCATATCAACACCCTGCGTATCGTCCTCGAGCAGTTGATGGAATTTCAATCACCGCCTTACCTCATGTTCGTGGATTTTGAGAAAGCCTTTCATCGAGTTAACCGATAATGTATATGGAGATCGTTGCTTGGTAGAGGAATTCCACCAAAAATTGTTGCCATTATAAAAGAGTCCTACAACAACGCAAGGTGTTTTGTTTTGCACAATGGGCAGCTATCCGACTCCTTCATAGTGCAACAGGGTGTGAGACAAGGGGATGTTCTATCGCCAATTTTCTTCCTGCTGGCGATGGATGACGTATTGACGGCCAGTGTTGGTACAGCTGAGTGACAGGGCATTCAATGGAGACCGTTCGAAAGGCTCAGTCATTTAGACTATGCCGATGACATATGTCTACTGGCAAATAACATCAGTGGGCTGAACGGGATGTGCCAAACACTGCAAGTGAAGGGAGAGTCGAGTGGTCTAAGAATAAACAGCAAAAAGACAAAAATAATGCTCAGAGGCCACTCCACACAGCAGCGTATTATTCTACAGGAGACGCCAGTTGAAGCAGTGGAACAGTTCAACTACCTTGGCAGTATTGTCTCTGCAAACGGTAGTACGGATCTGGACGTTAAAAGTAGAATGAATAAAGCTCGTGCTGCCTTCGGTACTCTGTCCCCAATCTGGAAATCCAGTCAAATCTCCTTACGAACTAAGTTGAGATTCTTCGAATCCAATGTCAAATCCGTGCTGTTATATGCTTGTGAAACCTGGAAGGTCACGTCTACCATTTCGAAGAAATTGAAGGCTTTTGTGAATCGCTGTCTTCGCCACATCCTAAAGATTCGCTGGCCAAAAATGATATCAAATGAGGAATTTTGGCGCAAGACAAGTCAAGAGCGGCTGGAAGTCGACATAAAGGACGGTCCACACTATGCCGATCAACATTCTTGGTTAACATTGTCGATCAACATGCTAGTGTGTACGTGAAAAACTTTCGTAGCAAACATTTGTATGGTTTGGAATTTTCTGATTGATGCGTCAGGATCCAACCGAAGGGTTCAGGGTTCGAGTCCTGGTGGTACCAAACTTTTTTTTATTTTTTCTTGTGAACAATAAAGTTAAAACAATATTATTAACATTAAATACTTATTCACGATAAATATTGCATTTTTCATCTAGTAAAAATGTGATCAATAACGCACAAAACCAATAAATTATGTTCATGAATTTAAAACCCTACAAATGTGTTCAATAAAATGAAATTTGTTGAACAGCTTTGTTGATTGCTATCCATTTGAATCGGGTTACGTTCGGGTCAACAAATGTTGATTGGCTTTGTCGATCAATACGTCTACACTTACTCAACACTGTTGATCAACGATGTTGATCTACACAATTCGACATAATGTGGACGTGCCTTAAGAAAGCGTAAATGGTGTTGGATTGGTCACACACTGAGGAAACCAAACGCTGAAATTGCAAAGCAGTCCTTTGAATGGAATCCTCAGGGTGCACGGCGGGTTGGAAGACCAAGAACAACATGGAAATCAACTGTCTTAGCGGAAGAAGAATTCCAGAGAAAGACGTGGCCACAGCTAAAGTACCTTGCAGCAGATCGTGAAGGATGGAGACGTATTGTTGACGCCCTATGCCCCAGCCGGGGTTACAGGACACGATGATTCTTAGACCACTTGACTCTCTCTGTACTTGCAGTGTTTGGCACCACCCGTTCAGCCCACTGATGTTATTTGCCAGTAGACATATGTCATCGGCATAGTCTAAATGACTGAGCCTTTCGAACGGTCTCCATTGAATGCCCTGTCGCTCAGCTGTGCCAACACTGGCCGTCAATACGTCATCCATCGCCAGCAGGAAGAGAATTGGCTATAGAACATCCCCTTTTCTCACACCCTGTTGCTCTACGAAGGAGTCGGATAGCTGCCCATTATGTAAAACAAAACACCACGCGTTGTTGTAGGACTCTTTAATAGTGGCAACAATTTTTGGCGGAATTCCTCTACCAAGCAACAATCTCCGTATACCTTCTCGGTTAACTCGATCAATGATGCCTCTTGAGTGTAGACTCGATTCTATCCTTTATTCGCTCGAGAATGATGATTGCCATTAGTTTTGGGAAAACGGATAAACGGTGATACCACGCCAATTGTTGCAATTCTTTAGGTCACCTTTCTTTGACAACTTAACAATCACACCATCCTTCCAGTCCTTGGGAAAGCTTTCGTTTTTCCAAATGCTATGTATCAACGGATGTAAAATACTAGCCGCTGTTACGGGATCGGCTTTCAGGAATTCAGCTGGTATTCCGTCCAGTCCAGATTTATTGATTTCTAGATTTCCGATTCTGACGGGGGTCCGATGTCAATACCCCTATAGGACCTGCGCATCTCGTTTAGTTAGGGCCCTTCAGCACTCTGCTCAACTGAATCCTCATTTAGCAGAGCTCAAAAATAGTCCTTCCATCTGCGTAGCTGATCCTCAATTGATACCAAAAGTGTGCCATCCACAATTCCACATCCATTACAGGATGATTGGTGTTGCTTTTTTCCAGTAACATCTTTGGCTTTTTGGTAGAATTCCCGGATATCTCCACTTCGAGCATATATTTCCGCATTTCTTCTCATACCAAATGGAATTTTCTTAAATCGAAAGTATGAAATTTCGTGTTTCTATGATTTTCCGGTCAGAATCAGCTAAGTAGATTACCCGGTTCCACCCCTGTTTCAATACGAGAGGAAATTTTGGCTTCAACGAGGAAAATTCTTTTGATTCATATCATTGTAACAGAATAAATAATTCATGAAGTTAAATTAATTTATGTTTGTATAATTCATTATGTATTGCTCGACAAAATAATTTGTTCTTTGATTAATTTTCTACTGAATTTTCTATTGAATTGATTAAAAATTTCATTCTTGTTTTTCTAAGAACCAACCCAAGTGGATCTAAGCAGTTTCCCCCTGGACCATTCAATTATAAAAATTAAAAAAGTTTCGGAATTATATAGTATTTGAAGTAGGTACCTACTAGAATATGTATCTTATTCTGTATTTCGTAATTCTTGCTGATGCAAGTGTTATTCAATTTAGTTATGTATATAAATTCTTAAGAAAGTGCTCTTTCGCAAATTCAAGCTAAGCTTGAGAAAAAGAGAATATCTACCTATTGTTTTTTAAGATAATTCTCTGGAATTAAATTTGAGTGAGTTGTTTACAATTAAGGACATTTCTTTGAAAATGAATTAATTTATCAAAAGATTGTTGAAGACAATTCCTTGAAAATAAGCACACAACGTGTAAATAATAAATTTATAAAAAAAATCTAAAAATGAATTGGAACGGTTATTTTTAAAAAAATACTTACCTTCCTTACCTATGTACCTTCCTTTAAAAAATGTTAATTTTGTATGGAAGGGACCGTAATTTTTGCATCAAGTAGGTAAATATTTTTCTTCAAATATTTAAAAAAAAAATCCAATTTTCAAAAATATTTACTATGTCGTTTTCGGAATATTAAGTTTTCAAGAAAAAAAATGCAGTTCATATAGGGTAAGGTGGGGTGGTACACTTTTGACTTTGAATCTTTTACTGAGGATGTGGGTGTTAGGGTTGCACAATTAAACTCTCTCTACTTGAAAACGAATTTTGACAGTTCTTCTTCAAAAGCCATTTTCCCCCGCTTGGTTGGGAGGAGCAGTTTCATAAAAATGAAAAAAAAAAAAAATATTAAAAAATAACTGTAATATTTACTAGAAGACATAAAATCATCTATTTTTCTGTTTTTGATTATGAACTAATTAGATCAACCAAAAAAAAATAATAGGTGCGTTTTATTGGTATTTATACTTACTTACTTACTTAAGGTGGCGCTACAGTCCGGGGTGGACCAGGGCCTAAACCAACAAGCTTCTTCCAGCCGGCTCGGTTACTCTAGTTGGTTGAGGTCCTCTTCAACTTGCGTGCGCCACCTTTAACGCTGTCCACCTCTACTGCGCTGTCCCACGGGGTTGGATTCAAAGCCGGAGCATTGATGTCCATTCGCTCTAGGTGACCCAGCCATCTTAGTCGTTGGCTTTTGACTTTTGTGGCTTGGTAGGTGTCGCTGTACTTACAGCCCATACAGTTCGCTGTTGTATCTTCTTCTCCATTCCCCATCTATGCAGATGGGACCAAAAATCACCCGGAGAATTTTCCTCTCAAAACAGCCTAACGCGTTCTCATCCACCGTTAACAGTGTCCATCCCTCTGCACCATACATCATCAGGACCGGAAAAATAGGTGTCTTATACAGGGATAGTAAAGTTGCTCGAGAGAGGGCTTTACTTCTCAATTGCCTTCTTAGCCCAAAGAAACAGCGATTGGCAAGAGTACTTCTTCGTTGGTCTCAGCACTGGTATCATTCCCTCAGCTTATAGCGGATGCTAGGTAGACAAAGTCTCTGACCACCTCAAAATTATAGCTGTCTATAGTGACGTTCTGTCCTAGACGTCGGTGTTGGGTGTCCTTTCTTGTTGACAGCAATAATTATTTTGTTTTGCTTTCATTCACCGTTAGACCCATCTTCTTGGCTCAATTCTCAATGCTCACAAAAGCACCACTGACATTACGTTTTGTTCGTCCGATTATGTCAATGTCGTCAGCGTAAGCGAAGATTGTGCCTCTAGTGTTGACGTGAGAGTTTTGCACTATACTTTCAAGAACGATGTTGAAGAAGTCGCATGACAGCGGGTCGCCTTGCCTAAAACCTTTTTTGACATCAAAGGTGTTGGTAAGGCGCCAGTTATAGCTATCATTGAAATTCATCATTGAAAATCTTAATAATTTGGTTTTGAGACGTTTATGAAGCAAAATCTTTTATTATTTTGATGAAAAAATAAAGCTAGAGACTTAATTAATATTTCTAACCAACAAAATTGTTCAAATAGGCCCAACTTTCCACATAAAAAGCCCAAGTAACAATTTTCCTCTCATAAGAATTTCCAAGCGGCTTAAGAGACTATATTTCGGGAGCTAGTTTTACTCTAGGAGACTACTTCAACATTCTTATGAAAGTGTTACAAGCGTTAAATGGCCCACTTATGGGAGTTAATTTGCCTCTTATAGAAACATTTTAATTGTTAATATGGGATGACAAACGCCCTATTAATCTTGCTAGGAGAATGCGTCTCTTCTTGTGGGAGTTGATGAAAAGAGAACGAGTATGTGCAAAATTAAAAAACATGTACACATACATAATTATCTTTCACACTGTCTATACTTTTTTTGGAAGTAGGTACGAAGATATTACTTTTATCTGTATGTGTCATCGTCATTGTCTCATGGTGAAAAACTAATGTGTATTTTAGTGAGAGCATTTATATTTTGATATCATGGTGACGTTAATATATTTATAGTTTGTCACATTATGTGAAGCTAAATCTTAGTGCGAATGAAACTTTTTCTACTAACTTAAACATTTTACTTCGAAAAATAACAAAGCGCTTTCAAAATTATTGATATTTAAATTATTTTATTTTTATTTTGAAATAGAAAAAGGGTTACCGTGATGTTTGTTTTGAATCAGAATAATACTTTTTATGCTGATATTATTTATGGTATTTATTCATGTTATATGACGAAAAAGGTATAATAGCAGAAAATTTGTCGATTTGTTGGTCTTATTCTTGTATACCTGTTATTTATAATCAAAAAATTTACAAGAGATTAAGAAACGTTTTAATGAAAAAAAAAAGAAGTTGACAAAATAAACATCATTAGCCCTGTTCTTTAGTGCATTTTTATCTTTGCTTAAAAAAGTAGTATGAAAAATACAACAACAATTTGGTATAACTCCGTATTGTTGTTGTTTTAAACATGCTACTTTTTTAAGCGAAGATAAAAATGCGCTAAAAAACAGGGCTAATATAAACACACTAATACTGGTAAATATATCTTAAATAGATTCATCATAATGGAAACCCAAATAAATTATTTTAAGATTTATTTTCAAATCACGGTAACCCTCAAACTATGCAAACAACACTTCGTTCAAATTGAAATATGGCTGCTGTCCACTCGATACTTTTAACTCTTGAATAAACATTTTTATGAGAGTGTTGTAACATTTATGTTGGTATGAAAACAAACACTTGTTATGAGAAGTGAGATGCTTCTATTAGACTTTTTTTTGACAGCTATCAAACAAACCAAGAAAAAACAAACAAATATCGGTGATGCGTTCCTTTTTCTAACGAATGTTTACTTTTGTTTATGTTTCAATAAAAGTTGAAATGTCAAAGTAAGAAATATGTTTAGTTTTGTGCATAACAGTTTCAGAATGATAAATTTACATTATGGCGTCATAAATGTTGTAATAACTGAACAAAGAATATCAAAAATTAGAATTCCAATAGGCAACAAAATTACAAGTGGAATAATGTCAAAAAACCTAATATTACACCGAAACAAAAGAAAATAAATCACCGAAAGTTTACATTCGTCAAAAATAAAATAAATTTTTAATTGAAATATTCAACATCCAATTGTTCCATTCAGGAAGCAAGTCCAATAGAAAACTGAACGTCGGAAAACAATGTACACACAAAACTTTAAGAAAAAGAACGACTTGTGTATAAATCAAATATAAGCAGCTGTAGATGCAACATTTCATCTCATATGAATCCTATAGTTAGTGTTTTGTTTTTGTTACTTTATTACCTCTTGATAAGAGATTTTAAAGATTAAAAAATTACGTTTAGAGCTTAAATTTGATAACAAGATTATTACAAGACATTAAATTTATATACACGAGGAATAATTGTTCTAGGTATAAAATTAAAGCGATTCGATGTTTCAAAAATGCTAAACTCGTATAATAAAAACGTTAAAAGACGAATTTTTGTTTCATAATGAGAGATCATGTCTTAAGTATAGCAATAAGATCTGAAAGAGAATTATGGGAGTTTTTTTGAGAAAATAAGACCTAAGCTCTAGAGAGTTTGTTAGTTGGGAGACTTTCCTTATTTCACTGATTGAACTACCTTACCAATGATCATTGAAAAATCAAAAGTCAATTTTTGTTGAAAGTTAGGCCTATTTGAAAAAATTTTATGACTGGAAATATTAATTAAGTCTTGACCTTTAACCGTTCATCAAAATAATAGATGATTTTACTTTCTAAAAGCCTTAAAATCAATCATTAAAGTTTTCAATGATGAGTTTCAATGATAGCTATAACTGACGCCTAAGGTCCTTGATGGAGTAGCGTGCATTCTCCATAGTCATCCTGCACAAACGGACGAGTTTGGGAGGGATGCCAAAACTAGACATTGCTCTATATAGCTCGTCTCTATAGATGCTGTCATACGCTGCATTGAAATCGATAAAAAGGTGGTGGGTATCGATTTGAAACTCTTGGGTTTTCTCCAAGATCTGCCGTAGTGCGAATATTTGGTCGATGGTGGACTTCCCTGGCCTAAAGCCACACTGATATGGACCTATCAGGTTGTTGACGAATGGCTTCAGGCGTTCACAAAGTATGGCAGAGAAGATCTTGTAGGCGATATTAAGAAGACTGATGCCTCTGTATAGTTGGTGCAGTCCAGAGGATCGCCTTTGTTGTTTGTTCGGGCCTTCTAACCTTGGGAGGTTCTTTTTAATTTTTGGTAAAACTTCCGAACTTCATTCCTGCAGTGGCGTTCCTCGATCGCGCGCTTCTCATGCTCTTTCTTTTTCCTTCTAAGAAGCTTGTGTTCCTCTATCCTCTTCTGCTCGTAGAGCTCGCGAGCAGCTCTGGTCCTTCTATGCAGCGCCACTTTGTATGCCTGTTGTTTGGCTGCATGTACTTGCCGACATTCTTCGTCGATCCAGGGGTTTCGCTGTTGTGGTCGTGCAAAGCCCAGCACGTCAGAGGCGGCATATCTGATGGCTTCCTGGCAATGTTTCCACTGGTTCTCGATGTTTGCAGTTGGCGGCAAAAGACTAGTTTAGAGGGCGCGAGAGATTCGATCGGAGAAGGAACTGGCGATTTCTTGTGACTGCAGCCGTTCGACGTCAAACTTCCTCACAGTATTTCCCTGTTTTGGGTTTGGTCTGGATATCCGTAGCATTACCTTTGTTACAACGAGTTAGTGGTCCGAGTCAACGTTGGCTCCTCGGAACGTTCGGATATCCTTGATACTGGAGGAGTGCCTTGCGTCGATCGCAATGTGGTCAATTTGGTTGGCGGTTGATTGACCATGAATTCGCCATGTTCCCTTATGTATATCGAGATGCTAGAACTGCGTACTAGCTACCACAACGTTTCGCCTCGCAGCAAAGTCGATTAGCCTGAGTCCGTTATCGCAGGTGGTGTCGTGCAGGCTGTACCTTCCGTTCCGATTGTGCCACCAAAGACGTCTTCTCTTCCTAGTTTGGCATTAAAATCACCCAAGACATTTTTAATATCATAGCTAGGGCATTGCTCATATGTCTTGTCCAGGGGCTCGTAGAACTTGTCCTTGGTGTCGTCATCTTTCTCCTCTGTGGGGGCATGCACGCATATGAGGCTAATATTGGTGAATTTAGCCTTGATGCGAATTGTCGTGAGGTGCTCGTTCACCTAGTTGAAACTCAAGACTTCTTGCCTAAGTCTGCCTCTAACGACGAATCCACACCCAAAGAGACGCTGCCCTTGTGGTCGGTAACAGTCACCGTAGTAGATATCGCAGTCTTTCAGGTTTCTCTTGCCCGGCCCATCCCATCGCACTTCTTGGATGGCGGTGATGTCTGCTTTGTAGCAGTCTAGGGCCTCCGCTAAATGTTCGGCTGCACGTGGTCTATAGAGAGACAGAACATTCCACGTGCAGATCCGAAGTTCGTTGTACTTATTTCGTTTGCTAGGTTCGTCAACAGTAAATCCGTCCGTAACCGAGGCTTGTTGTTGCTTCGCAACTAAAAAAGCTTCACGTGGCCTGGGGGGCCAGACCCTTACAATATAACTCCAAGGGCGGGGAGCCGGATTAACCGCTCCTTATCGGCCTGAGCTACGAATATGTAGCCCGTATAAGGTGTTCACTAAGTAGTTCAGCCTAACTCGAACTGTAGACGCCACCATTGATTCCATCTTGAGAATTCTTCCGCTGCCGCCTGGATGAAGGAGAAGTGCCTTAGTGGGAACACTCCTCCCCACCTCTCTCGTTTGCTGCCCCCTAAAACCGTCCACAGGGATTGGAACCCCATCTTCAGTTAAAGGTACTAGGCACCCGATGTTCACCACTTGGAGGTGAGAGTAGAAGTTGATAAACAGAGGTTCGCTTTGAAAAAAAACTTGTGGACGCTTGTGTCCTCTTGAATGCACAAGCACATGTCTACCCTTTGAACATCCGCATAAATCATGTATTGTACGAAAAAATAGTAAATTTTTCTTAAGCTAATAGTTAAGCCTAAGCTAAAAGTTGAAAACATGAAAAGTTTTTGAGAAATTTAATTTTATATTCTCAAAATTAATTAACGTCTATAAATTATTGGTTTCCGCACACTGTCTATTCATTGTCCTTTAAATATTGTGTTTTTTTTTAAGTATACATTCATACAATAATTCCTGTGTGTCTTCAATTGATAGACAAAGCCATCATAGACGTCTCGACTTAATACATAGCTTTATTATGTCATTATCATTGTCATTATAAGCAAAACTGAAGTGACATAAAACATTAATTTATTTTTTATATCTACTTCGACGCATTGATGTTACTTTATGACATTTGCCTTGCACGCAACCTGTATAAAATCAATCGAATGTGCTTTCGTTGCTTCAGTTTTGAAAAAAAGCTTTAGAGAACTTAACGAATTTGTGGAATAAGGTGGTACTAGAAAAAGTTTATGTTTGAATGAAGAGAGAAATATAATTGTTGCGCTGAATCTGTTTTCGGGGAAACATGAATAAGAAACAGTTTGAATTTAGGATGTTTGGGGAAAATTCCCATATAAAGCCGGTCATTCTCATATACTTCTCTTAAAGAGGTTAAACATTTGGTAAAGAGAATAATAATAAATGTAGCATGAACTTTTTTCTCACAAGTTTTACCGCTTAAATAGTTGAAGGTTATTGCGATAAATACCTATACATTCTACCTACGTTTATATTATTAAGGTAGGCACGCATAAAGATTTATGATTTCGTTGGCCCTAAGACATGCGTCTGAAGGTAAAATGGAGCTATGTAAAGTGTATTACATATAAAATTTAATGGAAATCAGGTCGAGCAGTTCAATTCAAATTTAAGTACATATACCTACGCCAAATACTTGTTTCTTTTGCTTCAGATGGGGTCGATGATGTAAATAATTCAGCAGGTACCTAAGTATACGTACCTATTTAGATTATTCATATGTAACATCTGTTATGAGTTGCTTTTGAGCAACTTTTTTAATTTAAAAGCTCAAGACATATCTATCTTTTTGAGCTGTTATAATATTCAAGTGATTTAGAATTAAAAGATTTATATATTTGTATTATCAACTTTTTTTTGAAAACCTCTGAACTCTTAAGTACAAATTTTACAAAAATGATATTTTAATTCAAATATGAACGCCATGTAGCTATTTCAGAATAAAAATAAAAAAAAGTTGATTTCAAACGTCAAGGACTCGTTACTGTGTCATGATTCTTTTATCAACCAGTTTTAATAACTTTTAAAATCTAAAGTGAAAATTTAATAATTTACAGACAAATTAATTTGAGACTTTGAAAAACTACAGAAGTGGTCGTGAACAACGAATATTACGAACACTTTTTCGTATCCCATAGTTATTTTATATAACGAACGAGTGACGAGTGTAAAATTAAAAAAAAATATTTAAAAGACCTAGGATATAATTTTACTAGCCTCATTTTTTTCTTCCCTGTTTAAAATCATAAACTCAGTTTCCAAAGCCCCTCAGAATGGACACAATTAATTACAAAGAGCAAATATTTTACTTACCAAGCTCTTAAACGAAATGATAGTAATAAGAAATCAAAATAAATTAATTGGTTGAGGATGAGGCTGACATACATATTTCGTTCGAACAAGTTCGAAAACAAATTTTTAATTATTAACTGCTTCTCAATAATATGAAAACCAGTGGATATTTTCCTTTATCATAACTCAGCACTTTTTACGTCATTTGGTTTGAGGCTGGCCACGATGCCAGAAAAGTCTCAGTATCGTTTGGTATTGGTATCGGAAACCCAAACGATACCGAGACGATACCACGTACAAAGCATCTAAACCGAGACGATACCATACTCTTAGGACCGAAATATAACGATAGTCGGGGCGTTAGTGCATCGGATTGAGGGCAAACCTTTCATTTTGACCTGACGGGTTGAGCTCTAGCACACTCATAGTTTTTGATTCTTGGTTCCGATGAATAAACAAACATTTTCACCAACTTTCATCAACGTACGTACCAGTTTCGGGAGGGGATGCATGGTAGTAGTTCAAAATTTTTCCTTTCACTGAAAAAAAACACCCTTTCACTGTAAATATTTCTGTAGACTCTTTTGATTCTTGTTTCTAATGACAAATGAAATATGTGGACCAAATTTCGTGTCAATGCTGTTAGAGTTTGGTAATATTTTACTTGTTTCACTAAAAATTCAGTCATAATTTATGAAAAAGGCTATAACTTTTTTTAAGGTGGTTGCATCGGGATCACTTTGATTTTGTAAGACTGGACATTAAAAAGTACCCTTAAATCATGTGTCATTTGCTTATATTATACCAAGATAAATATTTTAGTTTTTTAATCTTTCATATCAAAGGGCACGGTAGTGCCCAGCCAAGTTCGCGGCACTACACCTTTTTTACAGGAACAAACTCAGGCGATTTTCAACTCCCCTCTAACCTCAGTACCAATAAAGTCAAATTCGCAGTATTTGCTGAGCTGATCAAACACAGGTGGCTCACCAAATTTCAATTCTTTTGCATTAGTAATTCACGAGAAAAAGGTTTTCAAAAATCGCAAAAACCGTAACTGACTGACTCACTGACTCACTGACTCACTGACTCACTTACTCACTGACTCACTGACTCACTGTTTCACTGACTCACTGACTCACTGACAGATCATCAAAATTATGGAGCACTTCCCGACATCGCAGAATTTTGAAATTTCGCACAACGGTAGGCCTTGCGGTGCATAAAAGGAAAAAATAAAAAATATGCAATTTTCTATTCAGGGGGCGTGGCATCCACCCACTTTCTTAAATATTCTTATAAATTATATGTAGCACTTGCGGTTATTGTAGAATGATGAAAATTGGTAAGTCGGTAGAGCTTGAGGTACTTAGAAAGAAAAAAATTGAAAAATTGGAATTTTCCATTCAGGGGGCGTGGCATCCACCCACATTCTTAAAAATGCTAATAAATTATATGTAAATGGTATGTCGGTAGGGCTTGAAGTACTTAGAAAGAAAAAATTGAATATTTGGAATTTTCCATTCAGGGGGCTTGTCGTCCACCCACTTTATCAGAATTGCTATTATTTATATGGAGCACTTTTGGTTGTCGTAGAATTATGAAACTTTGTAGAGCGGAAGGGCTTGATTTTCACCTGGCAAAATAAATCTTTGCAAAAAGGAGTGAAATCACAACAAAAACATAAATGTTAAAAAAAGAGCCAAGTTCTTATATGTACAAGAAAAATGTGCGTAAAAAGTCAGCCAAACAAAAATAACGAGATTTAAAATATATGCCAAGTTTTAAGTTCATGAAGCTTATTATCAAATATCTTAAGTATAGTTATATCGTAACAATTCCAAATCATGACAGAAGTTTGGCATTTGATGATTACTGATCAAAATTTGGTGGATTTACTTGGCAAGCTTTCTCCTAAATACTTAATCACAAATTCAAAATGTATGAAAACTTGACCAGTGAACCCACCAAATTTTAATCAGTACCTAATCATTAAATGCCAAATTTCTGTCATGATTTGGAATTGTTACAATATATTACTCTACTTAAGATATTTGATATTAAACTTCATGAACTTAAAACTTGGCATATATTTTAGATCTCATTACTTTTTTTGGCTGACTTTTTACGTACAGGTTTCTTGAACATATAAGAACTTGGCTCTTTTTTTAACATTTATGTTTTTGTTGTGATGCCCCTGTCTCCAGCTCTTTGGAACTGACTTTTTAAAAGACCAAAGTAGGTTTTCAATCAACTTTGGATGAAAAGGTAGTAGATTGTGAAATTCTGCGTCGACACCAAACTTTTAATTATATTAATATTAATATTTTTTAACTTTTCTTTGCTTTGCACATTTTATTTCTCAAAATCACCTTTTTCCTTCTTCTTCGTGCAAGGGGAAGGGTGGGAGAAAATCAATAATTTGGTCCTATGTTTTCAAGGGTGGTGATGGTGAATTCAACGGCAGTTCTCGGGTCATCGTCCGACCCATGGTTTTCGATTTATAAGGAAAATTTCGGGATTTAAACTTGTAAGTGGCAACCCTTCTCTTGTCTTTCTGACAGTTTTGCCATCTTGGCAACACTTTTAAAAGTGAATTTGGACATCAACTATTTGTATTCAAAAGCTCAACCCGTCAGGTCAAATGTAAGGTTGGTCTCACTAACAGCCAAACTACAATTGTTGCTAGCTATAAGCATAATATATATAGTTCCGTGCGCAAAAACAAAACTTTCTAAACAATTTTGCACCTATACTGTGAATAATTTTGTATAATATTCTGGACGAAAATTGTTTGCTTGGCCTAAGCCACCCAATGAGTCCAAGGGCGTACGCAGGGGGGAGCAGCTTGCTTGCATGTCCCTAATCAAAATATATTTCACTTATTTTTTGCTGATGAAACTTAACTCTAGAAAGCTATTTGAGATGTTGAACATTTATTTTATCAGTGTCTTTTTCTCAACAAAATACATATTATGGAGAGACTGAGCTCGCAGCTATTTTTTTTTTTGCCTAAAAAAGTAATAAGTACTTTTAATTTGGCATCTTAAAACTAGATTTCTATTCAAATACTGCCGTGCTAAGAAGAAACAACTTATCTACATTTTTGGCTGCTTTGAGTCAAGACAGTTTTGACAACTTATTTATAATTTTATTGATGTAAAATAAAACCACTACATATCGACTTTGAATAGGTTAAAATGCTTAAAAAATGTTGTTTGTGCAAAGAACCTTGCTGTTTTAAAGAAAAATTCACGTATCTGCTTTTTAAAAAAAAGATAAGGTGTTACCACTATACTACTACTTGAAGATCTGACAAATAACCTTAGAAAATATTGAATACAAAAATTATTTTCCTTCAAAATGTTGAGTTTGAAACAATTTTTTGCCAAAACTGTTCACAAAATAAACTTAATTTGAAAACAAGGCGTAAGAATGGACTTTTTGCTTTCCAAAAGCTTCAAAACATTCATTCAAACTGACTTTTTAAAAGACCAAAGTAGGTTTTCAATCAACTTTGGATGAAAAGGTAGTAGATTGTGAAATTCTGCGTCGACACCAAACTTTTAATTATATTAATATTAATATTTTTTAACTTTTCTTTGCTTTGCACATTTTATTTCTCAAAATCACCTTTTTCCTTCTTCTTCGTGCAAGGGGAAGGGTGGGAGAAAATCAATAATTTGGTCCTATGTTTTCAAGGGTGGTGATGGTGAATTCAACGGCAGTTCTCGGGTCATCGTCCGACCCATGGTTTTCGATTTATAAGGAAAATTTCGGGATTTAAACTTGTAAGTGGCAACCCTTCTCTTGTCTTTCTGACAGTTTTGCCATCTTGGCAACACTTTTAAAAGTGAATTTGGACATCAACTATTTGTATTCAAAAGCTCAACCCGTCAGGTCAAATGTAAGGTTGGTCTCACTAACAGCCAAACTACAATTGTTGCTAGCTATAAGCATAATATATATAGTTCCGTGCGCAAAAACAAAACTTTCTAAACAATTTTGCACCTATACTGTGAATAATTTTGTATAATATTCTGGACGAAAATTGTTTGCTTGGCCTAAGCCACCCAATGAGTCCAAGGGCGTACGCAGGGGGGAGCAGCTTGCTTGCATGTCCCTAATCAAAATATATTTCACTTATTTTTTGCTGATGAAACTTAACTCTAGAAAGCTATTTGAGATGTTGAACATTTATTTTATCAGTGTCTTTTTCTCAACAAAATACATATTATGGAGAGACTGAGCTCGCAGCTATTTTTTTTTTTGCCTAAAAAAGTAATAAGTACTTTTAATTTGGCATCTTAAAACTAGATTTCTATTCAAATACTGCCGTGCTAAGAAGAAACAACTTATCTACATTTTTGGCTGCTTTGAGTCAAGACAGTTTTGACAACTTATTTATAATTTTATTGATGTAAAATAAAACCACTACATATCGACTTTGAATAGGTTAAAATGCTTAAAAAATGTTGTTTGTGCAAAGAACCTTGCTGTTTTAAAGAAAAATTCACGTATCTGCTTTTTAAAAAAAAGATAAGGTGTTACCACTATACTACTACTTGAAGATCTGACAAATAACCTTAGAAAATATTGAATACAAAAATTATTTTCCTTCAAAATGTTGAGTTTGAAACAATTTTTTGCCAAAACTGTTCACAAAATAAACTTAATTTGAAAACAAGGCGTAAGAATGGACTTTTTGCTTTCCAAAAGCTTCAAAACATTGCTGCCGGTGTTGACGTTGGTTTTTTATTAATTTTTTTTTCTATTTATGCAATTATTTTATTAAATTTCTCTTCCCGTCCAAGCATGGGGAGATATTACCCCCCTCCGATAGGATTTTTTCTTGTCTACCTCCCATCTACATACTCTAAATGTTTGCGGCAGATTTTACGCGAATTTCCTATAGAATACAAAAAAAAGGGAAATTTTATTTAGTCCTATAGTGGCTATAAGGGATGAAAATAAAAATCTGAAAAACTTAGAGATTTTTTTTTCATTTAGAGCCAATTTAGCTCCATCAAATATAAAAATAAAAAAAAAACGACCACCCTAATGTAGACACACTTTTGCTTCTTAGCACGGCAGTATTAGAATAGAAATCTAGTTTTTGAAAATTTGAATGAGTCTGCCCCCCCTTGATCGAAATCCTGCGTACGCCCTTGATTGAGTCATTAACTTACCCTTAATTAATAAACAATAGGACTTAAAATGGAAAACAAAATTATTTTTGGATGCAAAAATCATTTGTATGCAAAAAATGCTGTGAGGTGAATATATTTTTTTTGTGGAAACCAACCATCCAAAAAAATATAATTCACCACACTATTTTTCGAACACAATACAATTTGCATGAAATTCCATGATAACAATGGAAAACCAACAACCAAAATAATTTTGTGTTTCACTTCAATCAAACTGTAAACTAGGCCTTACACAAATTTTGCACTTACAGTTACAGCTTCATTAAACCGTTAAAGTATAAAATAAAGAAAGATATAAGTTGTGGGTGGATAGTACGTTGTAGAAAAGTATGTGCAGAAATAAAATAAAATAAAATAAAATAAAATAAAATAAAATAAAATAAAATAAAATAAAATAAAATAAAATTAATAAATGACGAGCAAAAACAAAATCTCTTCCAGATTACGAGATAGTGTTGCACTGAATTGTCAAACAATTCTGAAGCAGTGAATTTTAGAGATCAGAATTTCAAAAGACAGAATTGAAAAAATGCAGAGTTTTGAAAAACTGAATTTTCGTTCAAAAAACTGAATTATGAAAAACAGAATTTTGAAACCAGAATTTTGCTCCCATATAAAAAAGGTTTTGATCAGAGGATTTAAAAGAGAAACATTTAAGCGTATTGAAATCAAAAAAGGGTTTTCTTCCAGCAGTACCAACACAAACACAAGAACACCAAGCAAAACCAGCAGCTGTCACACCAAGGATTAGAAAGAGAAAGCAGATTCTGAAAACAGATGTTGAAGCTTCGTGGTACATATGACGAGGCAGTGAGAGCCATAGTGGCCTAACTGCATTTTTCATTATTTTCAGTAGAGCGAGAATAAGGAGCAGATAATTTTTAAACACTTGTAGCTCTAAAAAAATTTTAAGAAATTGTAGTTTTTAAATAATCGAACATAATTTTGATTTTGTTTTCAATATGATAAAAAAATAAAAGTTTTTTGATATTGTATTGATGATTCTTCAAAATACCGTTATAACTGATCAGATAAGCCAAGGGCGTACGCAGGATTTTGATCAGGGGGGGGGGGGGGCAAACTAATTCGAGAACTAATTAAGTTGAATTTTTGTTCATTTTTTTTTATATATGTATAAACAGATTACAAATTTATGTATTGAATCATTATATTCATATGAAGGCCAAGCGGCGTGGGTCCTCAGCAAATCTGTTGAGTACACCTTCTATGATTTCCTCCTCTCTTTCCGAAACCATTTTTCGGTGTACACGCAACATACATTATCCTGCAAATTAAAACATTCAAACAGATGTCTACAAGCTATGATTTTTAGATTATTCAATTATACCATTCAAACGATCTTCGATCATGGCTGATCTTAGCTGTGTTTTGCCTTTCTCAACGTGCTAAAAGTTCTTTCAACCGAGCTGGTGGTGCAAGGTAAAGAAAAGGCAATATGAAGAGCAAGTTTCGTTGTCGGGAAAAAATCGTCTGCTTCTTGTACGATATCGCATAAGTCGAGTTTTTGGAGATCTTCTGGAGATAATTTTTTATCTTTCGAAAAATTGTACCACAACTCAGCCTCTCCTACAAAATTTTGTAATCCGGGGTAAAACTCGACACAAATTTTTGATTTTAACTTAAAATCATTTAAGGTAAACTTCAACATATTTACTGGATGCAAAATAAAAAGGGAATATGCTATGGTATGTTTTCATCTTCGTTCAAGTGAAGAAATCAACGAATCTAAATATGGAATTCGGAGCGATCTCTTCCAAAACTCAACTGCACTCGATGAAGGATAGTTTGAATGATGTGCTTCGCGTTTGACTATTCTTGGTGTTTGCAGTTCTACTTCAACTTCTTCAGCGACCAATTTCAAATCAGTCATGAGTTCTTCCACTCCTGATTGTGTGTGATAATTGTGTGAATATGTTTGGTGCATGCGAGGAGGTCTAATTTTTTTGACTGCAGAATATTCACAACTGGTTCCAGACAAGCTGAATATTTTGCTATAAGGACTAGGCATAAAATAAATGACGATTGTGTAATAGCACAATGGAGTTGAAAAGCTGTTGTTTTTGTTGAAGAGTTTCCTACAACAGAAAGCTCTTTAAGTCCATTCACTATTACGCTAAAGAGTTCCTTGAAGATGGCTATACTTTTGTATTTTTCAGACCATCGATTTTCGCAGATCGCTGGAATGCTTGAAACATATTTCCTTCGTGCAAACGAGTTTCGGTAGAAAATAGTTATGTCTTTTATTGTCCCTATTGTGTTTCGAATTTCCAGAACTTCATTTAGGTAATTTATTACCAAATTTAACTTATGGCTTGCACAATGAAAATACAAAGCATAAGTATACTTTTTCCTCGAAATTGCCTGAACACCGTTATTTTTTCCCGACATGGTTGAAAAACGATCATATTCTTGCCCATTAAGTTTCAGTGGATCAAATCCTGCTTCTTCAACGAATCGATCTAATGCAGAGGCGATGGTCTTTCCATCCATGGCATCCACTTCAATGAATCCAACAAACTCTTCGCAAATCACTTTAATATTTTGATTGTAGAACCGAATTCCTGTTTGAAAAAAAATCTGTTCGTATAAAAGATGGTGTGTGTATGTATTTGTGTGTATCTCACAATCGAAAAAAATCGAAAAGACCAGTAATAGAATAGTAATAGTAATAGTAGTATTAAAATATTATGTTTCTAATTATACTGGTTTTTGAGAAACTCTGCCTAAAAATCATACATTATTAAAATCATTATCTAGGTAATAATTTTTTTTTTCAATCGATCAAAAATTTCTAGGGGGGGCAACTGCCCCCCCACCTGCCCTCCCCTGCCTACGCTCTTGAGATAAGCCACTATGGCACTCAAGCTTTGAATTTTCTTGTGGGTGGCCTCTAAATGCAAAATTTCCTATAAGTATGGCATGGAGCTATCAATTCAAAAAATGTAAATGCAGAAACATTTATTAATACATACAGATTCAATTTCTATAATATACTCAATTTCGATAAAATTGCAGTTAGGCAACTAAGGCCCTCACTGCCTCATATGTAGATACATAAATTTTGTTTTCACTGTTTAATCCGTTCCGTTTATGGATTGCATTAAGTAGCCTTTCCTTTTATCATATCAAGCATTCGACGCCTAGGTATACCTATTTCTTTTTTTGCTATCATCATCCACACCCAAAATCTGCTCTGAGCTCTCGGTCTATATTAATTTCAAGAAATATACTTTCGCTTTCATCACACTGTCTAAGTGATGGCTTTAATAAGCCATACAATCACTCTTCTTCTGCCACTTTACAATAATTTTGTGCGTTGTATACTTTGAATTTATGTAATTGTTCTTAGAAAAAAGAGAAGAGTTTTTTACTTGTTTAAAAGTAACTGCTATTTAAAGGGATTGTATTACATTCAGGGAAAGTGTTGGGATTTAATAAGGAGTGAGTTAAATTGTTTTTTTTTTTTTTTTTTGAAGAATTCTGGTTTATTTTTATAATTTATTTTAACACTGCAGATAAATTGAAAGTCAAAATTAGTGTCTCTTATTACAAGTCGTATTCTGAAAATCAATATTCGACAGTCGATAATTAAATACTCGAATATATTTATAAAATAGTATACATATCATCTTTTTTATAATGCTAGCATCTAGCTTGAATCGATTGTAAAAAAAATAGAGTTTTACTGCAAACAAAATTGATTTTTTTTAACCGATGCTCTGCGAACTGTTATATTAAGCCACACGTAAGAGTTACAAAAAAAGTAATATAATAATATTAGAAACTGTAGTAAGAAGAGAGAAGACAACTGACAACAAGAATTAGCCAGTTCCGGTTTCAATCACAGAAATATGAATTTTCTTAGTTTTGGAATAGCCCGGGAGGTGACGACAAATTTCATCAACCCATTTTCTCAAGCTTTTGTGTATTAGTTATTTGAGTGAAATAAAAAAATATTTTCAAGGTCTTACAACACAGTTATTCAACTGGAGGTTACAAGAGGGGTGCTAAGTCCGCAAAAAAATGACAACATTAACTCATTTTCTCAAGCTTCAAACTTTCTGTTCGCATTATTTGGGACATCAGAAGCAAAAATTATGAGGTCTTACAGCTTCATTCAACTTCATTCTACAACGAAGGTTGTCTTAAAACCACCTAAACCCAGGGTTGGCAGATTGGGCTATCTTTTTCATAAATTTGCGACAAGAATTTGAAAAAAGTAGCCCAATTTCATATTACTTGTTATTATTTTTAAGAAATTTCGCTACATAAGCCCAGCATCAGTGCCGTAGCCAGGATTTTGTTTTGGAGGGGGGCTTGCTTCCAAATTTTACGAGAAATTCTTTAAACAAAAAACTAAAATTATATCAATTTATTGATTTTTATTAGTTTTTAAATAGAACATACTTAAATATTTTTACCTGTACACATTTTCTTAAAACAGAAGACGTCTTGATTTTTTTCACATGACTTCAATCACGTTATCTGGATCCACATTAATATGCGAATAAACAGATATCAGCAAGAGAGCTTAATTTTTCATTCCCCATAACGCTTCGGGATACTATTTTAATCCTTTTCATAGTTGAAAAGGTTCTTTCAACACCAGCTGTGGTCACTGGAAGCGTGGCCAAAACCGTAAGCAATAAGTTTATACCTCTATAGTAAGGCTATACCTAAATTAAGCAATTTCAAAACTTCGGTAGAAAGATCCCTCGCCAATATTTTTCCGCACCAAAGAATGTACTCAGCTTTCACAGCTGACAAAGAAATTGTTTTATCAAAATCATATGTTAGTTTTTCCATTTCGTTCACTCGCTCAACTGCGGCAAAACCTGGGAGAAGAGCTTGAAACGATGCGATGGTAGAACGTCTTCGTTGTCCATGAATCTGTCCGTAAGATTTTGTATTAACGAATTTGTGCAATGAATCAGTTTAGACACTCTAAAATAGGCTTCAGTAGAAGAGGTTTCTGGATTGGATCGCAGTGTTTGTTTCAATGAAGTTCTTGGAGCTCTTAATTGAACTTCAAATAAGTCTTCGGCAACTTGGGATATGCGGATTGAAAAGCCTCTCTGAAAAAATTTTCGGCATTTTCTCTTATGTTCTTAAGAGAACTCCAAACTTCTTTTGTGCGGTCGATTGCAGAAATAGCTCTGTAGGAAAACTGAAAAGGGCAGCGTTAAACAGAATAGTTTTTCGCACACAATGAGGCTTACTAGGAAATCACTTCTTTGGATCGCTGCCAAGTGTTGATGCTTTCTACGACATATCTCCCACGTTCTGCTCGTTATTTCTTCAAAACTTATTGAGATACATTTGAAAAGCTCTATTAAGGAAATAAAACTGTCATGCATTTCAATGATTCTTGTTTCACATAGGCGTAGAAGTCGAGTTTTTCGGCTCTCTGGTGCGTGCTTTTTAATGAGAGTTTAGAAAGTTATATTTGCATTTGAATGGTTGTGGAAGAAATTAGCTATTTCACGTGTGTGAAGTTAGCATAACATTTTTGAGCTAGACCAATGGGACCATGGCAGGAATTTGCAGTTTTTTTGCATTTTTTATGCATTTCTATTCCGGATTTTGCAGTTCACCAAATAGTGGGTGTAACCGACTGTACTGCTAACTTCACTGTGAAGTTAGCAGTGCCTATGCTTTTCTCAGCAACCGGGCTAGCTAGGAATCTGAAATAAGGCTCTGAATTTGCAGTTTAATTTGCAGTTCCAGAAAAGGAAAAAACCAAATTTCTAAATCCTTACATAAAAAAAATTTCATACTGTACTGCTAACTTCACTGTGAAGTTAGCATAAAAGTCCTTTTCTCGGCAACGGAGATACCTAGAAATTTGCAGTTAGGCTCCAAATTTGCAGTTTAATTTGCAGTTCAGGAAAAATGTATGTCCAAATTTTTAAGTCCAAATTTGAAAAAAAAAATCGAATAAATTCATTTTTCACTGTTAACGTCTCTGTGAAGTTAGCAGTACATACCCTTTTCTCAGCAACTGAGCCACCTAGAAAATTGCAGTTTAGGTCCAAATTTGCAGTTTTTCATGCACTTCAAGAAAAAACTAAGTTCAAATTTGTACATCCAAATTTGACAAAAAAAATCGAAAATTTTACTTTGCACTGTTAACATCACTGTGAAGTTAGCAGTACATACCCTTTTCTCAGGAACTGAGCCACCTAGAAAATTGCAGTTAGGGTCCAAATTTGCAGTTTTTCATGCACTTCAAGAAAAAACTAAGTTCAAAATTTAAAGTCCAAATTTGACAAAAAATCGATTAAATTCATTTTTCACTGTTAACATCACTGTGAAGTTAGCAGTACATACCCTTTTCTCAGGAACTGAGCCACCTAGAAAACTGCAGTTAGGGTCCAAATTTGCAGTTTTTCATGCACTTCAAGAAAAAACTAAGTTCAAAACTTAAAGTCCAAATTTGACAAAAAATCGATTAAATTCATTTTTCACTGTTAACATCACTGTGAAGTTAGCAGTACATATCCTTTTCTAAGGAACTGAGCCAGCTAGGAAATTGCAGTTGGTGTCCAAATTTGCAGTTTTTCATGCACTTCAAGAAAAAACTAAGTTCAAATTTTGTAGTCCAAATTTGACAAAAAAATCGATTAAATTCATTTTTCACTGTTAACATCACTGTGAAGTTAGCAGTACATATCCTTTTCTAAGGAACTGAGCCAGCTAGAAAATTGCAGTTGGTGTCCAAATTTGCAGTTTTTTATGCACTTTAAGAAAAATTTAAGTTCAAATTTTGTAGTCCAAATTTGACAAAAAAATCGATTAGATTCATTTTTCACTGTTAACATCACTGTGAAGGTAGCAGTACATATCCTTTTCTAAGGAACTGAGCCAGCTAGAAAATTGCAGTTGGTGTCCAAATTTGCAGTTTTTCATGCACTTCAAGAAAAAACTAAGTTCAAATTTTGTAGTCCAAATTTGACAAAAAAATCGATTAAATTCATTTTTCATTGTTAACATCAGTGTGAAGGTAGCAGTACATATCCTTTTCTAAGGAACTGAGCCAGCTAGAAAATTGCAGTTGGTGTCCAAATTTGCAGTTTTTCATGCACTTCAAGAAAAAACTAAGTTAAAAATTTAAAGTCCAAATTTGACAAAAAATCGATTAAATTCATTTTTCACTGTTAACATCACTGTGAAGGTAGCAGTACATATCCTTTTCTAAGGAACTGAGCCAGCTAGAAAATTGCAGTTGGTGTCCAAATTTGCAGTTTTTCATGCACTTCAAGAAAAAACTAAGTTCAAATTTTGTAGTCCAAATTTGACAAAAAAATCGATTAAATTCATTTTTCACTGTTAACATCACTGCCCAAGGGGCACAGATTTGAATTTTGCAACAAGAAATTGAAAAATCTGGTTTCACAAGAATAACTTGGAAGTTTTTGTAGAGTTGTTGAATGCTCTCATTGTATTTTAAATTATTTGAGTTCCAACTTTGTTATATATTTAGGTCACTGTTCTTATTTAGTGGGACTAAAAATAAATAGGCGTGGCTTAATAGTGACTGAGTAGTTATCCATTGTGTAACTTAATTTTAATTAGCCGTTCTCAAAAACAAAATCGAAACTGTTTTGCGACTTTGATCTTTTGCTACTTCAAAGTATGTAACTCTAAAGTGTCTAATCATTATGATTCAGAAAAACTAATATCACAACAAAAACATAAATGTTAAAAAAGGAGCCAAGTTCTTATGTGCACAAGAAACCTGTGCGTAAAAAGTCAGCCAAAAAAAGTAATGAGATCTAAAATATATGCCAAGTTTAAAGTTCATGAAGTTCAATATCAAATATCTTAAGTAGAGTAATATCGAAACAATTCCAAATCATGACAGAAATTTGGTAATTAATGGTTACTGATTAAAATTTGGTGGATTTACTTGGCAAGTTTTCTCTTAAATACTTACTTAATCATAAATTTAAAATGTATGAAGACTTGACCAGTGAACCCACCAAATTTTAATCAGTAATCATTAATTACCAAATTTCTGTCATGATTTGGAATTGTTTCGATATTACTCTACTTAAGATATTTGATATTGAACTTCATGAACTTTAAACTTGGCATATATTTTAGATCTCATTACTTTTTTTGGCTGACTTTTTACGCACAGGTTTCTTGTGCACATAAGAACTTGGCTCCTTTTTTAACATTTATGTTTTTGTTGTGATATTAGTTTTTCTGAATCATAATGATTAGACACTTTAGAGTTACATACTTTGAAGTAGCAAAAGATCAAAGTCGCAAAACAGTTTCGATTTTGTTTTTGAGAACGGCTAATTAAAATTAAGTTACACAATGGATAACTACTCAGTCACTATTAAGCCACGCCTATTTATTTTTAGTCCCACTAAATAAGAACAGTGACCTAAATATATAACAAAGTTGGAACTCAAATAATTTAAAATACAATGAGAGCATTCAACAACTCTACAAAAACTTCCAAGTTATTTTTGTGAAACCAGATTTTTCAATTTCTTGTTGCAAAATTCAAATCTGTGCCCCTTGGGCAGTGATGTTAACAGTGAAAAATGAATTTAATCGATTTTTTTGTCAAATTTGGACTACAAAATTTGAACTTAGTTTTTTCTTGAAGTGCATGAAAAACTGCAAATTTGGACACCAACTGCAATTTTCTAGCTGGCTCAGTTCCTTAGAAAAGGATATGTACTGCTACCTTCACAGTGATGTTAACAGTGAAAAATGAATTTAATCGATTTTTTGTCAAATTTGGACTTTAAATTTTGAACTTAGTTTTTTCTTGAAGTGCATGAAAAACTGCAAATTTGGACACCAACTGCAATTTTCTAGCTGGCTCAGTTCCTTAGAAAAGGATATGTACTGCTACCTTCACACTGATGTTAACAGTGAAAAATGAATTTAATCGATTTTTTTGTCAAATTTGGACTACAAAATTTGAACTTAGTTTTTTCTTGAAGTGCATGAAAAACTGCAAATTTGGACACCAACTGCAATTTTCTAGCTGGCTCAGTTCCTTAGAAAAGGATATGTACTGCTAACTTCACAGTGATGTTAACAGTGAAAAATGAATTTAATCGATTTTTTTGTCAAATTTGGACTACAAAATTTGAACTTAGTTTTTTCTTGAAGTGCATGAAAAACTGCAAATTTGGACACCAACTGCAATTTCCTAGCTGGCTCAGTTCCTTAGAAAAGGATATGTACTGCTAACTTCACAGTGATGTTAACAGTGAAAAATGAATTTAATCGATTTTTTGTCAAATTTGGACTTTAAGTTTTGAACTTAGTTTTTTCTTGAAGTGCATGAAAAACTGCAAATTTGGACCTTAACTGCAGTTTTCTAGGTGGCTCAGTTCCTGAGAAAAGGGTATGTACTGCTAACTTCACAGTGATGTTAACAGTGAAAAATGAATTTAATCGATTTTTTGTCAAATTTGGACTTTAAATTTTGAACTTAGTTTTTTCTTGAAGTGCATGAAAAACTGCAAATTTGGACCTAAACTGCAATTTTCTAGGTGGCTCAGTTGCTGAGAAAAGGGTATGTACTGCTAACTTCACAGAGACGTTAACAGTGAAAAATGAATTTATTCGATTTTTTTTTCAAATTTGGACTTAAAAATGTGGACATAAATTTTTCCTGAACTGCAAATTAAACTGCAAATTTGGAGGCTAACTGCAAATTTCTAGGTATCACCGTTGCCGAGAAAAGGACTTTTATGCTAACTTCACAGTGAAGTTAGCAGTACAGTATGAATCTTTTTTTATCTAAGGATTTAGAAATTTGGTTTTTTCCTTTTCTGGAACTGCAAATTAAACTGCAAATTCAGAGCCTTATTTCAGATTCCTAGCTAGCCCGGTTGCTGAGAAAAGCATAGCCACTGCTAACTTCACAGTGAAGTTAGCAGTACAGTCGGTTACACCCACTATTTGGTGAACTGCAAAATCCGGAATAGAAATGCATAAGAAATGCAAAAAAACTGCAAATTCCTGCCATGGTCCCATTGGCCTAGCTCAAAAATGTTATGCTAACTTCACACACGTAGCTATTTCACTTACTACACCAAGGCAATTTGAATTGCAGGACTTGACATGGCATTAGACAGAGCCATGTTAAAGTGATGGCTTGCACAGTGTACATACCAAGCGTTTGGATACTGTTGCATGCCTTATCCTGCACTGTACTCCACTTAAGTGACCTGCCATGTTTGCGGCTCCATCATAGCCTTGGCCCACACAATTCTTCATATCAAGATACAGCTCTTCACATCGCTGCAGTATGGTTTTTGTCAAGTTTTCAGAAGTTTAGTCATCAACAGGAACAAAACCTACAAAATCTTCCCGAAGCATACAACTTTTGGGATCTGTTGAACAGTCGATATATCATAGGCATATCGAAAGTTGTTCACAGTCGATATATCAAAGGCATATCGAAAATTGTTCACACCCAGTAACATCCATTGTTTCGTCAGCGAGGATACTGATACAAGTTGAACTTATAGCCCGTTTAGTTATTTCAGTTGTTACAATATCAGAACATATCTCCAGGATTTCATTCTGGATATCTGGACTCCAATAATTTAAATTTTAAAAACCTAAGCTTAACAAAACCAAAAGGGTTTTAATAATGATAAAAATTTAATAGCCTTATCGTACGCTCCGTCATAATAGATTTGCACTACGAATCCAAAAAAAAGTATTAAAACTCCCATGCCGTAACAAAAATATCAGGTAAAATTCAAAGTTCGTGAAAATTCACCCGAACTATCCCCGGGTTCATAAAATACATTTTAATATGAGAGCTTATACTTTTTTGTGGGATTCTTCGGTATGTATTGCGTAGGGATCTGTGGTTGACCATCTATTCAAAAATAACAACTTACCACATTCACGAGTTTTTATTGTAAACAACTTTAAATGGATCATTAAAGATTGGAAAGTATTGGAGTGCAATTGTGAGAGGGTGGAATGGTGGGGAAATTGACCATATCCAATCATTTGCAGCAAAACTCTTCATATCCAAATTTTATTGTTAAATATCTCTTAACCGGAACTTCCAATATTTTTTTGCTCTTAATCATAACATATAAATATAAAATTTCCGCAAGCTGAAAGTTATTTTAAATCATATGTTTTGGTAACGCGCATATCACTATTTTTATTTATTTTGGTTTGTTTTACTCTGAAATCTTATAGACTTTGTGGCTATTTTTAATTTGCAATTTTTTGGCAATAACTGAAGTCGTTTACTGATCCCAATTCTAAATCAAATAAAATGTAGGTATACATTTATGTAGAATATTCTCCTCATTTTAATAGCTTTTAGAGTTAAATAAAATACCTAGAGTCTTCAAAATTCAATACAAAATTTTAAACATATCTAAATAGTGTCTTGCTTTTTAACGAAGTATTTTCAAGTAGTTGAGAACTTTAGCTAAATTCAAATAAACTATTCCTACCTGGATAGTCTCCTTATTTTTATAGATTTGAATTTAATATATTAGAAAGGTTTAAAGTTTTGTTTAGATTTTCATGTGGGGCTTCAGCCCCTCAAGCCCCCCCTCTGGCTACGTGCCTGCCCAGCATTATATTTAAATTCGTTCAAATTTTGAGGATCTGCCCTTAGAAATTATTCCAAAGCAAAGAAGAACGTGAAATATATAAGAAATTTTTGAATTTTGAAATGAGATTGGGCTACATTTAGGGCAGCGATTTTGGGCTACAAAAATTCTGAAATGGGGCTACACAAGTGCCTCTTGACCTGGCAACCCTGCGAAACCCCGCAGAAAAAACGAAAAATCAACTCATTTTCTCAATAATGAAACCAATTTTAATTTATGGTTGGCATCAAGTGAGGGAACAGTGTATTTTTTCTATTGAAATGCATATCATGAAAGCTAATTATCACAGAAAGTATTGATCCTACGCAAAAAATTGTTATACAAAAATTGTTAGCGACAAATTTTTCAACAACTTTTACTCGAAACTTTTTTCAAAATTTTGAATATATGAAAAGTTATGAAAGTAAAAAAAAAAAAATAAAAATTAAAGTAAAACAAATATAATATAATATATTATAAAAGTTTTTCGTGGCAACTTAAATTTTATTGGTCTTAGAAAAATAGCTTTGGTACAAATTTGTAGCAAATTCAAATCTCTTCAATTTATGTTAACACCTTTTTTACCCTAAAGTTTATGAATAAAAAAGTTATAATCAAAATTTAAACATTGAAAAAAATCATATGTTTTTTACTATAACTTTTTTATTTATAACTTTAGGGTAAAAAGTGTGTTAGCATAAATTGAAGAAAATTGAATTTGCTACAAATTTGTACCAAAGTTTTTTTTTTCTAAGACCAATAAAATTGAAGTTGCCACGAAAAACTTTTTTGAACTCGTTTTTCAATATGGTGGCCTAATGGTGGGGCTTCCAACACCTTAATTCGAGTCTTATGCTTGCACTGAACCCCCTTACACATCAAAAGAGAAAATCTTTGTCCAACCCAAATTTTGAAGTTATTGTAACATTTTAATAGACATTTTGCGAAAATGTTAAAAGCTGCTTTATTAGATGATTGACAAATTTTCTTGGTTATTTTGGTAATACACATGTGTTATACCATTTTGGAAAGTGCATTGAATAGACAACTTTTTCAAGTAACTGGTAAAATTGTTCATCCATAGTCGTAGCGTTCACGTATTTGAGGAAAGAAGTACTTGTTAACAACTTTTGAATAAAAAACATCATAACAAAGTAACCACTGAGAAAATATTTTTTTTATATTTTTTTCTGGAAAGGTCATAAGGCCTGCTATAACCAGCTGCAAGGTTATCCATTATTTACAGGACACCCTGTATATATAAAAAGTTTTAAAAGTTGTAAAAAAAAATTCATAATAAAATTGTAGCCCATTAAATTTTCCATCATTTTCACATAACTATTATTTTCGTGGCACGGCTCTGTAGCCCTCTATATGGGGTTGAAATTGCGTAAAGCTTTACTTTTAACATTTTCATATGCGATTTATTGTTTTTTAAGACAGGCCCGCATTCTCGCAACGCAATGCAACTCACAGCATTGAATCAAAATGCGATGTGACTTGCTAAATCATTCAAATTTTGTGAAAAAAATTAAGATTCAAACTTCATTTGAGACATTGTTGTTTACATGCAACAAGGGCGTCCCAAAAGTAATAGTCAAAATTTAAGCTGATGACAGAAAATATTTAAGAAAAATATTTGATCATAAATACTAAATTTTAACTTCTGTTTTTGATTTAGAACGTCTTTTATCAATGTACTTATACTACAAGTAAAATAGTACGAAAAATCTTTCGAATAAAAAAAAATAGTAAACGATAATGGAGGGGTGTTTTTTGAGGAGGGGGGGGCGGAAATTGTGGTGTATCAAATAGAAAAATCAACTTTCGTGCAACCTCAGCCTCATGACACATGATTTTAAGGTGGTTTTGAATGTTGAATCAATTGACACTAAAACCACGTCGATACGGCCTCCGTGAAAAAAGTTATTGTAATTCTTATGTTAACAAGACTATATTTTGAGTATAAAGGAACTGGAATAGTCAGAATCCAACTTAAGTGGTCGTACGAAACCGAGCGAAAACAAGAAATTCATATGACGCGCATATAATTGCGAAGTGGAGCTTTTCGTTTAGTTTTCGTTAACTTTTGCCTTCAGACGTGAGAGCCCTCACACTCAGAGAAAAAAGCAGGTATTATCAACCAATTTCTGGTCAATCACACCTGATTTTCAGGTTGTTATTTTTCAACTCGGTAGATCAGGTTAACTGTTTAACCTGATACCTGATTTGAAAATTTAACACTGTAATCCTGTAAATTTTACCTGCAAATATAGTTAATTTAACCTGACAAAATATTCAATGCCCTGTAATTTTAACATGAAAATCTGGTTAGTTTAACCTGACAACCTATAGTTAATTTAACAGGTTTCAATGTTATATCAACCCTGTATCTAATGCCGGATTTACACGACTTGAACGCTGCCACTATAATGACAAAAAGAATTAATTTGTCCATTATTTTGTTGTTGCTTTTGTCATTATACTGGCAGTTTTCCAATCGAGTAAATCCGGCATAATTCATGAATTTATACGTCTAAGAGCCGTCTCTTGCGCTGTCTATCGCTCAACTCGTAAGCATACTTCTGAAAGTACATATAGAAATTTATTATTTATTTATTTTAATTTAAAAATTATTTGTGATACTTACTTCAGTTTTGAACTGGGAACCTTTCACACACGGAGATAGCACTCATCCACTGGGCCAATTCACTACACAAAAAACTGGTGCCAAATATCAATACCTTAGTTGAAACTCATTGGATGGCTTGTGTGTGTGTTTTAGCACTAGTGTCACGTTTAAATGAACTGACAGAGTGCTACTTTAACATGAGGCCAGGTAAGATTCAAATAATTTTATTTGAATGGCCTGTGTGTGTGCGTTTCAAAGCTAATGTCACGTTTAAATGAACTGGCAGATTGCTTCTTTAACAGGAGACCAGGTTAAATTCAAATCGTTTTACTTAAATTGTCGGTGTGTGTGCGTTTCAGCACTTGTGTCACGCTGGAATGAACTGGCAGAGTGCTTTTTTAACATGAGGTCAGGTAAAATACAACAGGTAAAAAAAAACACATTAAATGTTAGTTCAACCTGATATGTAATAAAACAGAAATTCATATCATACAGTGTTAGAAAAACACGACCTTGGTTAAAATTGACACTATATTCTTGTTAAAATTTCTTATTTACAAGAATTTAGTGTTAAAATTACAGGTCATCTTCTTAAATCAACCTGAATATGGCAAAAAAGTCCACCAGGTTGATTTTGCACTGAATAAAAGGTTACTAAAATCAGGTAAATTTCTGAAATGTCAGTAACTTTGTATGGGATTGTGCACCTCGTGAATTCAACAAGGCCCAGGTTAATTATTTACCTGACGTTTTTCTCTGAGGGCACTGACCGCTCTTTCGTAAGGGGACGTACGAAAACCTAAATGTTCGAAGTAAACTAATAGGAATTTGGCGCTTGGTGCATAGTTTTCAACACGTTTTTTCTGTTTGAGTATGAGTGCGATAAAATCTTAAATTTTCTTTTAATTAATTTATACCACGTCGAATTTTCGTGGTTTCACGAGTAAATTATTAAAAGCCGTGAATAAGTACAAGAAAATTAACATTGAACAAATGATTATTTACATTTTTTTTCACTTTCAACCACTTAAGTGCATCATGGGTGACTTGTGAAATTGACGTTTCGGAAAGCTACTTTTCGGTCGGTTTTAACATAAGCTTCCGACAACTTCCGCCTATTCTAGTGCTACCTTAAAAGTAGAATATTACCGGAAACCAGTAGAAAATACTGGTTTGTCGATGAAACTTGGCATCAATGGTTCATTTGTCATGAAAAACAATAATAAGAAGAGTCTATAAAAATATCTGTGGTTAAAGGGTGTTTTTTTGAGGGTTGGGGTTATGGTTCGTTTATTACCATCAAACCTGTGACAAAAAAGGTACCCTCATGGAACTTTATAAAAATGTGCTATGAACTAATCAAAAGATTCTATAAAAGTATCTATATGGTAGAAGGATGTTTGTAATGGGTGAATGAAACTAAAATACTTTTTCCAAAAAAAAAAATTGTTTCCAAAAACAAATAACAGCCTTTACCAAACCCACAAAAACACCTCTTCTCCCTTGATATTTTTGTAAACTCCTTTGTTTTTTTCATTCTCGTAGTAAATGAAACACTTTTACTAAGTTTCTTGAGAGTACCATACTTTAACATTTTTTTGAAAAATAACCACACACTTCCTTCTATTTTCAAAAAACACACCCTTCCCAGCGAAATATTTCACGGAGACCGTATCGACGTGGTTTTAGTGTCATTTGATTCAACATTCATAACTACCTTAAAACATGTGTCATGAGGCTAAGATTGCCCGAAAGTTGATTTTTCTATTTGATACACCACAATTCCCCCCCCCTCCCTTCAAAAAACACCCTTCCATGATCGTTTACTATTTTTTTTTATTCGAAAGTTTTTTCGTACTATTTTACTTGTAGTATAAGTACATTAATAAAAGAAGTTCTTAATCAAAAACAGAAGTTAAAGTTTAGTATTTATGATCAAATATTTTTCATAAATATTTTCGGTTATCAGCTTCAGTTTTGACTATTACTTTTGGGACGCCCTTTCTGCATGTAAACAAGCAAATATATACGTAATGTACACCAGTGGCGTAGCTAGGATATTTGCCGCCCGGGGCAAAACAATAATTTGCCGCCCCTTCGGTCTAACAATACTTTATAAGGATATTTTGTGATATAGGTATACCTTCATATCATCGGTCTTAAAGTTGCAGACAAAATTTGAAAATATTTTTTTATAAATGCAAGGAATTACATTCTGCGAAATATTGATACACGCCACTTTGCCGCAATATCTGCTGAATGAATTTGTTTTGTTTCTGACCTACTGAGATTTAACTTTAAACCGACTGTATATGAGGCAGTGAGAGCCATAGTGGCCTAACTGCAATTTTATCGAAATTGAGTTTATTACAAAAATGGAATCTGCATATATTAAGCAATATTTTTGAATTAAAATTTTTTGAATTAATAGCTCCATGCCATACTTATAAGACTTTTTGCATTTACATCAGGACACCTACCAAAAAATTCAAAGCTTGATTGCTAAAGTGGCCTATCTGATCAGTTATAACGGTATTTTGAAAAATCATTAATGCAAAGTCAAAAACCTTTTAATTTTGTATCATCTTGCAAATAAAAATCAAAATTATGTTAATTTATTTAAAAACTTAACATTTTTGATTTTTTTTTAACCACAAGTGTTTAAAAATAATCTGCTCCTTATTTTTGCTCTACTGAAAATATTGAAAAATGCAGTTAGGCCACTATGGCTCTCACTGCCTCATATAATATAGGCACATGAGACTTGAAATTTTTTAGTGTTTCCTTTCGTCCAAAAATAGTGAAGCTCATATAATTGTTCATTAGGCGTGTCTCACCAAATAAAATCTCTAAGAGCTCAGAGATTTCTAAAGTGGGAAAAAAAATCTCACCTGAGCACTGAGATTTTCTTCAGAGATTACTGAGACGAAAATTTTTTGGATTCATTTCTCAATTTTCTTTCTCAGCTAAAACTGTTCATTTGACAGCCAAATTGCAATTTATCGGCGATGGGCAAATACAAAAATGATACCAAAAATACAAAATAGAAGTTAAATGTTGATAAACAGGAAAAATAAATTGATCTTAGTATTTTTCATTCATTTTATAAAGTTTTGTGCTTTAACATTTAAATATTTAAAGCAAAGTTAAAATTTTGTTTTCATAATTTCAGTACGATTGAACAGGGAATCTTGTTATACCAAAACATTCCGCCTACGTGTACGTCAACTTGATTTTGAGCGCTCGGTGAGATTTTACTGGGTGAGACACGCCTATTGCTTCATCAGTACTCGACAGCAAAACTGAGAAATTGCATACTGTTCATATTTCTCAGATCTAATGATCTTGAACCATGAGACGCAGTGTTGTCAGATGAACAAAAATTTTCCCCCCAGAAAAAATTTAGAAACCCCCCAGATTTTCACATTTTGACAAAAAAATCCCTAGATTTTTTTCCAACTTCCAAATTTATATTTTATTTCAATACACATTAGTTCATTAAAATTCCAGATGAAACCAAAATATTACAATAAATATTAAAGTAAACATCTAGCTACATACAAATATCCACGCTCGTCATCTTCGTTTTTGCAGTCGTTTTCACTATAGCGACATTTTCCAGCGTAAGATTCTGCGATCCAGAATGTAAAGAATATCTCAAATACAAATGAGGCCGTTAGTGGAAAAGTGGTGTAACTCACTTTTTTTAGCATACTTTTCATTTTTAATCGATTATAGTCTTTAATATGATATTAAGAAGGATAAGTCAAATTTGTGGAAAGCTTAGATATTTAAGAATTTTTGCTTGGATGAATTTTGATGCTAAAATGTGGAACTACGAGACGAAATTATCAACTTTTCCAAAATATGGGTTACACCACTTTTGCACATACGGCCTCAAATGCTTCCAGAAAAACCAAAATCAAAATATCAGCTGTTTTAATTCCTATACGACGTTATTTTTAAAATGAAGAAAATATAGCAGTCATACAATTTTTAATTTTTTAACTTTAAAAATAAAACCCACCAGATTTCCCCCCAACGATGGAAACAACCCTAAATCTGGGGGGAAAACCCCCAAACTGGCAACCCTGCATGAGAGGGTCAAAGCCACGGCTAAGTCACTACTGAGTGTCTGATAACAGAGTTATTACTTCACTGAAATTGTAGTAGATTGTTGATCTAATGCATTTTTTCTCAAAATAAATCTGCTGCAAAATCTACATACTGCACTTCATTTTACGAAAACAAATTAATCTTCGCAAAAAAAACTCACATTTTTTTTTAATTCTTTGTGTTGAACTCAGCCATTATTTATTATTTAGAGCTTTTTTGTTTGCTGGTTTTATGTTAAAAAAAAAAAACTGATGTAATATTTTATTTATTTTTATTAATTTATCAGTTTTTTTTAAATAATATATTAAAAAAAAAAAAACAAAAACAAATCATCTGCGAATATATTCAATCAACTGCATTTTATTTTGTTCAAATCTAACGCGAAAAATTTTCTGAGAAAGGTCAACCCCTCTGATCTCTAAATTGAGGGAATCAACAGACACGTACCCATATGTAAGGCTACAAAAGAGAATGGTCATTACGAAAGCCATCATTTTGTTTCTAAATTTGAAAGAATTGTTAATTTAAAAAATTAACTTTTGTGTTTATTACCAACTTCTATAATGTGGAATGGTCATGATTCTGCCGCCCCTAGTGATTTGAACACAATGAAAAATTGTACGTTCATATACCTATTCAAATGTAATAGAATTTTTAACTTAAAAAAAGTAATACTTTTTTGTTTATTTCCAACTTCTGTAATAAACAACGATGACGATTTGCGCCCTTCTTGATAAAATAAAAATAAAAATTTATTGAATTATTTATTAAACAAAAATTAAACTTGTGTTTATTTCCAACTTTTCATGAACAACTAAAATGATTTTACCGCCCCTACAAATTATAATACTATAAAAATTTTATGTTTTCTGATAAAAATTTAATAAAATTTTCACTAAAAAAACTTTTGTAGCTAATTGGTTTACAACATCCCATGAACAACGATGATGATTTTCCGATTTGCCGCCCCTAACTCCTGGCTACGCTACTGATGTACACTAGTTGTTTGGTATAAATGTCTCAAATGAAGTTTGAATCTAAATTTTTTTTTCACAAAATTTGAAAGATTTAGAAAGTAAGATCGCATTTTGATTCACTGCTGTGAGTTGCATTGCGTTGCGAGAATGCGGGCCTGTCTTAAAAAACAATAAATTGCATATAAAAATTTTAAAAGTAAAGCTTTACGCAATTTCAGCCACATTTAGAGGGCTACAGAGTCTTGCCACGAAAATAATAGTTATGTGAAAATGATGGAAAATTCACTATCATGAATTTTTAAGACGGCCTTCGTTGTAAGTTATGGGTATGTAAGACCTACTAATTTTTATTTGTTGAGATGCCAACCATAAATTAAAAGTGGTTTCATGCTGGAGAAAATGAGTTGATTTTTAGTTTTTTCTGCGGGTTTTAGGTGGTTTTAAGACGACCTTCGTTGTAGAATGAAGTTGTAAGACCTCATAATTTTTGCTTCTGATGTCCCAAATAATGCGTAGGTACAGAAAGTTTGAAGCTTGAGAAAATGAGTTAATTTTGTCATTTTTTTTGCGGGCATTGTACACCTCTTGTAACCCCCCGTTGTAAGGATGCTTTGTAAGACTACCAAATTATGGATATAGATTAAGGGTACTTCACATTAAAAAAAAAAAATTAAGCTTAAGAAAATGGGTGTGAAATTTCTGTCGTTACCTCCCGGGCTAGAAGGGTACCAATCCACATGCGAGACAAAAGCACAACACCCATCCCAAGATAGTCAAAATCACTTTTTGGTACGGATTCTGGTCTGGCGGAATCATCAGTCCGTAATTTGTTCAAATCAAACTGGCATTGCCATAGCCAACAAAGGTGAGCTCTGCAGATGTTAAGATCGATGATAAGCAACTTCTTGTGACCTATAAAAAGTCTAAGAGCCGACAGCAAATTTTGGGAGTGGATGTTAAATCAAAATCTGAGTATGAGGGCATAGGTTAGGTACATGTATATCGTAATATCGAATACCAAAGTCGCGCAAATTTTTTTCTCAGCCGTTGGGAAGGGTGGAGGGTTAAAAAAAGCTGGATTTAGTTTTTATTTTCAGGGTTTTTACCATTTCTGTCGTTTTTTCCAAACATAAACACCTCAATCTTGAAGGTCAGTTTAATAGAACTCAAGATTTAACCATTTTATGAGAAGCTTATCATCCCGTTTTTGGAGATATAAAACAAAACAAAAAATCAACAATTAAATTCTCCACAAAAACCCCGATAAAGTTTGCTTAAAAAGTTTAAATCATGGGTTCTATTTATCGGATCACCAAGATAAAGTTTTTGAGACTTAGGGAAAATGATAGAGCATCATTTTCTATTTAAAAAAAATTGAATTTAAGTGTTCACGACCCTACCATATGAATAGGAAACCAAGCTGTTTCTAGCCCCCACCCCTCCAAAGGCTGAGAAAAAAGTCTGCCAGACTTTTGTATTCGATATCACGATGCATGTTCCTACCTATAATACCGCATACTCCGATTTTGGTTATATATCCACTCCTAAAATCTGCTGTCGGCTCCTGGTCCTAGTCTGACAAAAATGACAGAGCATCATTACCTATTTAAAAAAAGTCAATTGAAGTGGTAATGACCTTAACATAAATTAAGGAAACCAAGCTTGTCTTAGTACCCCACCCTGACCAAAGGCTGGAAATAGAGTTTGGTATTCGATTTATATACATAAACCCTCTTATTCAGATTTTGGTTATACATCCACTCCTAAAATTTGCTGTCTGTACTAGAATTATACCACCAACCATTGATTCCAAAATGTCAAATATCGTATGCCAAGATAATTATTCTGCGGAATGAGGGGATAGTTATTTAAAGCGGAGGTGATGTGAAGTGGGGTCCCCAAGAGCATGGGATTTAACATCCTTTTTTGGGCTTTCTAATTTGATCGTAGGTGAAAGGTCTATATCTATACGAATAAAGTAGTATCAATTGGTGTTTTCAAAGTGTACCTACGTAACGAACGTCATTCACAAAATTCAGCCAGATGTGTACGATAAGGTCAGCGAAAATTGAATCCTTCGAAATCGTTCCATTAAGCAAAGCCGAGATATTTAAACGACAGAACAGTCCAAATTGGATGACATAAAATGGTTTTTTCAAATTAAAATAAAATTTACTACTTAGTCGCACGTACTTGTACCTATGTACATACATACTAGGTTTTTGATCAAGAGAATTAGGGTTTGAAAAAAAATGTTAAAACACATAAAATTCGATATTTTAATTTTCTAAGACAACACATTTAAGAGTGTTCCGGAGTGAAATGGTGATTTCATAGATAAGAATGTGAAACGTGCACTTGTCCGATCCAAGCAATAAAGGGGTCTGCGGACACAAAAACTTGTTCTCTAAAACATAATTGGAAATTAAAATTAATTTTGTAGAAGAATAATATCGAAACAACTACAAATAATGACAGAAATTTGGTATTTAAATGATTACCGGTTAAAATTTGGTTGGTACACTGATCAAGTTTTCATACATTTTTAAATTTGCGATTAAGTGTATTAAGAGAAAACTTGCAAATTTTAATCAGTAATCATTAAATATCAAATTTCTGTCATAATTTGGAGTTGTTTCGATATTATTATACTTAAGATATTTGTTATTAAACTTCATGCACTTATAACTTGGCATATAAGTATTTTAGATCTCACAACTTTTTTTGGCTGACTTTAACGCACAGGTTTCTTGTGCATATAAGAACTTGGCTCTTCTTTTAGCATTTATGTTTTTGTTGTGATTTCACTCCTTTTTACAAAGATTTTATTTTGCCAGGTGAAAATCAAGCCCTACCGCTCTACAAAGTTTCACAATTCTACAAAAACCAAAAGTGCTTCATATAAATAATAGCAATTCTAAGAAAGTGGGTGGATGCCACGCCCGCTGAATGGAAAATCTCAATTTTTATTTGTCTCTTTTTATGTTCTGCAAATCATACCGCTCTACCAATTTTCATCGTTCTAAATAATCGGAAGTGCTCCATATAATTTATAAGAATATTTAAGAAAGGGGTGGATGCCACGCTCCCTGAACACAAAATTGCAGATTTTCTATTTTTTCCTTTGTATACACCACAACGCCTACCGTTATGCGAAATTTCAAGTTTCTACGGTTGTGTCGGGAAGTGCTCCATATTTCTTATGATCTGTCAGTGAGTCAGTCAATTACGGTTTTTGCGATTTTTGAAGTCCTATATCTCGCGAATTACTAATGCCAAAGAGTTGAAATTTGGTGAGCCACCTATGTTTGAGGGAGGTTGAAAATCACCTGAGTTTGTTCCTGTATACAGGGTGTAGTGCCGCGAACTTGGCTGGGCACTACCGTGCCCTTTGGTATCGTATTTCATGCTTTTAAACATTTTTATCTCATAATTTTCATGACTTTATTTACAAATTTTTTAAACCTTCAGCCTGTTGAACATAAGAGCAAATAATTACAACCCAGTCATTCATTTTATTTTATTAAGTTGTTGAAAATTCTATATGATTACTTATATTATTTCTTGTGCAACTATTCCTACTTGAGTTACTACAATTATTTCTGTAGTAATTATTAAAACAAGGCACCTATTCATAAAGATTAAATTTCAAAATTTGTTCAAACCCTCCCCTCACCCATTATCTTTTCTGCGTCCACCTCTGTACCTTATAAAACATGTATGTAGGTATTTTTGAATAAATAATTATTATTTGATGTCTCAAAAAATAAAAATAAAAGTGTTTTAAAAAGCAAAGCAGTTCATATTATATATTCGGTTCTTGCTGTTGTTTCTTAGAACAGATAAAGATTATGACATAACGCAGTATTTACGTAAAGTCTTAACCATCGCAATTCTGTTCATAAAAAAATGTATAAGAAACAAACTAATATCATTTTTCACAGGAAAATAAAAAAGAAGAACCTGATGCTATCAACTATACTAGACTTGTATTTATTCACATATATCTTTGTTGCAAAAGATTTTCCTGAATTAGAATAAGAAAATAAATAACGGACTTTCAAAGAGACTTCCTAAGCACTAAAGCTTCTTTTATGTAGGTCTCCGTCTACCCTCCTAAGCAATCCTCTTCAATCTTCTTTTATCTTGAGCTCCAGGTCTATCCCTCTATTAGAAATCATTTTTTACCGAAACTCAGAGACGCGTGTAAACTTGTGGCAACTATATCATTGAAACAAATCAAATATGCTGCCATGAACTTTTCCTACATCTCTTCTTCATCCGGTAGCAACAAAAAAAAGGAACAAATCCTAAAAATACAAAAATAAAAAAAAAAACAAAAAAAACTAAAACTTTGGCAGCCCCCTGTTTCAAGGAATGGACTCCTGTGTTTTGTGACTGTGTATACGTTTTTGGTCACAGATGTATGCCACAGCATCAATAGACACTTTCACACCCAAGAGCTATATGCAGAAGTGAACCAAACCAAACCCCAGAGCAAAGCAACTGTATGTACGATATACCTAAAACGTGATTCTCCAAACAGTTTGAATGTGAATTCACAAACTTATGTGTTGCGTCCAAGTCTGTGTCATCCTCGTCCTCATCCAAGTTCAACTATAAAGAATCTATTCTATCTCCTCATCCTGATTTTGGCCTGGTCAAAGTATCTCTATCTTCGGATAAAACTTTCTCCTGAGGAATACCCCATATCGTACATAATATAAATTTTGCCAACAAAATTCCTTAGTTTAATTTAAACGTTTTCTCAGTTGGAAATCTTCATAATCCCTCAACCACAATCAGGACAAATATCGTCCTAGATGCTGCTAGTCCTGTATGTCCTTTTTGCATTAGTTGTGGGATGTGGGTGAAAAATAATGAGACAAAAATAAAAAAGAAGAACAAAAACTTTACACTCCACATCTCTTGATTTAGGTTATTGTTTCGCAGCTGCTGATTTTTGACGGGTGCTGGTACATTTTTAAAAGATTTTCAATACAGTATTTCAGCCGATACTTGTAGCCCAGTCGGGGCTGACAAAAATGGGATACAAGTCTTATAAGGTTTGAGTGGGCTTTAAGTCAATGGCAAACCTTTATTTAGAGTGAGTAGTCCCAGATTCAAATTATGTGTTGGCGGCGAATGCAAACGTGACGCCTATTGCCTCGAAAAAACTATGAAGTTCCCAGCATCTGTTATGCTATGGGGGTGCCGGTGCATGTCTGGCCGTGGTATGGGCAATTTACCCTTTGTCAATTGAATGCTGCCAAGTAGCAACACATTTTTAAAGTTCAGTTTCTTCCATCAATAATACTCTTCCAAGCGAGTGAGGGAGACTATAGTTTCAACAGGATGGTGTTTCTTGCCATATGGCTAGTTAGACTATGGCGTGGTAGTCTGCTGAAGCAGTTCCTTTGATAGAATGGCCTTCGCACATCCCTGACTTTTCACCAGTCAAAGCTGCCTGGTATTAAATTAAGCCGGAAAATAAGACAGGAACAAGCTGGGACCCTTCAAGACTTAGGAGCAAAAATAACAAATATATACTTCCCAAACATTTTTTGACACAATGCGACGACGATATTTTAAAGCAGTGATCAAAGCTAAAGGTGACATAACACATAGGTTAAATGATTAAAATTAAGAACTCATAGGTAAAGTATTCAGTGCCTAAAAATGTATAGCCAGGGTTGAGAAATTAGAAGTCTAATTACATTACAGGCTATAATTAAATTGTAACTCAGCTGTAATTCATTTACAGCTCAATTACTGGCTAATTGTAATGGGAAATCACAATTATGATAACAGGTAATTAGTAATTTGATTTTAATTACACAAAAGAAATTGAAATGTTATTAAATCTTTAATTAAATAGTAGGTTCAATGTAATTAGTTTTGTAGTTACATAATATTTTCTTTTTTTTTAGTTTTAAGCAAAAAGGTATCTATTGTTTTCGTACAAAAATACAACAAACAAATAACATATTTTACCTACGGTTAAAACATCAGTCAAATAATTATACAGTTCAAACATATTTGCAGCAATACAGAATTAAAAAGGCAAACTATTTTTTTTTACTAATTACAGTTTCTAATTTTCAAAAATATCAACATTTTGCAATTTCGTTGTTCCTTGAGCAATTTTAATGAAATTCCGAAACAGAATTAAAAAAGAAACAAAAATTTTTCAACAGAGTGTTCCAAAAAAAAAATCAACTTTGTTGTTCCTTGAGCGACGACTAAGACAAAGGAGATGACGCATTTTCCTATGGAGCTTGGGCCCAGGGCGCACACTAAAAGACTAGTACCAAATGAAAGCTAACATTAAGCCCAATCTATCTGCAAAATATTTTCGAATTCGGCTCCGGAGATTTTTAGATAATTGAGCTTGAAGTTGACCTTTGCAAATTAAAAAAATCTGGCTTTTTTGCAATCTGAAAAAAATAGAAGTTTTTTTTCTCTATTTAGAGTCATTTGAACTTTAAATTAAAAAAAATATATATAAGGACCGCCTTAATGTACATATACATGCATAATTATAGTTTATCCCGTGTTGTTGGAAAAGATGTGTTGATATAATTGTATACACTAAGAGCCAAGTCAATGATATTTAAAGTGAAAAAGTACTGGTTTTCGTATATTTTTAGTTAAAAACAGGGTTGCCAATGTCATGCACCTATTTGAGTGCTGGCTACTTATATTTTTCGAATAAATAAGAGTGTGAGCTTTAATTTGATGCGTATTTTAAACTCTAACCTTATCAAATTCCATACACTTTAGTTGAAAATGTACTGTTTTTGGTATATGTTTGGTTGAAAACAGGGTTGCCAGGGTCATGCATCTAGTTGAGAACAGGCAACCTAAATTTTTCAAATAGAGTAGAGTGTAAGCTTTAATTTTATGCCTGTTTCAAGCTCTAACCTTATCAAATTTCATAGACATTAGTTGAAAAGGTACTGTTTTTGGAATATTATTGGCTAAAAACAGGGTTGCCAGGGTCATGCGCCTAGTTGAACGCAGGCAACCTATATTTTTCAAATAGAGTAGAGTATAAGCTTTAATTTTATGGTCTCCGTTTTACTTGAGTTTATAGAAACTATATTTTTTTAAATAAAAATCTTTGTGAAAATTTTCAAGTTTGCCATATTAATTTGTTTTTGAGACGTTTGGAAGACCGATAAGGTTATTTTATTAATTTTCTACAGATCCTTAACTTTAATTTGGTATGCAACAGATTACCGAACTCAAAGAATGTAAATAGTTATGAGAAATAACGTGTTTCTTACACTTTTTTCCTTTAAATAGGGTTGCCACGTACATGACCCATTTTAAAAGTGGCAACCCTATTTTCTTTTTTTTTCAACACCATCTGATCTTTCATTCGAGACCAGTTTTAACCTTTAACTCGATGAGCTAAGTTATGGTTGAAAAAAAGTGATTTTGAAAGAGTGTTGCCAACATCATCCACCCATTTTACACTAGGCAACCCTATATTTTTCTTTCTATCTCATCAAGCTCTGCAGTTTAGGAAAAGATTAAACCTTTAACTCGATGAGCTAAAACATGGTCGACAAAACGTACCGGAAGTGGCCCATTTAAGACGTCATCCGACGTCATCGTCATCGTTTCTCTCAGATAGACCTATCGATTAAGTGGTATTAGATTCTCTAACCTTATGAGCTAAGTGATCTTACGGTCGCCGCTTGGACTATAATTGAGTACAATGTTTTAGAAAAGCTTCCTTTGTTGACAATCCCTTTTAGTCTAGGATCCCGCCCTAGGACGACATACCCTCATAAAAGTACCAGATGAGCGGTATACAGTTTTGTAGGCAGTGTCATAAAAAACAATTAGCGCATGGGTTGCCTGTCGAAAAGTAGTCAAGGCATTGGGTTTTTTCAATTATCTGCTCCAGCTTTGATGGTAATCCTTAAGGATATACAAAAAATACCATATAAAGAAAATTTTATTTAAAAATTATAAACTACGTGTTTTTTTGAAATTCGAAATTTCAGTACGGTAAATGAGGGTCAAGAGAGAGAAAAGTCTAGAACCTATTTCCCAAACGATAAATGATAGAAAGTCTTTTTCTTTTGCGATCGGCAGATTATTGAAATACAAGAAAATCATCGCATATGTAAGAAAAATTTAAAAATTCGTGAATCGGGATATGAACATGTGAAAGTCGAGAGTTGCGAAAAAGAGGTTTCAGAAATAATTCACCAAAAATCAGAATAATGCTCTATGAAAAATCTTTATATATTTTTAGAAAATAATTTAAAAAGCTAGTACCCGTATTTTTCAAATTTTGTGTATGACGGGATCTTCTACTATTTCTAAGTCCAAACTGATTCCACCTGAAGAAATTATTTTTATCTGAAAACCAAAACAATGCGTGATTTAATAAGCTTTTCGAAAATTTTAGAGAAAGTTGGTAGCTATGAAATGGCACTACAGTAAGATACATTTCTTCTACTATCCTTTTTTAACAGTGGAATAATAGGTGCTGCGAAGATGCTTTCTACATTAAACTGCTAATCTGTTTTAATTTTTAATCAGACTAAGACGATTATGGCTCATCTATTGTTTTGAAAACTTTTTACATCCTGAAGTACGTAATACCAAACTAGTGCAATTTTGTATATGTTCTGGTAAAATTTCGAGGAACAATTCGAAAGAAATTGATGGATTATTATTTTCTAAGTAAATTGGATCCCATAATTCATATTTTAAGTTTTCAGTTAGGAAATTATAATCTATAATATTTTTTTTTAACTTTATGACTATTGCATTTTGATGAAACTGTATTAGAATATACATACATAGTTTGTGATGATCTGGTTATTTGTTAATCATTGTCAACGCTACGAAACAAAATTTGAATTATTTTTTGAAAAATCATTATAAGTCACTCGGGTCGGTTCGCATATGTAACTCTTGAGACCATTTGATGCCATAAGAAAAAAAAATATTTTTCGGTATTTTGTCGATACCGTGAGCAAGTAATGTGCGATAGTTTGACATTCAACTGTAAGAATATAATTTGCAATCAACAACATGGATTCATGCAAAAACGATCGACGATAACCAATTTACTTGCATTCTTGCACAAGTGCTCAACTGCGTTGGAACATGGTGAAGAGCTCGACTGCATCTATACAGATTTTTCTAAGGCTTTCGATCAACTTTCACACGACATCATCACGTTTAAGTTAAAGGTGTTTGGCTTCCCTCCTAAACTCATCAATTGGGTTTCTTCTTATCTCCATAATAGATCCTATCAAGTTAGATTTAGGAGCTCTGTCTCCAACCCTTTCTTTGCCAAATCTGGAGTTCCCCAGGGTAGTCATTTGGGCCCACTTCTTTTTATATCAGCTATCAACGACGTATCCCTTATACGTTATAGTGAAATTCTAATTTTTGCGGATGATATGAAAATTTTCAAAAGCGTCAAATCTGTGAGTGATCGTTTACTTTTGCAAGAAGATATTAACAGTTTTGTTATTTGGTGTAGTAAAAACGGTTTAAGGCTCAACCCTATTAAATGTCAGGCGATAATTTTTTCTAAAAAAAAAGTTCCTAGTTCATTTGATTATGAAATATCGCAGCACACATTGCGTCGTGTTGATAGTTTCAAAGACCCAGGGGTTCATTTTACTTTTAATCTTGATTTTACGAAGCATATCAATTTAATAGTCAACAAGGCAAACTCTATGTTAGGGTTTGTTAAACGTTGGTCTAAGGAATTTCAGGATCCTTATGTTCCCCTCGCTCTCTACAACAGTCTTGTTCGCCCTCATCTTGAATACGCATCACAGGTATGGACTCCTTTTTACGATGTCCATAAGAATAGACTAAAAGCAGTACAGCGTAATTTTATACGTTTCGCCTTGAAAGGACTACCGTGGTCCGATCCTTATAATCTTCCTCCTTACGAACACCGGATTAAGCTTCTTCAGATTCAAACTTTGGCAAAAAGGAGAATTAATAATGATATTATATTTATTCATCAACTTTTAACGGGCGTTATTGATGCACCTGATTTATTATCTTGTACTAGCCCTAATTACCGTGGTGGAGATCACAACACTCGTTGTCTAGAACTAATGCATATATCTCAACACCGTACCAATTATGGAATGCATGAGCCTTTTACCCGCATGTGCAACATTCTGAATATGAACTCTAATTTTTTTGATTTTAATATAAGTAAAAATAGACTCAAAGCTTCATTGAAGACCAGTGTACCACGCTCTTAAATGTTTGTAATTGTTAATTTTTTCAATGTCATTTTATTTGTTATTTTATAATTATTGTTTTTAATTTTATATTATTTATAAAGTGTATGTCTTTAAGTAGTTTGTTGCTTACTAACTACCAACACTACACTAAGTGATGAGCCTGATAAGCACTTAATTTGTGTTTGGCAATTCTTTGGTCGCAAGATGTTGCTTGTACTAAGCTCTCTTCAGCAAAGATCTGATAGTGAACAAAAAGTGCTGTTTGTGTGTACTTGATCAAGTTGCTTCATTGAGGAGTATATTTTATATATAGTACCTACCTAAAAAGTACAGTTTTTTTTTAAGGGAGAAAAGGTAAATTTTGTTGTAATTTTTCCGTAAAAATATAAAATTTGTCAATTGTTTATGAAAATAAGAAATATTTGTTTGTTCTGCGTCGTTTAGTATATTTTACAAAATTTTATTACGCAAGTCGATATGTTTTCTGCACTTGAAAATAAAGCTAAAGTTCTAAGTTAATTTTGTTACAAAAACAGCCATTGGTTTAAGCAAAAATAATACAAAATTATAATAATATAACATCACCTTAATAAATTATCGCAAGACTTAAAAGTATTAATCCTTATGTGAAAACTAAAAAAAATACTTTAAAACAAATTTATATGTAAGAGACACAAGCCTCAATTTTGTGTTCACCACTGTTACTTTTGTTGCACTTTTAGCACCAATATTTTTTCATTCACCTCTTTGAATAAGGCCAAAATCCTATTTTTTTTTATTCTTTTGTCTCTAACGGTTCTTGGTTGCTGTCCTGACGTTTTCCTTAAACATCAGACAACAAAATTTCAATTATCCTCTTAGTTGTAGCGATCAGAGTGGGCGACTGTATTCCGCCTCAACAAGGTCATCATGTAATTTTTGTATAAACTCTCGACAGTTTATCGGTTTCTGTCAAACATATTACATATGTCTGTTCGTTTACTTTCCAAAACTACGAATTCCTACGAAGTTTTTTGTTTTCTATAAGTTTTGACAGGCTAAATTCGTAGAAATTCGTAGTTCTGGGAGGTACGCGAACAGACGTAATATGAGTTTAGAACAAAAAATCAGAAAAAAAAACAACCCAAGTAACAAAAGCAACAAAAATATACAAATACAAAAATCAAACAAAAATGATCCCTTCGTCGTTTCGGCGAAATACCTAAAAAACGTATTTCCACTGATCGAAGGATACCATGTGTCCTTTCACATCACTGGTAGACAGGCGCGGATCCAGGATTTCGTTCAGGGGGGGGGCAATTTTCATGAGTTTCCACAGTCTTGATGAAATCTACAGAAAATTGGAGTACACTTCATAACACTCTCCACACCTGGTCAAACAAAGCGATGTGGGTTTGAAATTTGAAGAACGCAATTACTTCTTCCATAACTGCTATACAGGTGTCTCGAGCAGCAGTTACTTTGGAACTTTGTGAAGTGAAGCTAAGCACTTTGTTGCTGTAGCATGGTGTGTTTGCAGCGTTTTTGAGTTCTCTCTGGATCTGTGTAACACCACCTCAAATTTCGGAAATCATAATGGCACATCGGTATGTTCCTATTCCCACTCATGACTTTCTAGTTCGAGTGAAAGTTTTAGCCTCCTCTTTAGCTGTGACAAGATAAATGGCCAATGGCTTTGCAGGTAAAGGCCATTTTGGAAAAAATCATCTGCGTCAAAACGCATTTGCAGAATGTTCTCAAATGTCGTTTTGTTCGAAAATTCAAATTTCTGCATAAGCATTGTGTTCGATAAGACAGTTTGCAAAAGTCACATATTAGAAAACATTATTTGCGGTGCAATTCTGCAGTTAAAATTGAGCTGACGACAAAAATATTGAGAAGACAGAGAACATGTCAAATGCACTTGCAAGAAAATTGAGTGACGTTGATAAAAAAGACTTTGTGCAAACAAAAGAAATATTCACGTCAAAAAATAACAATCATTTAACATACAAACTGACGTTGGCCGTTTTCGAAAAGGTCAAATCAAAGTCAATATGATCATCAAATGATCGTCAGTTTTTAACGCAGATTGCAATTATCATATGCAATTGTCCTGTTTTCACAGAATTGGTTTGATTAGCGTCATTCAACTTGCTCGCAAAAGCTTTTGATGTTTACGAACACGCTCTCTTGTTTCTCAATTTTTACTTTGAACTCGATTTTTTTTACTGCACAACTGCACCGCAGATGATGTTTTCAAAGATGTGGCTTTAGCAATTTGCCTTAAAAATCAATCTGCAAATGCATTTTTGACGCAAATGACTTCTTCGAAAATGGCCGTTGACCTGACGTTTGTAAAAACGGCCAAAAACAACTATCCTTAGGTCTAAAAGTTCCATCCAACTTCTCTTTGGCAGTGACTGCTGTCATTGTTTTCTGGTTTCTCTCCAATCTTCTTCATCGGATTCATACTCTTCGCAGGTTTAATAACACGGAACATGGATGTTCCTACAACGCATCCACGAAACAAAATCCTCACAAATTCTACAGAAACGTATCTTATGGCTAAAATTGTTGTGCTGCACGCATCACTGTGTATATTGCCGCACTTGAAAAACTTTGCATACTTTTAAGGTATGTATTCATTTGAGAGGAAAAAGACGGCGGTTAGCTCTGAAGAAGCTCCCGAGAGTAAAACTCGCAAAAGGACACAGTCATAAGATTAGCTCACCAAATATCCAAGAGTCACTCTCGAGAGTTTTCTAGTGAAAGTTTTCTAAAATGTAAATGCACATTTAAATATTTATCATAAAAAGGACTCAATCAACCAACATTTTTTGATATTTCCCATTAATTTTTATTCACAAATGTAGTTTATTTTGTCAGCCTAATCTTGTAGAGCCTTGCAAAGCAAAGTTTGATTTTTTACCGCTTATTAAATCGACGTATTTTTAAGATTTAGTTTTTTTTTTCTTAAATTGAAATCAATTGTAAGGTTGTAAATTTTGATAAGTGCCCCTGCCACCTCTCCCTTTACATTTAACTAATAAAAACCACTAACAAATTTGTAGAGGAGAGTCGGGGCAATAACTTTTTAGAACACTATTTTTCAAAATTTTGAAATTTTTCATTTACATTGCATTTTGAAAAGTGAAAATGAAATTGATTTGGGACTCAATCTAATTTCTAGTATGAAAAAATGTTCTCAAAAAATGTTATACAGTAGTACAGCCTGACATTGATCAATTAATTAAAGACCTTAGCTTCGAAGATCGGACATCTAAAACAGAAGTTATAAGCTTTCCAATCCGTCAATTTGAAGGCTATTTGTGCATAGCGGTTCTTTTCTTCACTGAACTTGGTCAGCGGCCGACGAACAACCACTCATTGCTGCAACACTGCGCAGCAAATTTAGAAATATTGTGAACAGCTCTGGGCTACATGCAGTTCTTGAGTATGTCTGCTCCATTTGAACCTGAAACAGCTGCACGTGTGTTTTACTCATAGCTATAAAGGTAAGGCTCAGCTGGGAGAGGTGAGATACATCGGAAAATGAAAACGCAAAGTCCTCTTTTGACTGCCAAGAATACATTTTATAAACGAAAAAACATTTTTTTATTACATTTTACTAAATTCTTATTTTATGCTTCGTTCACTCGATCTTGCTCAGGGGGGGGCAATTGCACCCATTGCCCTCCCCCTGTATCCGCGCCTGCTGGTAGAGACCACCACCAACAGATGTTGTACGAAGAATGAATTAAAAAATTATAGTTTAAAAAACTTAAAAACACGCTTTAAGAGTTATAAAAAGTAAAAAATAATTCTTAGCATAAGAATCAAATTAGAGCTCGAAATCAATCGTTATAATTTTTCACAAGTTTCATTTCGAAATGCAGAGTTAGTGGTCTTCTTCGCCTCTGGTATTACTGTATGATATTTCCTTGCAAGTTCCACACATTACTCAATACAAAATTCCGGATCGCTTACATTCGCGTCATATCATACATCGTGTCCGAAAGTTATAAGATATTTAAGCGTATGTTCTGAAGCAGGAGGCAGATCTGTTGTAGCAGGAACTAATCCACTTGTGGTAGAGTTCCATCCCAAATCTGTTGGTTCCAAATCATTTCCCAGCTCGGCTTGTATTTGATGGTAAACGCTGTATGAATATTGATCTGCAGCAGCTTGAGTTCGAAGAAGACAGGCTAAGTCAAATTTATAATGGAACTGCAGAGGTTAGTAATCATACTGTTGTTACCACGGTACCCAGTTCCAACTAAAGGAGTTTCTGGCGAGGAATATTGTAAAGTCCACATATGAAGAGTGCTTCGCAGGCTGCAATTTCCTCCTTCGTGGCATTTTTTTTGCAAGAATACATGCACATCAATACACTTAGTTGGCAATATTTCTGAAAAGTTATGTTGTAGTATTCACTACAATATATGTATGTGAGTTTGAAAGCTATTACCAATGTTTAGAAGTTTGTATGGAGCCGTTTTTGTTTCCCTGGCTATGACTGATTTTAATAATATCTTAATGTAAATAGTACTGTGTACCAAAATTTCAAACAAATATTCCAAGTTCTTATAAATATGTAAATACATATGACGTCACCCCTCTCCCCTTCCCACACCATTTCTATCAAGCAAACTCAATTAATTTGGAATTGAATTCATAATTTTATGTACAAGAATTAAGATGTTAAGATTAACATCTGAACTTTGTTTTCTTATGCTTTTTTTTTTAATTACTTATCTTTTAACTTTACTTTTCATTTAATTTAAATTATTTAATACGATTTGTTTATTTCTCTCAAATTAAAAAGTGTACTCTTACTTTGTTAGAAATGCATACTTCATATAAATAAATACTAAAATACTAAATACTACATACATATTTCGAAACCACATTTTCAGTTTTTAACACTTTAAAAAAAAATATTTATATATTTATGTATATAAAGTTAGCAGGACACTTTTGGAAATTCATGTTAAAAACTATCCTATCATTAGTTGCTAATTAATTGCGAATTAGTTACGCAAAAAAAAAATTAATTGCTTTTTTGGTTTAGGAAAAAATGGGTGTCCTGCTAACTTCATATGAAATTAGCAGGACAACTTTCTCAAAAATAAAGATAATTGAGCTGAGAAAATTTGATTATTGAGAGCTAATTAATTGCGAATTAGTTATGTAAAAAAAATTAATTTTTTGTTCGTTTGTGAAAAATAGGCGTATTGCGAACTTCACGTGAACTTAGCAGGACAACTTTCCCAAAAATGAAGATTAATGATTTGAAGAAAGTTGGTTTTTGAGAACTAATTAATTGCGAATTAGTTACGCAAAAAAAATTTAATTGCATTTTTGGTTTGCGAAAAAATGGGTGTCCTGCCAACTTCATATGAACTTAGCAGGACATTTTTTTCAAAAATAAAGATAATCGAGATGAAAAAATTTGACAATTGAGAACTTATTAATTGCGAATTAGTTACGCAAAAAAAAATTTTATTGCATTTTTCGTTTGCGAAAAAATGGGTGTCCTGCTAACTTCATATGAACTTAGCAGGACAATTTTCTCAAAAATAAAGATAATCGAGCTGAAAAAAGTTTATTATTGAGAACTAATTAATTGCGAATTAGTTACGCAAACAAAAATTTTATTGCATTTTTCGTTTGCGAAAAAATGGGTGTCCTGCTAACTTCATATGAAATTAGCAGGACAACTTTCTCAAAAATAAAGATAATTGAGCTGAGAAAATTTGATTATTGAGAGCTAATTAATTGCGAATTAGTTATGTAAAAAAAATTAATTTTTTGTTCGTTTGTGAAAAATAGGCGTATTGCGAACTTCACGTGAACTTAGCAGGACAACTTTCCCAAAAATGAAGATTAATGATTTGAAGAAAGTTGGTTTTTGAGAACTAATTAATTGCGAATTAGTTACGCAAAAAAAAATTTAATTGCATTTTTGGTTTGCGAAAAAATGGGTGTCCTGCCAACTTCATATGAACTTAGCAGGACATTTTTTTCAAAAATAAAGATAATCGAGATGAAAAAATTTGACAATTGAGAACTAATTAATTGCGAATTAGTTACGCAAAAAAAAATTTTATTGCATTTTTCGTTTGCGAAAAAATGGGTGTCCTGCTAACTTCATATGAACTTAGCAGGACAATTTTCTCAAAAATAAAGATAATCGAGCTGAAAAAAGTTTATTATTGAGAACTAATTAATTGCGAATTAGTTACGCAAACAAAAATTTTATTGCATTTTTCGTTTGCGAAAAAATGGGTGTCCTGCTAACTTCATATGAACTTAGCAGGACAACTTTCTCAAAAATAAAGATAATCGAGCCAAAAAAAAGTTTTTCATTGAGAACTAATTAATTGCGAATTAGTTACGCAAAAAAAATTTGTTGCATTTTTGGCTTGCGAAAAAATGGATGTCCTGCTAACTTTAAATATGTTTGGGTTAATAATGGGGTTATTCTTATAAAAAAAAATGATGAAGATGTTTCTATTCGTATTTCTTGTTTTGATGATCTGACTAAACTATCTTAAACAATCTGTGCATACATCTATATTTATACTTTCCTTTTATCATGTCCAGTTTTAATTTAGCAAACAATAATTTTGATTATATTGTAAAAAATTCTTTTTGCATTCATTATGATAAAGAAGCTCTTAATAAGATATATTCTAGTGAGGATAATAACTTTAATTTTATAACCATACACCTAAATATTAGAAGTATAAGAAAATTTTTTGATCTGTTAGTGACTCATTTAGAATCTTTTCGCTTTAAGCCTAATTTAATTTTTTTGTCGGAAATCTGGATCTACGATGGTGAAGGTGCTTTTTTTAACATTCCAGGATACAAACTTCATACTAAATGTAATAACTCATATGCTTCGGGAGGTGTTGCAGTTTTTATAAGGGATGGTTTTTGTGAGAACTGTTTAATTTCTAGCCCTGTGTTGATGAGTTCTGACATAATAAGAGTTAATTGCACTATAAATGCTCAAAATTTTGTTTTTATTTGTATCTATAGACTTCATGATGGAAGTAAGGATGTTTTTGTGGAAGAGCTTTCTCATTTATTGAGAGATGAATCTTGTAGTAATGTTGTGATCTTGGGAGATATGAATATTGACATTTTAACTCAGAACTCAGTTACTGATAATTATCTTTCTTTAATGTCGGCTTATGGCTTAGTTTCATGCATTAATGAACCTACAAGGTTAACTGAAATTTCAAAAACTTGTTTAGATCATATTTTTGTTCGGTTGGATAGAAAATCAGTTTTTGCCATCACGAGTTCTATATCAGACATTAAAATAACTGATCATTGTATGACAAGTCTTTTATTTCAGCTTAAATCTGTGGAACCGAAAACAAATGTTCGTAGCTTTAATACTCAAACATCACAAAAAATTGATTTTGTTTCTTTAAATAATCGATTACTTCATGAAAATTGGTCAGAAGTTTACGGACAAAATGACCCTTCTCTTGCATTTGATTTGTTTTCTAAGGTCTTAGATGATCATGTTAAAATGTGCCTTAAATCAAATACAGAAAAAGTCCGTAGACTGCATAAATTAAAACCTTGGATGTCAGATAATTTATTAGGTAAAATACACAGGAAGAATAAGTTGCACTCTAAATGTAGAAAACAACCTAATAATCTTTGTCTGTAGACAAAATATTCTGAGTTATCAAAGGAAGTTGCTGCTCAGGTAACCTTGTGTAAAGAACAATATTATTCTCAAAAATTTGAAATAGCTAAGGGCGATCTAAAAAAAGAGTGGGGCATCATCAATGAAATTTTTTCAAGGAATGTATCTTTTGATTCACCCAATATTATTAACTACATGGACCAAGAAATTCACTCTTCTTTAGATATGTCTAACATATTTAACAATTTTTTCACAGGAGTTGCCCTCGATACGCTTAAGACTGCTGGTTTTACAACCTTAACCGAAAGTTCCTGTTCAAGACATTCTTTTAGTAAAGAAAATGGGTCTCAACACAGATTTTTATTTCAGCCTATCGATTCTTATGAGCTATATAAAATTATTAATTCCCTTGATAACTCAAACTCTGCAAACCAGAACAGTTTTTCTAACAATTTTTTGAAAAGTATCGCTTTTAATGTCGTTGATGTATTGGCCCATATATTTAATAATTGTGTTTATAGTGGAATTTTCCCAAACAGCTTAAAAATGGCTGAGGTTATACCAATTTTTAAGAAAGGTGATTCTAAAAATCTTAATAACTATAGGCCAATATCTCTCCTTCCTGTTTTTTCTAAACTCTTTGAAAAAGTGATGAAAGTCAGAATTGTATCGTATTTGGATAAAGTTAATTTTTTTAGTAGCAATCAGTTTGGGTTCAGGTCGGGCAGATCAACGGAAGAAGCACTTCTTCAATTTTGCAGCCAGATCTATACCAGTCTTAACAGTAGAAAAGTCACAGCTGCTATCTATATTGATATAACCAAGGCATTTGATACTGTGGATCATAATCTGCTACTAATTAAACTTGAAAAACTTGGGTTTAGAGGATTCATTATCAAATGGTTTTGTTCATATCTTAAGGGTAGAATACAAAGAGTTAAAATAAGAGATTCGTTCAGTGAACCTTTAGATATAGCTATTGGTGTTCCCCAAGGCTCGGTTCTAGGTCCGATTTTATTCCTAATATATATAAATTCTATCTTCTACCTAGATTTGAAGGGTTCTGTAACAGATTTCGCTGATGATATTGGTTGTTCATATTCGAATAATTCCATTTTAGACTTAATAGCTGATATTAATTACGATTTAGAGGTTCTTAGGCATTGGTTCGGTATGCATTAGCTTGTCATAAGTGATAAAACTAAGCTAATGTTCTTCAATGAATCCTATTTTTCTCTCTCCTCCCCTAAATTCATATTCCATAGCTCGGATTGTAAAAAGTTTAGAGTAAGCAAAAATGTATGCACTTTATCCAACAGTGACCTGAGTTTCAATGTGAGTCTTAACTGCTCTTCTATAATTGCTTTACAATCGAACATGTATCTGAGTATAAGTATCTCGGCTTATTGATTGATAATAAATTGAATTGGAATGTTCATACTTCAAAATTGAAAAAGTATCTTTTGTCTATGACTTTTATTATGTACCATCTCAGAAAATTCGCTTCGCGAAAACTCCTTGAAATAGTTTATTATAGCTTGGTCCAATCGAAGTTGCAATATGGGCTTGTTTGTTGGGGAGGTTCGTTTAACTACAATATACAACCTCTATTGGTTGTACAGAAACATATTCTTAGGATTATCTGGAACAAAAAACGCCGTGAGCATAGTTTTGAACTTTTCTTAAGATCAAAGATTCTTCCGCTTAAGCACCTTTATTTTTATAAAGTCTTAAAAATATTTTTCTTTAGAAGTGGTAACCTTCTTAATCAGAACTTAACTTCTTACAGGCTTCGAAGTCAGGAAAGTTTCCTTGCTCAAGTACCACCTCACAACAATCGTTGCTTTCTAAACTTTTACTCCTCAGTAGCACCCAGAATTTTTAACAAGTTACCTCTTGAGATTCGTAGCATCCGTTCACCATTTGTATTTATTAAAAAAATAAAATTATGGCTGTTTGATTTTGATCTTTGTGAAATTAATAATCTACTTAATATACAAATCTAATACAGAATTAATGCTTTTAAAAATAAAAGAAGCGAATATACTTAAAAAATATTGTTAAACAGAAAATTTTTCAATAATAATATAGAATTTCATAAACAATACAAAATCTATGTAATTAGCATATTGCTTTATAAAATATTTGTCCTCAAAGATACTTTAAGGTTATTCATTTTTAGTACAAAATAATTAAAAGAAAAAATGTCAACAAAAAATAAATTAAATGTATTTAATCATAATGATTCACCCCACAATTGTCAATTGTTCTACATATGTATATTTGTTAATTTGTTAATTATATGCATGCATCTGCTACTAGTCTTATACTACAGGATGCATCCTTTATTATTTCCACTAATAAATTTGTATATTCACTCTGTCTATAATGTTGTATACTCGTATTTAGAATTATTATATTTTCATTTATTTTACAATTTGTATGATTTACTATTATTTATTTCATTATTTACTAGAAATGTTATATTATTTATCTTGGAAATAAAAATCTAATCTAAAAATCTAAAAAAAAATCTAAAAATCTTCATATGAACTTAGCAGGACAACTTTCTCAAAAATAAAGATAATCGAGCTAAAAAAATTAGATTATTGAGAGCTAATTAATTGCGAATTAGTTACGCAAAAAAAAAATTATTGTATTTTTGGTTTGCGAAAAAATGGGTGTCCTGTTAACTTCATATGAACTTAGCAGGACACCCATTTTTTCGCAAACCAAAAATGCAGTAAAATTTTTGTTTGCGTAACTAATTCGCAATTAATAAGTTCTCAATAATAAACTTTTTTCAGCTCAATTATCTTTATTTTTGAGAAAGTTGTCCTGCTAAGTTCATATGAAGTTAGCAGGACACCCATTTTTTCGCAAACCAAAAATGCTATAATTTTTTTTTTGCGTAACTAATTCGCAATTAATTAGTTCTCAAAATCATTTTTTTTTTAATCGTTTATACACATTTTTGAGAAAGTTGTCCTGCTAAGTTCATATGAAGTTGGCAGGACACCCATTTTCTCGCAAACCAAAAAAGCAATTAATTTTTTTTTTGCGTAACTAATTCGCAATTAAGTAGCAACTAATGATAGGATAGTTTTTAACATGAATTTCCAAAAGTGTCCTGCTAACTTTATATACATTATATATTTTCTTTCAAATAAATTTTTAAGTCGCCACTTCAACGAATTTAAAATGATTTGAAACCAGTCAGATCAGGCCAGAGTGTATTTTCTTAACTATTATACTTTTCTGGACATTGTAATATTCCACAACTTCACATCTTTCCTTTTTTTTGTGCACACTGACTTCATTCTATCGTGCTTTGCTTCGATTTCTTAACGCAGTTGTATTTAAGCATCAGCAAGTGATATAATAATCAATTCAGTCACGTTTTCCAAGTCTTTTCATATCCGGAATTAAATGTGGTCCTTGATAATATTAACATTTACTTCTTTGCGGTTTGTTGGCCTTCAAGATTGGATGCAGAAGCTTCTGTATCATACACACTATACACATATGTTGCCATAGTGAAATGAAGAATTTCCTGTTAAATCTTTTTTCAAATGTCACACACACACATACACAAACACATACCATTTTATCACATATATATTGGATACCAACCTAAAACACATCAGCAACAGAGTATATTCTAACGAAGTTATGAAATTTTCAACAAATATATCCTGTTAGCCAAGTGTCATTTATTATTAAGAGAATAAAAGAAGAGCCCTATTCTACAGGAATCACGAAACACACATAGATACACACACAAACACACTGGTAGCAGATACCAATACCATTTTCAGAAAATCTAATTGCGTCAACTGATATAATGTATCTTTCGGGTGGATTAGACTCTTTTGGCAGCGTATGTGGTCCGACTGAGTAAACTCATTTTTGTTTGGTTAAAAAAAGGGTTCGAAAGTGTCCAAATACATACTTACCAGACCATCGTAGAAATAAATTTGAATATAAAATCAAAATAAAACTTTATTTTTGAAAATGTGTGTTTGAAGACAGTTGTTTTTTTACTAAGCTAAAAAAGTTCTTTCTAAATATTGAATTTTAAGTTAACAGTATTGCAAGAAAGAAAAGAGTTCGATGTCCCTGATTTGGATACAAAATTTGCTATAATCCGAAATAAGCGACTTAGTCGGACTTTTGAAAATTCGATATTTAAATATTTATCTACCACTATTATAACTATTTCATTAGATTCGGTGGGTAAAAATACTTACAAAATGATACCACTTAGATGTTCCTTTTCCCTAAATCCCAGGTTTGACCTCGCTGCACCCAAACAAATTTTCACTGTTAATTTTACAAAATTTGTCCAGTCAAATTTAAATTAAATGCAAATTGGTGTATTTAACAGCAAATGCGTTCACATTTACAAATACATAATTGCAAGTTTAACAGGATTTGCTTTCATTTTTGCAATAAAATTGTCAAAATGATCAGTGATCACAATTCCTTGTTGTTAAATTAACAGTGCGGTGTAAATTAACATTTTTAAATGTACAGATTTAAAATTATAAAATCAATTTGGTAAAATTGTGAAATCTACAGCCACTTTTTGTAGCTATTACGACATGCTGTAAAAACTACATTTAATTCTATAATCCTAGAACCAAATGGTGAATAAATGACTTTTTTGGGACATCTAGAGCGACAAAATATGGAACTGGAAACATAATTTTTTTAATATTATAAAAAGGTCTCAACTATTTCTGTATTAAATAAAACTTGTTTATGAAGACAAGGTGCAAGGATTTGTAGTATATAATTATGAACAATAACCAAATATAGAAATTATGAAATCTTAAACCAAAATGTAAAAACTACAAATAACTGCAGAATAGGCTTGTGTAGTTCGCGAACGAACTAGTTCAAAGAGCAGCTCCTTTATACGAACTAGGTGAACTGGTTCACCACATTATAGGTCATTTAGTTCAACAGCTCAGTTCAATATAAAGAACTAAAGAGCTAACGAACATTGGAATTTGTGTGTATCCATTATCCATATTCATACCAAACCATTACACCTTAGTCTGATTTGGATGTGCAGTTGCCAGTGGAATGAAAATTGTATTTTTTTTCGTTTGTATTGCTTTACTTTTCTTATTTCCCAGCAAACATTTTTGTGAACGTTCATAGAACATTCAGTGAAAATGAAGAATATATATTCGAGAAACACTCACTTCTGTGAATCAAATGTGAATATACTCAAATATTCCATCACTTTTACCTCATACGCGGGGAAGGGGATTTGTGTTGATTTTTTTCAAAATAAAAAAATATCGAGATTCTTATTTCCTTCACATAATATGAATAAAAGTGAACGCGCACAAGCGATCATCAAAAGAGGTATATCTTGGGAGCGTCCATTTGTATTCAAATAAACTGAATGTCCCTTTCATTTTGTTTTAAAAAGCCATAACGGGACCTAGTCGTGCCAAAACTTAAACAAAAGTTATGTTAAGAGGAAATTTGTCACTTTCATTAAATTTTGCGTATTGTTATTTGTTATTGTACGGACGGAACTATATTCTTTGTGGCAGTGAAAAAAAAGTAAAAAAAAGATAAATTGAATAAATTAACTTTTGTTGTAACTTTTTCAATTGGAGTATCTTTTTGATTTCCATTTTCATTCCGTATGGAATTAATTCGACCGAATATCAGAATAGCCGCGAATATTCCATTATACTTTATACTTTAGCGAAATTTATCATAACTTTCATTCGATAAATCTAGGGAAATCAAACTGTTTATGCAGATAATTTTACCATTTTAAAATAGCATTTTGTATAACCACACTGAAATAATATTTACATTCAGTTCTATGGTATACATTCCGATTATTAAAGAATCATTATAATGAATTAAATATAATTCAATTTATATTCACTAAACTGAATGAGGAAACCCCAATTTATATTCATATGAATGAATCAAATCTGTCTCATTTAAATGATTCAAAAAAGATTCATGAATTGTTCAGTGAAATGAATATATAAGCGTCCTATTTACATTCACTAAAGTGAAGAATTACTCTATTATTAATGAAACATAAAAACGATTCGAATTCGAGGTAATGCTACCCAGTAAATTTGATCCAAACCGGTTTATAAATGAGTTCATAAATGAGGGTTTCTTTCACTCCTGTGAATTATAAATAAATCATTTCTGAAGGGAAATGTTTGCTGGGTTACATCTATGCATACATACACGCAACACCGAGATCTCGAGCTCGAGCTAATGAGCCGAACGAGCTACACGTACACTGCTGCAATAGCAACAGATACAGCCCAGCAACCATTTCCCTTCAGAAATGATTTATAAATAATTCACAGAAGTGAAAGAAACCCTTATTTATGAACTCATTTATAAACCGGTTTGGATCAAATTTACTGGGTAGCATTACTTCGAATTCGAATCGTTTTTATGTTTCATTAATAATAGAGTAATTCTTCACTTTAGTGAATGTAAATAGGACGCTTATATATTCATTTCACTGAACAATTCATGAATCTTTTTTGAATCATTTAAATGAGACAGATTTGATTCATTAATATGAATATAAATTAGGGTTTCCTCATTCAGTTTAGTGAATATAAATTGAAGTATATTTAATTCATTATAATGATTCTTTAATAATCCGAATGTATACCATAGAACTGAATGTAAATATTATTTCAGTGTGGTTATACAAAATGCTATTTTAAAATGGTAAAATTATCTGCATAAACAGTTTGATTTCCCTAGATTTATCGAATGAAACTTATGAAATATTTTGGTAAAGTATATTATTTTATTTTAACTACAATTCAAATATTGTCACAACAAATGAGATGTCACTTTATTTTTATCACTATACTTATAATATTTTTATTTGTTAATTTATTCGATTTATCTTTTTTTCATTTTTTTTTCACTGCCACAATGTTTATAGTTCCGTCCGTACAAAAACAATACGCAAAATTGAATGAAAGTGACGAACTTCCTCTTTGCATAACTTTTGTTTCAGCTTTGGCGCGAATAGGTTCCGTTATGGCTATTCAAAACAAAATGAAAGGGTTATTCAGTTTACGTGAATAAAAATGGACGCACATAAGATATACCTCTTTTGGAATCGCTTGTGCGCGTTCACTTTCATTCATATTATGTGAAGGAAATAAGAATCTCGATTTTTTTTTATTATAAAAAAAATCAACACAAATCCCTTTCCCCGCGTATGGGGTAAAAGTGATGGGATATTTGAGTATATTCACATTTGATTCACTGAAGTGAGTGTTTCTCGAATATAAATCTTTCATTTTCACTGAATGTTATTTGAACGTTCACAAAAATGTTTGCTGGGAGAAAACAAATTTCAACCCTCAAACGAACTAGTGATAGTGAACTATGTCGTTCAGTATAGTTCACCAGTTCATGTCCGAAATAGAGAGTTAACGATCTAAACGAACTAGAGACAGAGAGCCACAGAGCTAAACGAACTAGAGAGCTAGATGAACTAGAGAGCTAAACGAACTAGAGAGCTAAACGAACTAGAGTACTAAACGAACTAGAGAGCTAAACGAACTAGGGAGCCAAACGAACTAGATGGCTTACTACTTTACGAACTAGATGAAGGTAAATGTGATGATGTGAATGTGATGACAATGAGTTGCGTAGTGTTGTGGCAGGTTTTGGTTTTTGGTATTGTGTTAATTGTCATCATTAGGGTATGAAAATTTTGTTTAAAATTCACTTTATTTTTCTTATATTTTTTGGTAAAATTAATTGAACTAGTGAACTAAATGAACTAGAAGAGCGAACTAGTTCACTAAAAACTTTGAACTAAATTGAGCGCTCTTTAAAGTGAATTAAAATACACAACCCTACTGCAGAACTCACGTCAAAACTTGTGCATTTAGTACAACACATGCATTCAAATCTACAACACATGTATTACAAAATCACATGTATGAAAAAATCATAATTTTATAAAGTGGTGAATTTGGTGAAGTGATAAATACTGGAAAGATATCATATTTTTTTTAATAAGAATAAAAGTTATCAAACGGACAAGTTGTCTATCCGTGTGCCAGGTAACATGTGTGCTAAGGAGCGGACAGCAGGTTTTTATTAATACTGCTGTATGTGTTTACCAGAGTGGTTTTTGTTGTGGTTTTTTCTTCTTAGGGACTAACTACAGGGAGTTTGACCTACGACAACAATAAATTGCTCAAAATTGCAAGATAAATATTTGTTGTGTGCCCACTTTTTCCCTCCGAACAACAGGCATTGAAATAAATCGATGTACAAAATTTTCGTCAAATTCTACACCTATTCGACACGTGCTTAAGTAGGCACAAAATTGGCTTTTAGTTCAATATTTCAAAGGCTAATATAGCTCGAACTTACAATTTGTGATGTGCTTTTTCCTTTTCAGCCGAGGTTATGCTTGCCGGTCTTGCCAGGGTCGTCCTGAAGAAAACACGAAACTTCAGAGGAAAAAGATCTTAAAACCTTATTGCAAAATCTTTATTGAAAACAACTCTTATATTTATAACACACAATATTCTGTTGATATGGGTTGCTGGTACTGCGGTTAGTTCTGGTACTGGGAACAAGTAGGCAAGTCTAAGTGAGGGCTTACTAAGGTTCAAGTCAAAAATATTAGAATTATTGACCCTACTCAACATTATTGACAGGTATTCATTTCGTCCATAGTCGGTACGATGGTATTGGAGTCGAAAAAGAGTCGTAGATCGAGAACGATGTGGGGTAGTATTAAAACCGATCTGTATTGTAGTAAACAGGGGCAGTCAATGTTACATGTTAATAACTGATGAACGAAGAGAGTATCAGAAGTGTTACGGCGAGCATATAAAGGTTGTAAACTTAAAAGCTTTAAGCGATTTGCATATGGAGGGAGGTTAAAAGGATCGTCCCACCCAAGTCCACGCAAAGCAAAACGTAAAAATCTTTGTTGGACGGCTTCAATACGATTAATATGAACTTGATAATATGGCGACCAGACCTGAGATGCATATTCTTAAAGTGGTCTAACAAAAGTCATGTAGAGGGATTTTGTGACGTAGGGATCGGAGAATTCCTTTGACCAGCGTTTAATAAATCCAAGAGAAAAGTTAGCTTTGTTAATGATGCTATCAATATGAGAGCGAAAGTTCTGTTGGGAGTCGCATAATAAACCTAAATCACGGATCGAAGTTACAATGGGAATGGGTTCGTCATTTATAAGATATTGTCTTTGAAATAATGGAGGACGCTTACGGGTATATGTTATGGCTTGACATTTTTTAACGTTGAGTTCCAGGAGGCTTTTTTGGCACCAAATGTGGAATTTTACCAAGTCAAGTTGCAGAGATCTGGAATCTTCGGTACAAGAGATCTTTCTGCATATTCGCATGTCATCTGCGTAGATTGACAGATCAGAGTTAGAAAATATTTTTTCAACATCATTAGTGGTTAAAACGAAAATGAGTGGTCCTAGGTGGCTACCTTGTGGAACTCCAGACGTTGCACATATGGAGGTTGATATACACGACCTGAATATAACTTTGTTTTGTCGTTTCGATAAATGTGATTGAATCCATGAAATCATCAAAGGCGGGAAGCCGAGTTGTTTCAGCTTAAATAATATTATATTATGGGATATTTTGTCGAAAGCTTTGCTAAAGTCAGTAGCTATCGCATCGACTTCTTTACCTTCTTCTAAAGCACACAGGGTAGAAGATACAAACTCTACCAGGTTTGTGGTAGTGGACCTGCCCTTTAGGAAACCATGTTGTTCAGTGGAAAAAATTGGTTTACAAAAAAGAAAATATTATCATAAATAATACTCTCAAAGAGTTTCGGTATGCAAGAAAGCTTTGCAATAGGTCTATAGTTAGCTATATCATTTTTGGGTCCTTTCTTATGAACAGGTATAATGAAAGCATCTTTCCAAAGCTGGGGGAAAATTCCTGTTGAAATGGACTTTTGGAAGATAATACGAAAGTAAAAGTAAAAGAAGTGGAGTAGCATGGAACGCTTCGTTACAAATTTTACGCAAATGACTTGACTTTTTATGTCGTTGGCTCTTAGACTATTAGGCCTAAGATAGGTATTTCATTTGAATAGTGAAAGTTTCTCTAATAATATGTGAGTCCACCAATTCACCTTTGTACATAAATATATTAACTGATGAGAAGAAAGTTTTTACAAATAAGTGTTTTTGATTATTATAAACAAAAGAAAATAATACATAAAAAAAAGTTTAAACTCTCGGAATTTTATTTTGATGAGCAAGAAGATGTCAAAATCGAATGATTGTAGTTTCTACAAACTAAGCTGAATATTTTAAGATTAAAAATTGCCTATTGGCCACAAAATATTGTGAATATAACAACAAATAAAGCCTGCAGGTTCTACAAATCAAGTTGTTAATTCGACTATAAAAATTGCATTTTGACAAGGAAATATTGTGAATAAAATAAAAAGCCTGTAGTTTAACTTAGTAAAATAGTATACAATTAATTTCAGATATACCCCCAAAATCTCATTATAGGGCGTAAAATCCCTCTTTTGGGAGTTTCATGTGAAGAATTACTCATAACTTCATTGTTTAGAATTCGATTTTCAATTTTGTTTTTTGGCTGAAAAAATAAAATTATACCTTTAAAAGTATGTATGTCTTATTTTACAAAAATGAAAAATGACAAAGAACCAGTCAAAAACTTTTGTGATTTTTATTTTATTTTTATATTTATCCAACTTTGGAAACAGTTTTGTATTTCTTTGGCCCGTCAATGCTTTTTTAAGTAGATAATATGAAAAGCATTTTTAATTTTGTTTCCAAAAACCTTCTTTTTATTAAAATCGACCAAAATTTTACTGACTTATGCGGATTTTAAGATTTTGTAAATTTGTTGAATTTTATATAGAGCTACATATATGGCGAGGGATGAAAGAAAGATCAATGATTCGAAAACAGAATTCTAAATGTATGCAATCATTTATTTTAACTCACTTCACAGTTGGTATATTACAAGTAGTAATTTGCTTAGAAATGTTTGTTTGAACTCTTCCGTTTATACAGTTCATCACCCGTTTCCCTTTTTAATGACCAACAGTATTCCGACAGCATATTTACAGAGCTCTTCCCTTGAAAACGTTTTTCAATTGCTCCCAATTCCTGATGGAATCGTATTTCTTGTTCATCGCTCAGTTGGCCAGGATTTTCGGGAAAGAAATCCAAATGAGAGTGTAGGAAGTGAATTTTGATTGACATGTTGCAACCCATTTGCTCGTAGGTACTCAAAAATTCATCCATGTTCCCAAGGAACATATCACGCAATAAAATAAAACTATTCAATGCTCGTCTAACTTGCTCGCGAATTCCTTGTTCTGCATAAGCTAACGAACTTGTGGCCTAACAAGCATTCTTGAAATCAAGAATGGTATAGAGAAGATCTGGCACCTGGTTGGAGTTTAGCATCACTCAATTTTGAAAATGCTACTTCTTTTAGGCAACGGAAGGGTTCGCTATCGACTTTCAATTTTGTTTTAAAACAGCTTCACGTTACCGAGTTTTAAATGAAGTGGTGGCAAAATCACATCTTCTGGCCTTACCAGTGGATGGCTCAGAACATATTTTTGACTTTGTATGATTTACGCGATGGCGATTGGCGCTCGTCATCATGGAGAAGATCCAAATTGTTCAATTCATTAATCATTTCATTTTAGGTTTTGTTGCATTTGAAACATTTGCATATTGTTCGCGTTTGCGGGTCTTATTTACATTAGTTTTGCAAAAATAGCAGTCACTAGATTTGTGGTATGGCTGATGATGCCGGCTCTCTCATATGAAGGAAATTTGATAAAAGAGATGCCATCTAATTGGTCAGAAAAGGTCAAGTCGTCCCAGAAATTGGTCAGCCCTAGATAACAGAGTTGTAAAAGATTGCAATCTTTTGCGAATGCAATCTTTAGTGACTTCAATTAAAGATTGCATTCTTTACATTCTTTTCTAAGAATGCGACTTCGAAAAATGCAGTCGCCATTCTTTTTTCCTTAAAAATATTGCAATCTATTTTTTCCCAATCTCTTGTCACCATCAACTGATTGCAATCTTTTGGAACTTCATGCATTCTTAGCATTCTTTTTGCATTCTTTTGAAGTCTTTTGCATCCTTTGAATTTTTGCATTCTTTTGAAGTCTTTTGAAGTCTTTTGCATTCTTTGAATTCTTTTGAAGTCTTTGAAGTCTTTTGCATTCTTTTAAATTTTTGAATTCTTTTGAAGTCTTTGAATTTTCTGAATTTTCTGAATTCTTTTGAAGTCTTTTGAAGTCTTTTGAAGTCTTTTCAATTCTTTGAATTTTTTTAATTCTTTTGAAGTCTCTTGAAGTCTTTTGCATTCTTTGAATATTTTAGCATTCTCTTATAATTTTTAACATCAGATTATGGCGAATCGCTCATTTTATATGGGAGGTTTGGTCTTGAACGCACAAAAACGCGTTTGGTATTAAATGAAAGGTGACATTGATTTGGTTATCTTTGTAAAATACTTAGGCAATCGTTCATTCTTCATGGGAGACGCGAGATATTTGGGGCTGGCTGCTTATATCTCCGAGTTTTAAAATGGTAAGAAAATGATTTTGGTATCAAGTGAAAGGTGCTTCTACCTCCTTTTAAATTTGATCAAAATTGTACGTTAAATAAATTACATATGAATTATTCAGATTTAACATCTTGAAAGGCAGCTTTTTTGGGCTGGCTTTCGCATACTGATATCATGAAAAATTTAGTTATGAGATATGTATCCTTTTTGGCACCTTAAAAACGCTTAATTTTCTTAGAAAATTAACTGTCATTTCTCAAATAAATTCTTAATTAAAAGCAAAACTAGCTTCAAAACGCACACGTGACTGCTATATTCATATTCCAGTAATAACATGTATACATTTCAATACTGACTTAAAACTTGATAAACAACCCTTTCACTGATGTATCATAAGTTAATATTCTTCAATTAAATATGCACCTAATATAAATATTCATTTTGTATTCAGCCAGTTAAGTTCCTATTACGGTTACAGATTCATTAAAACGATAGTTAAATAACGTCTGTGAAGTTAGCAGGGCAACTTTCACCCACGCAATTGGGACCTTGACAGGAATTTGCAGTTTTTTTGCATTTCTATACCCGATTTTGCAGTTCGCCAAATAACGGTGTAATTTAGTGACCTGCTAACCTCACAGTGAAGTTAGCAGGTCACATGGCGTATCTCAGGAACCAGGCATGCTAGGAACTTGCAATAAGGCTCCAAATTTTCATTTTTTTTTGCATTTCAACGATAGGCTATGTTCAAATTTTGAAGTTTTTTTTTTCAAGGTGATGAACTATTCGTGACCTAGAAAAAAAAATACTTTAAAAAATTGTAAAAATGAATCGCTAGCTAACCAATTACTGAAACAAGCTGACCTTTTATAAAGGTATTAGGGCCTTTCAGGTGGTTTCGGGAGGGGATTCATGGTATAGTAATTCAAAATGTTTCCATTTCAATGACAAAAAAACACCCTTTCATTTAAATATTTTCGTAGACTCTTTTGATTCTTGTTGCTTATGACAATAAATTAAATATGTGGACCAGGTTTTGTCTTTTGTGTCAATGCTGTTGAAATTTGGTAATATTTTACGTATTTCACTAATAATTTGGTCATCATTTATGAAAAAGGCCATAACTTTTTTCAAGGTGGTTGTATCGAGTTCATTCTGATTTAGTAATGTTGATATTGGGCATTAAAAAAACTCTTAAAACATGTGTCATATGCTTATATTATTCCAAGATAAATATTTAAGTTTGTTAATCTTTCATATCCCCCTCCCAGCACTTTGAAAGTGGATTTTCAAAAAAACCAAAGTAGATTTTCAATCAACTCTGGACGTGATGTAGTAGATTATGAAATTCTGCGTTGATAACATCTTTAAATTTTATTAATGCAAATATTTTTCTAACTTTTCTTAGCTTTTCAAATTTTGTTTCCAAAACAATAATGTGGTCCTATGGTTTCAAGGGTGCTGAATCCAACGGGAGTTCTCGGATTATCGTCCGACCCTTGGTTTTCGATCTATAAGCAACATTTCGGAATTGTAGCAGCCCTTCTCTTATCTTTCTGACAGTGCAACACTTCTAAAAAGGAAAGTTAGGAAATGAACTAATAGTGTACTAAAGCTCAACCCGTCAGGTCAAAATGAAAGGTATGGTATATGGTATATCATATCGTGCATTAACACACAAATTTTGTTCTACGTATGATTTTTCTTATTAAATAAAAAGCGGGTTCGTTTGAGAGAGCTTATTTTTGTGGTCAGGAGCAGCACATTACATATTTAAAAATTCATGAAAATGTGCTATGATAGAATCATTTACACAAGATATTTTAAGATATAAGATTAAGAGAAGGGGTGTTTATTTTTCCTTGTCTACGGCGTAGAGGAAGGGCAACTTTATTTAAAAACTGACTTAAAATCGAAACAACAAATATTAAAAGACAACGGCAACACTAGTGGCCTATTGCACCATCTTACAAAATTGTAACTACAATTACAAAATTTTAATCCACAAATTTGTTAAAATTTGAGGATTTATTTTTATATTCTTTTTTTTTAATACAAAATTATACTTGTTTCACAAATTTGTAGACAATCCTAATTTTTGCTACACAAATAAAAATTTGTAGTTGTAAGAAAATCGTTTACAATTTTGTTCAGTTTGTGAAAAATTTCTACGGGTCAAAGATAGTATGTAAATTCTTCTACAAATTATACAGTAAATTGCAGTCGAATCTTACAATTTTCTCGTTTCTTCACAAAATTGTCAACACACTCAAGGCAAAATAAAAATTCAAATACGAAATTTGTGGATAAAAACTACAAATTTGTGATTGTAAATTGTAACTGGTGCAATAGGCCATAGCTCTAGTATATTTTTTTGTAAGCTTCGCTTCGTAAATCAAGTCATTTGCATTCATACTTTTTCAAAATTATAATAATATGAAGTTGAGCTCATTTGAACTTTTAACTTGAATACAAACATCTTCAAATAGATTCATGGCCGATTTCACGAAAGGCTTTTAATTATTTAAAAAGTCATTTAATCCTTAAATGCAGTTTTTTGGTTTCACCAAATGCTTTTATATTCAAAAAGATTTTAAATGCCCTTGTAAACAGTTAATATAAACCATGAAAATGAATCCCAAGAAAATAATTCGATTGCAACAATTTCTAACATAAACCTTGAAGATAATATAGAAGTTGTGGACGAGTCAAGTGCCTCTGGTTCTGCAAATGATCCCTCTTCGAATAATAATAAAGAAAGCTCTCTTACTTATACTGTTAAAAACAAAAAAAAAAAACAATAGTTATCTCTCTCGCTGTCCCATCAAAAGTGTTTTTGGTACAAATACGAATTCAAATCTTAATGTTGTGCCTAATAATAACAATAAATGGGTGCATATTTCAAGATTCGTGAGTGACACTAACCCAGAATCAATTATTGAATACATATCGAAAATCACTAATATTCCTTCTCATCTATTCAAATGTCTTAAATTGACGAAGAAAGAAGCTGTTCTAAGTGAACTATCTTTTGTTAACTTTAAGCTGTGTGTGCCAGCAGACAGATTGGGCGATGTCATGAACCCAACTGCTTGGCCTGAACATGTGCGTGTTAAGATGTTTATCCATTCATCAAAAAACGAAGAAACTCAACAAAAACAAATCAAAACAACATAATCTGCCCCAATCCCCTTTTACCCACTCAACTTAATTTACCTTCATCACCTAGTAATGACAATTCTCAATTTTTCATATTCTACCACAATGTTGGAGGTTTAAGAACAAAAATGAACAATATTCTTCTCTTTTCCTCACAACAACAATTCGATATTATTGCACTCACTGAAACCTGGCTCTCTGACAATCATTATAATGCAGAAATGTTTGACAATCAGCTTTTCAATGTGTTCCGCAAAGATCGATGTCAACATACGACTGGTTTGAACCGTGGAGGAGGCGTGTTGCTGGCTGTTCGTTCGAATCTTATCTGTGTGCAATTAGATTTGCCCTCTTCATCTACCCAGCAGGAAATATCGTCTTCAGTGAAATTTATTACTGAAATAATCAATGAATTCACTTGCCAAATCATAAGAGAAACGACATGCAATGATTTAGTAGGTGAAGAGTAATGCAAAGTTTCCTCAGTTCGTAGCTTTGATTCTACTTTCTGCTTTATGTTTAGAAAACGACCCCTTCTTTCGGTGAATTTAAAAGGGAAAATTATGTGATGAAAAAATTGTGGAAAAGTAATGTACAAGTTCATCAGTTTATTGTTTGAATCCACTCATCTGCTTTGTAAAGTGTTCATGGCGAGAACAAAAACAAAAATGTGAATGAAATTAATGGTGAATTGTAATCGAAGACTTCAGCATTGAATAGTAATGCACAAAGTTGTTTATGATTTTTCGTCAACTATAAATTCTCATTTTGTTGGATACAATTCACAGTGACTTTCTGTAAAAAAGTCCATGTGAGACGAACTGAACTCAATAGAAATTGCGTCTGCCGAAACGCCAATAACTGGGGATTCCTCGGTGAATTTTTGAACATTTCCCACTGGGATTTACTAAACAATACAAATGGGGGAATTTAATTGATGAAAAAGAAACCACCACTAACCTGGTGATTTCATAATTGAATTTTCATTACATTTTTCATCGGAATTATTGAACTGATGAATAAGCTATATACCCGTGTGTAGTGAATTCACAGATTATGCAATCACCATGTTTTTCATCACCTGGGTTGGTGAATAAACAACTTCCATTGAAGTAGTGAATTCGTTAATGAATTTTCATCGGAAAAGTGGCATGTGCTTTCCGCCAATGACACGCCCATGTTAAATTCATCAAAGGAATAAGCGGAAAAGTGGCAGGTACAGCTTCCATTCCTCAAGGAAAAAGCAGGTTTTTCCTCAATGAATTTTTTAATTTTTCCCGCTGGGTATCGCAACAAATTCTGCATTAAACATTGACCAGCTGATAATACGTGTAAGCGCTGATAATATTCATGATGTTTATATTATTATAAGTTATATTCCACCAAGAAGTTCCTTTGAATTGTATAAAGCTCATCTAGATAATTGTTCTTATATTCTTAATAATCTCAAAGAAAATCAGCATATTATAATTTTAGGTGATTTTAATTTACCAAATATTAACTGGTTATTAGATTCAGATGAAAATTGTTTGATTCCTTTTAATATTAAAAACGAGTGTGAGAGTGTGGTTGTTGATACTCTAGCTGAATTCGGACTTAAACAAATAAATGGTTTTGCCAACCGCTTGAATCGCTTTCATGATTTGGTTTTTATCGATACTGAATTTAGTGTGCGTATTGACAGCCTCATACCCCCTCCTCTACCGAATTCTGAGATTCATTTAGTGCTTTGTATAAGTTTTAAATTCTTTAAATATCTGAAACAAACATCAGACGTAAATAATAAATACAATTTTGAAAAATGTAATTTCAATGAAATGTCGAATTTAATTAATAGAATTGACTGGATCCCTGTTTTAAACAATTTAAAAGTAGATAAAGCATTTGATATTTTTAGTAACTCAATAAAAGAGGCAATTGATTTGTTTACTCCAAAATTTCTCCCAAAATCATCTTCTAAACCGTATTGGTATAGCAAAAAATTGATTAATATCAATAATAAAAAAAATAAAGCTTTAAAGTTGTTTCGTGAATCAAATAATAACTGTATATTATATGATAGATACCTTCGGTTACAAAGGGAGTTCGATTTTTTAAACAAGTTCCTATACAAACAGTACGTTCTAAGTATGGAATCAAAGTTAAAAAAAAATAGTAAATGTTTCTGGATGTTCATAAACAATAAAAAGCGTTCTACTGGCATTGCAAATTCGATCCACTATTTAGGTGAAACATCAAGTGATCCCTCAAAAATTTGTAATCTTTTTGCTAGTTTTTTTCGGTCAGTGTTCAATCCTCCTAATATAGAAAATACTTCTTTTGTTGATTTTTCTCATGAAATTATCAACATTGGTGCACTTCTGGTGTCCAAAAGTGAGGTTGAAGATGAATTGAATAAACTAAATGAAGATAAGCAACCTGGGTTCGATGGTATTGCACCCATTATTTTAAAAAAAAATGTGCAACTGTATTGGCAACCCCACTTGAAATTATTTTCAATCGTTCTCTTGAGGAAGGTAACTTCTTAAAGGAATGGAAAATTTCTTTTATTTCCCCAATTTTCAAGTCTGGGTCGAGAAATGAGGTTACCAACTACCGCCCAATTTGCAAAATATCGGTGATTCCTAAACTTTTTGAAAAAATTATTTATAATAAGCTAGTCTTCCTTTTAAAAGAAGTCATATCCCCCTTGCAACATGGTTTTATAAGCGGAAGATCAACTACAACCAACCTTTCTATCTTCAGCAATTATGTGTTAGGTGTACTTGAACAAGGACATCAATGTGACGTTGTGTATACCGATTTTGCAAAAGCTTTTGATAAAGTTAATCATTCCTTATTAGTTGCCAAGCTAAAAGTCTTAGGATTTCATTCAAGTTTATTGAGGTGGTTTGAATCCTACCTTGCATGTAGAATTCAATATGTTCGTATCAACAATATCCTTTCAGACCCAGTGGAAGTTACTTCTGGTGTTCCCCAAGGAAGTCATTTGGGACCCCTCCTGTTTCTAATTTTTATAAACGACATCCCAACACTATTAAAAAATTGTCATTGTCTGATGTATGCTGACGATTTAAAATTATATTTGAGTGTAAAAACTATTTCGGACTGCATTAATCTGCAAAAGGATTTATTCAAATTATCTACTTGGTGTAACAACAATGATCTACATCTTAATGTTTCTAAATGCCAAAGTATGACTTTTTCTAGAAGTACCTCACCGATCATTTATGCATATAACATTGAATGAATTTCTCTATCTAGAGTTACGGAAAAAAAAGATCTAGGAGTAATTTTTGATCTTAAATTTACATTTGCTGGACATATTGACTACATAGTTGCTAAAGCAAGTTCAATGCTTGGGTTTATTTCTAGAAATTCAAAAGAATTCACTGACCCTTTTACCCTAAAATCACTTTATTTTTGTTATGTTAGATCCATCTTAGAATATTGTAGTGTCATATGGAATCCAATATATGCAGTTTATAACACTAGAATTGAAAGAATCCAGAAACGATTTACAAGAGCCGCTATAAGGATTTTACGTTGGAATATCGATATGCCTTCTTATAACACAAGGTATTTATTATTAGGCATCCAAACTCTTGAATCGCGACGGAAATGTTTTGATATAATGTTTGTGAGAGATATTATCAATTACAAAATCAATTGCCCCGATTTGCTGTCATTAATGAATTTGTATACATCTTGCCATGGGCTACGAAACTATCGTCTCTTTTATATCCCTTATCATAGAGTTAATTATGGAAATAATGAGCCTATTACACGTTGTTTAAGACAGGCGAACTCAGTTTGAAGTATTTTATATTTTAATATGTACTTAAGCAGAGATTGTTTTAAGAAAAAACTATTATTATATAATATGAACACTGGTGGATAGCCTTTATTTTGTTTTTTTGATTGTTAAGTTTTTAGTAGTCCATAAGAGCTTGTTTTGCTCTGTTTGATGAAAGAATAAAGAATAAATAAATAAACTAAAAGCTCGTTTTTGTCTCATTAAATTTTAAAAGTCTTTTTTGTTAAGCCATTTCAGACAACAACAGCTTATATTTTGCTGTCAGAATAATTGTCCCTCATCCATAATGCTTTTTCTCAAAGACTTCGTTGTGCGAGGGAAACAACCTCTTTTTTTGAATCCAGGGATGTGAGCAAACTCAGTCAAATTAAAATATCCCTTTTCTACATCGGTGAAACTAAAAATTTTTAAATGTCTGATAGAATTTACAAGGAGTCTAGATAAAAGCAATTTTTGTGTTTGTTTATAAGATTGGCCATCAGGCTCAAAAATAATTTTTATTTTGTTGAGTAATTTAGCAAACCACTGCGGCTACGTGCAAATCATGGCTAGTACAAATGGTGTCCAGAGCACTTGGAAACAAAATCGAAAAATATTGAATTCATGGCAGCGTGATATAATAACGTACCAAGTTACACGACTTAAAATACAAACAGCAATTTTTTTTTAGTTTCTTGTCCTACAGTCTGTATTTTATTTTTCATATAATTAATTTTACTAATTATTTTCTATATCTCTTGTAAGTTTGGTCAACTCAGGGTCAAATACTTCGGCAAGCTCCATTTATAAAAAAAAACAGTTGAAAGGCCTCAATGTAAGTTCATATAGGTAGAAAAATATGAGAGCACCAGGATAGGTATTATTATTTCTCAAGTAGGTAGGTATAAATGGGAAACTTTTGGGAGTTTATGAGAATTTGGCACGTCCTCTGAACGGACGATATGAAAGTTAAGGGATAAAATTGCAGCCTTATGAACATATATACAGAATTTAAGTAAATTTATTGCCAGATTTGCTCTCATATTATATATTTTTTTTTTTGGTTTATTTGTCGTTTGCTTTTTGGATATCGGTTAAGTTATGACTGCAAGATTATCCTTTTGCGACTAGACAAATTGGCAAACAAAAAGTTGGGTAAATCATAATTATGAACGTGATTATTTTCTAAGTAAAACAGAGCTTTGTAACCATAATGTCACCCAAGATAATAACATTAAGATGTCAGTTTAGTATTTTGCAATTCCTTTAGGGCTGATTTTCTTTACCTTATTACTTTTTTTGTATGAGAGTTTATATAATAGTAGTTATTCTTTTTTGACATCTAAATTAAATCGACTCAGAGAGTAAGTATGGAAATTTTATGAATTGTGAAATTTAAAAGCTATGTTAGTTTTATTATATTTTATTGAATAATCATAAAATAACTTCTGCTGTATTAACTTAAGTATGTAGATACTCAACCAGAGAATATAAAAGTTCAATCAAAGTAGAATTATTAAACAACCAACAGATCTTGAAAGTTTTCAGAAAACAGCTTTCAACGATTGTATTTTTAAAACACCCTGTCGAAGGAGCTAAGGAACCTCTCTAGTTGGAACAAGAATCGTGCAAAAATTAGTAACACAAAATTATATTATGGGTCATTTTGTTCAATATGTCGCGGTAAATTTTACCACAACAAGCTTCACCCACTCATTCCTTTCTCTTTTTACATTTTGCACTCTCGCTTTTCTTGCTGCGGCTCCAAAATGCTAGCAGAGTTCTGTGTGAACCTGGTCCATCAGCCAGAGGTCTGCATCTAAAGTATCTTGGAAAAATAAATTCAACAGGTACTCAATCCTGTGACAGGTGGTCCATGAAAATCACTTAAATACAAAGTGAGACAAAAGGTCCATTTTTCCTTAAGGCATGTGACAGATGGTCCTTGCCCAACGATGTGTTTGACAGGCAGTCCACACCAACGATGACATGCGACAGGTGGTCCACTGTCCAACGAATGTGTGACAGACGGTCCACATAGAGCTTATAGTGACAGTTATACTGGCAACGCCAGTCAGCGATCCAAGGATGGCTGAGGGCCCAACGTAGCGTGTCGTTGCAAGAAAAAGAAAGATGATCTTGTTAGGTGATTCCTCAACTCCCCAAATCTGCACGAAGGTCTACGGTGTTAGGGAAATTTTAACTTCGCGTTGAAATCGAATTCTTCCTCACTATTTAAGATTGGTAAATGGTAGAAGTGCATTCGTCAAGAATATTTTTCTCGATCTTAATTTGGGACGGGGACGTTGATCGTGTAAATTTGAGTTTTCGTTTTACTTTTGTCGTGGCATAATATGACGGAGGTGGACTGGATGCGTTCATTGAGCTTCTCCCCATTGTGAATAATCCCTTTCATTAGGGATACCTAAAATGAGAGAGTGGAGTGGGTTCAACAACGGGGCAGGCTTCCAGCCAATAGGCGATGTCCTTGCAAAAAACTCGTGACCGAATACCGCCACTACTGATTGGGTGTGAAAGAGAGGTTGAAGATCAGAGAGTGGCAAAAGTGAATGCAAAAAGCCGCCACTATGGCACTTTTTTTTAAAAGACGGAAAATCAAACTTGCACAAATTCATAATTTCAAGTACATAATTGCAAATTTGTGAGGTTTTTGAAAAGTAGGTAAAAAAGCTTAGTATTTTAGTGTGCTTTAAATTCTCAAATTCATTGTTGTTCGCTTACCAGATGGGGCAAAATATAATTCCGATGGGCCTTTGTTTTTCTTACATTCTTTTCCCGAAAATACGGGACTTCAAAAGACCCCATTTTCTAGTTTTTTTCTTTGTTCGGGAATCTATCCCAAGATCATCTTCCTTCGGTATTGCGTTTTTGACATAATAATTTTGATTTTTCAATTACAAAATGTTGTTTTAATATTTTTTTAACATTGGCCTTTTGCCAATATTAAATTTTGATAAAATCATATTGTTGAACAAATTTAAGGTTTTCTATCTAACGGGTGATTTTTTAGCTGGTTTGGTTTTGGCAACACTGGTTTTGACAGCTGACGTGTGTTTAGTACCTTGTGTCACTGTCAAACAGCTTCAGTTTGGTTTGCAATTTAACCATGGATCGTCTTACAAATGAACAATGAAACAACAACAAATGAATGAAAGCTGGCCGAGGATTCGCTTTTTTATCGAAAAATTGTGTTCAGCGATGAGGCTCATTTTTGGTTGAATGGGTACGTAAATAAGCATAATTGCCGCATTTGGAGTGAAGATCAGCCAGAAGCATTGCAACAGCTACCAATGCATCCCGAAAAAGCCACTGTTTGGTGCGGTTTATGGGCCGGCGGCATTATTGGGCCATATTTCTTCAAAGATGATGCGAATCGCAGCGTTACTGTCAATGGTGAACGCTACCGAGCGATGATAACAAACTTTTTTTTGCCCGAAATGGAAGTTCTTGACTTGCATGATATGTGGTTTCAACAAGACGGTGCCACATGCCACACAGCACGCGAAACAATGGCGCAATTGCGAGGCGAGTTTGGTGAACAGTTAATTTCACGTTTCGGGCCGGTCAATTGGCCGCCTAGATCGTGCGATTTGACACCATTAGATTATTTTTTGTGGGGGTATGTCAAGGCTAATGTCTATAGGGACAAGCCCGCTTCGATTGACGCACTGGAAGCCAACATCCATGCATTCATTCGTGAGATACCGGCCGATATGTGTGAAAGAGTATGCCAAAATTGGACTCAGCGGATGGGCTACCTGAGACGCAGCCGCGGTCAACATTTGCATGAAATTATCTTTAAACATTAAATTGCAAGGTTCAAACTATCGATTCAAATAAATATTTCATTCATTTTTTCGAATTTTTTGTGTTTTTTTTTTTTTTTAAGTTCTAAACCTCTTAAAAAATCACCCGTTATATCTATACAGGTTTCCTTAACAAATAATTCAAAATTCCTATTGGAAATTAAATCTCGTGTTCTGATTTAATTTAGAAGAAATTTAATTTGTTGCAGGTTTTTGTAAGTTGTCACCATCAAAAAAAACTTTCTGGCGCCCATTGAAGTACGCCCCTGTACTTCCATATCATTTAATCGATACCTCTTTATTTTATTAATCCAGCGCAGATTAGACGCTCGATTAATAAAACATTTATTTTTTACGCACCCACCCATCGCTGAACAAAACCGGTGGTAGCACTTTTAATAATTGCTGCCGAGTTGCATTTTTTTTATCGAACGCGACCATTTTCTGAAAGATTGTCATTTCATTTTCTCCTTACTTTCATTCTCAAAATTTACTCATCGCGACGCACACCGGTCTTTGTGCATTGTTAATAATCTTGTTTTGTTTAATAAATAATTGTTGGATACGAATATCCAAAGCCGTGGTTTTTAAGTTTCGATATCTTGTAAATAGTGTAATTAATTAGATTCGGGTTTTAGTAAATAAAATTGCAACAAATGTTTAGAATAAAGTTAATGTAGTCAATACAAAAAAATACAGACAAAAAGCCAACCATTATCTTATTTTTAGATTTTGTTTAATCAAAAAAAGCGTAATATTCAAAACAAGCTTAAAAGGCTTTAATTGTTATAACATCAGGCAAAACAAGGAAATATAAAATATTGTACAATTCGGTTCATTTTCGGTCGGACCTGATAAGTGTGAACCGATGAAATCGGCAAAAATAAAAACCTAATAGAAACCGAATAGCACCGAAAGTCCCCTCGACACGAATCGGTTTCAAAATTGCTCGTATTCGGGTCTAGGGCACACAAACTAATTATGTAGCGTTCACACATATTCGGTTCTATAAGGTTTTTTTGTTTGCATTTTATTTGGGATTGACAACTAGTGTTGAAGTTTGTTGATATTTTGGTAATTAAAAATTGATATTTGAATAAAAACCTAATAAGAACCGTGTATGTGTGAAAACTCAAAACTGAAACAGAAAACGAACCGAATACAGACTGAACCGAATGAAACCGAATATGTGTGAAACAAGCCTAAAGGTAGAACTATAAGGCTTGATTCACACTACTGTGCCAATATCAATAAATTCTCAAAAAGTTCTCGCTCCAATATTTAACCCTAGTATTCACATTGCGGCTCCGATACCGATATCGATATAGCTCCCCTATTTTTTTGTATTCTTTTTTTCATATATTATTTTCAAATTAATTTTTTTTGTCACTGATTTGTCACATCAAAAAAAATAAAAAATTGAAAAATGAGTTCTCACTTCCATAAAATATTCTTTCAAACAAATCGAAATCGGAGCGAGAGCGTATCGGTTTCGGAGCGATAACGATTGTGTGAATATAAACATTGTTTCTCGTTTAAGAATATTTTAATGTAGTGAGCACGTACTGAGACTGTATCAGTATTAGAACTATAGTGTGAATCAAGCTTAATGTGCCGAAGCTGTCGGAAACTTATGTCAAAACTGACTGAGAAAAGTAGCTTTCCGAAACGTCAGTTTCATAAGTCAACCATAATACACTTAAGTGGTTGAAAGTAATAAAAAAATGTAAATATGCAATTGTTTGTTCAATGTTAATTTTCTTATACTTATTCACAGCACAAAGTGATAGGCTTTTAATTATTTACTTTTCGAAACCACAAAATTTCGATGTGATATAAATTAATTTAAAGAAAATTTAAAAATTTTACTTCACATTCATCAAACAGAAGAAAAAAGGTTGAAAGCTATGCACCATTAGCGAATTTTTTTAAATTTGCTTCCACCATTTTGATTTTCGAGTCCGCCCACTTGCGAAACAGCGGTCTTCACGTCCGACGCCAAAAGTTAACGAAGACTAGACGAACAGTACCAAATCGCAATTATGGGCGCAACATATGAGTTCCTTGTTTTCGCTTGGTTTCGTACGACCACTTAAGTGGCCTTTCGACTAATATAGTTCTACCTTAAGGCTTGTTTCACACATATTTGGTTTTATTCGGTTCGGTCTGGTATTCGGTTAATTTTCGGTCGGACATGATAAGTGTGAACCGATGAAAACGGCAAGAATAAAAACCTAATAGAAACCGAATAGTATACCGAATGTGCCCTGTGAAAACGAACCGAATATAGACCGAACCGAATGAAATTGAATATGTGTGAAACAAGCCTAACCGTTTTCAATCAGCAGGGTTACAGATTTTATGTTTCTGTATAAAATGTACTCTTTTACACCAGCTTTGAGGTTGAGTACAAGGTGAGCTTTTTTTGCGCACAAAAATTAGAAAAACAGTACTTAAAAATATATACTGGGATTTATTTAAAGGTTTTGAGAAAGTTCCTTATCCATTCGGTCTCCACTACATTAATCATACGGGGTCGAAGGTCACGAAACATGGTATTTCATAACACTAGTTTACAAAATTTGGGGTCATGGTAGGGTCCTTAGAAAAAATATATTTTCTAGACTTATTTTGGGTCACTGAACACGAAAATCAAAATTATTTTTTTTTTCCAAAGAAGCGTTTTCGAGATATTCGAAAAAATCATTTTCTCAGTTTTTTTTCCAGATATTCCCATAAATCTCACTAACGGCTTAGCTAATTTACATAAAATGTGTATTTTCTGAATTATGTGATCTGTCTCCTTCCGACGATGTCCTGTTTGTATACGTAGGACTGAAATTGCATAAGTTACATGCATTCAAAATTTCAAAAACGAGTGTTTTTGAAAAATTTCTAGTTTTTGGTTGCTCCATATAGATAGAAAAAAAAATATTTAAAATAATTTTAAGGACTCAAGTGAAAAACAATCCTTTGAACAAAGATTTGAGCCAAAGTTTTTTTTAAATCGGACGATAAATGTAGAAGTTATTAAATAATTAGTGAAAGAAGGCAAATTAATTTTTTTTTCAATAAAAGTCATTTAAATGTACATTAGGGTCAGGCTTGCCAGATTGGGCTATTTATCGGAAATTGGGCTATCTTTTTCCAAAATTGCCGACAACAATTTCGGTATGACAGCCCAATCATAATTCGGCTATAAATAGCCCAAATCTAATCTTGGGCAATATTTTTTTTTATAAATAAACTGTATAAGAAAACACTTTTTCCCCCGCAAATCATGTCCTTAACGCATTTCAAAATTTAGCACTACTTTTTACTCACTGAATATACTCATTGGTTTTGACATTTCAAGGAACCGGAACAAACTTCACTTTGGTATTAATCAGTTAATGTGAATTCCCATTTTTTTAATAAATAAATTGTTATTGAAGTGCCAAATCTTTCCTATCCTCCTACTCTTTCTAACTAGTGCCGTGCAATTCAGGTTGCATTTAAAAGACCTTAGGTCTTACAGGCATATAGTTAATATTATTAAAAAAAAAAAAAGTTATGACAATATTAAAAAAAATTATTGATATTGGGCTACTATTTGGGCTACTTATTCGGTTCCGATTTTGGGCTACACAATTTTTGATATTGGGCTATGGAACTAGTTCAAGACATGGCAACCCTGATTAGGGTGTCTGTTATTTCCCAAAATCATTTTTTTAAATCAGAATGCCCTAAAATAAAGTTTTTTTACCAAAAAATGTTTGTCTAAGGTGATAAATCGGTGCCTCTTAGGACATTCTCTTTTCCATACAAAGGAGAATTGGACACACCAAACTCAAAGACCAATAATGACGTGGTATATATCGTTGGAAAGATATTTTTATGAACTACAATAAATACTCAGAGAGTTAATTTCAAATCTCTATGTGAAAAAGTTATTCGCTAGTTAAGGGTAGCTTTTTTCACACCAAAATGCTCTGAAACACAATTTTGACCAGCGAGTTTTATATGGTTGACTTTAAAAAATCATAACTCCGTTTCTACTCATCCGATCTTCATGATTAAGATCTTAAAATAAAGCCAACTTGACACGCTACACAGTATAAAAAAATAATTGAAAAGGGGCAAACGATTTCACACAAGGGGTGAATGAGCCCCTTTCAATTCGATTTGCAGCATTCTAAATTCAAAAGTTTATGAAAAAATTCACAATTTGAATTGATTTTTAGCTCAAATTGAAGCCCATTTAATTATTTTGAAATGGTAGAGCAAAGTTATAATCGAAAACCAGGCCTTAAAGATTAAAATACCCAATAACTGAAAAAACCGCGAACATTTCTCGGTTTTTTGCGTATTTCACAAAGTTGCCTTTGGCGCTCGAGGTCGAAAACTTGGATTATTGCTAAGGCCAACATCATAAACAACTCATCTAAAAATCAGAACTACCGCATCTGAGGCAGAGCCCTCCCACCCCGAAGAAAAAGGATACTAGACTGAAAACAGTGAAGTTGATCATGTTAATTTCAGTTTTCTCAAAAACAAGAAGTCATTTTAGCATTTGGTTTTCAGTTTTTAACTAAGAATTAATAAGAGAATTGAAAATCAAAATCGAAAATAGTACTTAATACCATAAAAAAAAAAAAAAATAGATTAACAAAAAAAAATCGTCTTTTTCTCAAAATTTTGAGTTTGAAAGTAAATTTTTCAAAAACTATCAGCTAAAAAAACTTTATCTAAAAAAAAATTAAAGAATGGATTTCTGGATTTGAGATGAGGAATGGATTTTCATCCATATATTACCATTGTATTTTTATGGTTATTTTTCTATTTGAAGTCAACTTTTCTTAAAATTGCCCCTCCCGCCTAAACGGGGGAATATATACCCCCCATCCGGTACTATTGTTTTCTTCTTTTGGCCCAATCTACACTCTCTATTGCTTTGATGCAGCATATGTCAAAGACCATGTTTTTGTTATTATACTGTTTTACTTGTTGTTTTACATTTTTTATTGCTATATTTTGAAATGCCGTCCCTTGGAAACCGTTATGTCTACAGAACCGGCTTTGGACTCAAATTGAAGCAAATTTAGTAAGGTTGAAATCGTAGAGCAATGTTTTATTCGAAAGTTAAGGCGTAATGGTTAAAATAGCCAATAAGTGTAAAAACCGCGAAAAATTCGCGGTTTTTTGGATTTTTACCAATGTTGCGTTCGGCGCTCGAGGTCGAAAAATCAGATTTAATACTAGGCCAACATCATAACCAACTCAGCAACAAATCAGAACTACCGGACCTGACGCAAGGTCTAATGTATATAGTTACTGGACTATGAGTCCTTTAAATTATTTTAAATATTTTTTTTCTATCCATGGAGCAACCAAAAACTAGAAATTTTTCAAAAACACTCGTTTTTGAAACTTTGAATGCCTGTAACTTATGCAATTTCAGTCCTACTTATACAAACAGGACATCGTCGGAAGGAGACAGATCACATAATTCATAAAATACACATTTTATGTAAATTAGCTAAGCCGTTAGCGAGATTTATGGGGATATTTTGAAAAAAAGCTGAGAAAATGATTTTTTCGAATATCTCGAAAACGCTTCTTTGGAAAAAAAAATAATTTTGATTTTCGTGTTCAGTAACCCAAAATAAGTCTAGAAAATATATTTTTTCTGAGGACCCTACCATGACCCAAAATTTTGTAAACTAGTGTAATTTACAGGGCATTAAACCTATAGCGTATAGGGTTGCGGTTGAGAAACCAAAAAAATAGTATGATAGGGGAAGTTCTATTCTCCCCCGTTTAGCCAGGAGGAGAAGAAAAGAATTGACTTGAAACAGCAGCCCCGGATCTACGGAGGGGGGGGGGGGGTCAAGCCTTTGAAGTACTTAATTTGCACTCAGATTTCCAAACTGAACACTTTCTGTATAACTGTTGGTAATCTATCGTTAATAAGTAGCCATTTTTATATAAACCATTGTTACCCTGAGTCGATCATCGAAAACGACTATTTCTTCATACCTATATTCCCTAAAAATGAACAAATACCAATTATCCTTCATGTATTTGCATACCTTAGTGTTTGGTATGAACATTACAATAGGTACTTTATTACGTACTGGGATTACTTGATTTTCAACATCGATCTATCTTCCTATCGTCCTTCCAACACTCCCTATAACAATCCCCATGCTTTGTTTACTTTAAATTTCCAAAATCTTATGGTACGAGTACATGTCGGATGTCAGAAGATATTTCCTACAAACACAGAGAGTATAGAATGCGGCAAACAATACGCAAATACATTACTGAGAAATAATGTATATATCTATATCCTAAGGCTGAAAGTCCTGCCTCAGAGGTGTATCTATAGGTAATTCAAAGTAAAGGTGTCTATTTTTCTCTCTCTTCTTGTTCTTTCCTTAAGCCAATTATTATCTGTTTTACATATTAAATCGATTGAATTCCCTTGCAAAAGGTAAGCAACATCATAAAGGATATGTTGCTTCCTTGTCCTCATTTCAAGTCCTTACCTTAGCATCAGCATCTATAGAAGTTGTATAAGCTATATAATAGACATACACACTCTCTCTACATACACGCACAAGGTAAAACTTATTGAATTATAAGCGATATCCTGTTTACGAATACATAAAACAATTATTATTTATTGTTATAGTTTTCGAACTTAATTTACATTTTGCTTTATACAATTTGAATGATAAATAAAACTGAAAGATCTACAGTACGTGTATCTTACACTTAAGCATGCCTTATCCATGTTTCAAAAATGGCAATGCATGATTCTTCTTCGAATATACATGTGTAGGGTACTTTGTTTTATATTTAAAGCAATTGTTTTTGAGACAAAGAGAAATAAAAGACCCAAAAGCATTTTTAATTGATTTTATGTAGATACATAAGTATGTATGAACGATGGTATTGGCATAGTGATTTTCTTTAGGAGAATAAGGAATATGAATGGATCTCACGCACTTGCTTCTATATAACAAGTAACTTGGTATTGTTCAGATTAGTTAACACCGAATTTAAATGAAAAGGGGGTATGGTATGGTTACATTACATTATAGGGTTATCCTTATGCACAATCATCTTCGATTAGCCAAAATCAGCCAAATACAAAAAAAAGTTCTTTATTTGGCTTAGATTTTTTTTTTGCATCCTCTAAAGTCACTGTTGGAGTTATGATCACAGATACTATAGTACCTATCAAAGACATCGCAAGCAAAGAAACATAACTTCTTTTTATCATGGGACGAAGAGCTTACGCCCCACTTTGATAGATTTTCTGTGAGCCATATGCTATGTATGCTTCTAAATAAATGGGTTAGATACGAGATCCCGAATGCCAAAATCCCGAAATGGAACAAAATCCCGAATATCAAAATCCCGAAAGACAACATCCCGAATGGACAAAATCCCGAGTGGACAAAATCCCGAATGGAAACAATTCCGAACGGCTAAAATCCCGAATGCCATAATCCCGAATGCCAAAATCCCGAATGGCTTAGTATGTATAGTTTTTGGGATTAAAATTCAACCTCTACTGCGCTGTTCCACGGGGTTGGATTCAAAGACTTTCCGCGCCGGAGCATTGGTGTCCATTCGCTCAGTCGTTGGCTTTTCACTTTTGTGGCTAGGTCGGTGTTGCTGTACAGCCCGTAAAGTTCGTTGTTGTATCTTCTTATCACCCGGATATTTTCCTCCCAAAACAGCCTAACACGTTTTCATCCACCGTCAACAGTGTACTTGTTTATGCACCATACATCAGGACCGGGATGATAAGCGTCTTATACAGGGACAGTTTAGTTATTAAAGAAACAGCGGTTGGCAAGAGTAATCCTCCGTTTGATCTCAGCAATGGGCTTCGTTCGCTGAGCTTATAGCGGATCCTAGGTAGACAAAGTCTTTGACCACCTCCAAATTACGGCTGTCTATAGTGAAGTTCTGTCCAAAACGTCAATTTGGGTGTCCTTTCTTGTTGATAGTAAATATTTCATTCACCGTTAACCCCATCTTCTTGGCTTCCTTCTCAATACTCAGGAAAGCACCGCTGACACCTCGCTTTGTTCGTCCGAATATGTCAATGTCGTCAGCGTAAGCAAGTAATTGGACGTACTTTTAGTGTTGACGTGAGAGTTTTGCACTATCCTTTCAAGAACGATGTTGAAGAATTCAAATGACAGCGTGTCGCCTTGCTTAAAGCCTTTTTTGACATGAAAGGTGTCGGAGAGGTCTTTGCCGACCTTGATGGAGCAGCGTGCATTCTTTATCGTTATCCTGCACAAACGGACGAGTTTGGCAGGGATGCCAAAACTTAACATTGCTCTATATAGCTCGTCTCTACAGATGCTGATGTCATATGCGCCATTAAAATCGATGATAAGGTGATGTATATCGATCTGAAACTCCTAGTTTTTTTCCAAGATCTGCCGTAGTGCAAATAGTTGGTCGATGGTGTACTTCCCTGGCCTAAGCCCACACTGTTGTGGATCTATTAGCTTCTTGACGAATGGCTTCAGGCGTTCACAATATACGGCAGAGAAGATCATGTAGGCGATATTAAGAAGACTTATGCTCCTGTAGTTGGTGCAGTCCAGAGGATCTTCTTTCTTGAGGATCGGGCAAACAATGCTGAGGTTTCATTTACCGGAAATGCTTTCCTCCGACCATATTTTACTGATGAGCTGGTGCATACTCCTAACCAATTCATCGCCGGCCGCTTTGTATAGCTCAGCCGTAAGGCCATCAGCTCCAGCAGCCTTATTGGACTTAAGTTTACATATAGCTATCCTCACTTCGTCAAGATCGGGTGGACGGAATTGTTGACCTACGTCGTCCGGGTTGAATGGTGCAATCTGCATGGTAGGGGAATTCGGTTCGTCATCGCCTTTATACAATTTGCAGAAATTATTTCTCCATATCCTCAGCACCGACTGCGATTCTACCACGATGTTCCCCTGATCGTCCTTGCAGGCTTCGGTTCGGGCCTTGTAACCTTGGGAGGTTCTTTTTAATTTATGGTAAAACTTCCGAACTTCATTCCTGCAATGGCATCCCTCTAATTCCTCAATTGTGCGCTTCTCATCCTCTCTCTTTTTCCTTCTTCCTCCTTCTGTGTTCCTCTCTCTTATTCTGCTCGTAGAGCTCGCGAGCAGCTCTGCAGCGCCGCTTTGTGTGCCTGTTGTTTGGCTGCATGTACTTGCCGGCATTCTTCGTTGAACCAGGGGTTTCGTTGTGGTGGTCGTGCGAGGCTCAGCACGAAAGAAGTGCGATCACTGATTGCTTCCCGGCAGTTTTTCCACTGGCTCTCGATACTTGCAGTTGGCGGCAAGGGACTATTTAAGATGGTGTGAGAGACTCGATCGGAAAAGGACCTGGTGATTTCTTGCAACTGTAGCCGTCCAACGTCAAACTTCCTTAGAGTATTTCCTTGTTTTGGATTTGGTCTGGATACCCGTAGCAGTACCTTGGCTATAACGAGTTATTGGCTCGGGTCATCGTTAGCTTCTCGGAATATTCAGACATCCTTGATACAGGGAGGAGTGCCTTGCGTCGATCGCAATGTGGTCAATCTGGTTTGCGGGTGATTGGCCAGGAATTTGCCATATCCCCTTATGTATTTCGAGATGCGGGAACTGCTTTCTAGCTACCACAACGTTTCCCCCCGCAGCAAAGTCGATTAACCTTTGTCCGTTATCGGAGGTGGTGTCGTGCAGGCTTTATCTTTCGATTGTGCCCCCAAAGACGTCATCTCTTCCTAGTTTGGCATTAAAATCACCCAAGACAATTTTAATGTCATGGATTACATAAACGAAGTAGTCTCAAACCGAATATGTTGTCACCTGCCCAACACAGTAACACGAAAGAAAAAGGTATTGAGACAGCTCTTCATAACTTAGTTAGCATAGTAAAAACATTCACGGGCAAAGAGTACACTCTAGCAGCTTTTATGAATATTGGAGCTGCCTTCAACAATGTACAAAATGATGTGGTAAAAAAAGCACTTGTAGGCCATAAAGTGGATAATTCCCTCGTTAATTGGACACATAGACGGATTAACTCAGAACTAGAGCACTAGGGACTTCTTAAGGAGGAGTTCTCTCACCACTATTGATGAATAAAATCCTGATTTAACTGAGCAATAGCGCTCTCAAAGTAGTAGCCTACACAGATGACCTGGCCCTGCCAGCTACCGAAAAATGTATTTCCTCAATACCACAACAGATTAACTACACTTTGTCAAAAGTCTTTACATGGACGAGGAGATGTGGACTTTCGGTCAATCCACAAGAACCAAACTGGTACTTTTTACTAACAAAAGGAAAATACCACCAAAATAGCCATTAAACAAACAATTGGTAAGAAGATATTGCAACTTACCCAGGGAACTCACTCGTAACTTGTACCACTACAAAGAATCTGTGCCATATTTGCAATACGAACAAAATGGACACTATCATAAACCTGAAAAAAATGTCCCTGAATCTTTTACTAGGGATTATCACAGGACATAATATCTTAAGGTATCATAAAAAGAAAATGAGGCTAAGTACCTACTGAAGACCTTTGCAGAGGCTGGGTAGCTATTTCGTTAACAATCAAGCAGAAATCCCGAAGTCAACAGGTGGTAACATCTCAAACATAATGAACTTCATCAACACCTCCAAATGGCTCGATGCTTCATAATATTTCATAAGTTATATTTTTAAACGGATGGTCTAGTCCATCATGGTACCATGGATCAACATCGATTGACGTGAACATGATCCACCGTCACACAGTGGGGCAGAATTACCTAAAACGTGGCATCAAATCAACCGTTAGAGCTAGAAAGCTGAAATTTTGCACGATGACTTCTGAGCCCAAGCAGAAGATATTTTAAGACCCGTGTCCCAGCTACGCCCACTAAAACGCCTGCTTTTCTTAAATGCACCAATTTTAAGGTTTAAGCAAACAGAGGGCTTCTTTGGGTAAAGATTGGATTTTTTTCTGCAGTTTATGCTTGGAAGTAATAATTGGATCCGAGCTCAGTATAAAAAGATTAAATATATCTTCGTTCGTTTTTTCACGGCTAGATTTTCTCGAGAAGTTCTCACGGAAATTTTTGAAATCTTTGTTTCGTGCTTCTTGCGCTTCCTTCGAAAGTTGTGCAATAGGCCAAAGTGCAGACGATATAATTTCTGGACCATATGTAAAATATTTATGTAGAGTGGGAGGCATTTGATACCAAGGATATTTATTGACGAAGTACCTCGCTGTGTCAAAAGCAAATTCCCTATACTTTTCAACATCAATCTCATATCCACTGGCAACAACGATCATAATTGTGTGCATTTTTTTAATGAGTTTAATGTCTAATTTAGTTATTTCGGTTAAAGTTCAGGGTTTTGAAAAAATCGCCTAGCTGTGTTGCCGTCATTTGTGTTACCAAATCCTGGCTTTGGTTTATCTACAACTAAGCCACAACGTTCTCGGAACTCCCTTTGAATTCGAGCCTTATTTGCCGCCACGACTCCTTTGTCACCTTCACGCGCTTGTCATTTTTTAATGGGTAATTTGTACGCTAGATGTACAAGACATTCGAACATTCGTATCCAACCGTGCAGAATAGACATTCCAAAAGAAAGGGGCTCTGTTTTTACTGGACGTCTTATCATATCATTGACATTGTTGAAGTCTTTCGAAGTCGCGCTACACAAATAGCATTTATGTGTTGATGTGGTCTCAGTTAAAGCATTGCAAACCTTACCATCTATCATTGAAAAAATTAATGAGTGCTGAACCTTAACACACCGCTTTCCGATGAACATGGACGTTTGTCGAAGGTTTTGGATCTCTGCATCCACTCAAGCTTTTTCGGATTTTGAAACATCAGTTGACTATTAAGTGTATTCAATTTTCAGGGGTCTGCAATAATTTGTAGAAGCTAGACGAGGGTTTTGCCAGACTATATGCACACCACTTACTAGCTGAATGGGGACTAAACAGGTTATAAAAACAGAAGAATCGTCTGTTTCTGGACCGTGAAAAGCTTGTTTATATGAGCTATGTCCCGAGCTTCCATCGAAACCCCACTTCGATACTAAATAACATTTCTCAAGCTCTTCGTCTTCCAATGTGTCAAAAACACACTCCAACATAGAAATAATTCGTTTTGATGTTATATCAAGCAAAGCTTGAAGACTCAGTTTGCACATGTAGGTGTGATTTTCACTGCATTCCTGTTGGGATAGCAAGCTTTCTTTGCATTTTGCACAATTTTGTAAGATGGAAATTTTTCTGGGGCACTCATTCTTATTATGTTATATTGATGCCGTGATAGTTTCGCTGCAACAAATACCGCCAAAGCATCTTCTCCCGTCATAAATAAATAAATTGGTTGGCGCAACAGCTCATGGAGAACCAGGGCCTAGTGACTTACAACTCACAACCATTCCTGTGTGCGTGTTGTTGGCAGGAATGGATGGGACCGACAGTTTTTTGCAGAGTCCGAACGGCTTAATGAGCAGCACTTATTCGTGAAAAGTATACTCTTGGAGGATTTGTCAGTTCCTCGCAAGAGGCAGTACCTCGAATAAAACATTTCTGTTTTTAGGTGGCACGGCTGGGAATCGAACCCACACCTTCGGCATGAAAGTCCTACGCACTAACCATCAAGCCACGAGGTACTTCTCCCGTCATACAACTTCTCTCGTTCGACTGCGATTTTTCAAAAGCTCGCCTGTATTTTTCAGCCCGAGTGGGGCTTACACTCACTTCTTTTAAAAGTTTTGAGACTTGGATCAGTCCGGAAGCTCTTAGACTCATTTGGGTAGCATAATTGAGGACACCAAGAGGTACAGAATCTCTCAGGGCGCGGGTTTTTCCCTTTTCGATCGTTGGGAAGAATTTTCAAACTCTACTTCTGGACGACCTCGTTTGTAAGCTGAGTCGGGTGCTCTACAGAAAGCTAGAGATGTGTTAAGCCAACTTTCATTAGTTTTAAAAAACTTTTCCTCGATCCTGCAAGCTTTAACCCACCGCGTTTTAAAATCCGCTTTGAAATGCGAAAATTTATTCGTCAAAACCTTAATTTGGTTTTTTTTTCAGAGCTTTTCGTCATTTTGAACAATTCTTCTTTTAAGAAACTGAATTGTTCCTCTATTACAATACTCCCAGACCGTCTCATTATAAAAATAAGATCTTTTCTAGTCAAAAACAATGTGTTTGAAGAAAGTCCAAAAATAACGAAAAAAAGTGTCACTATACAAAAATCCAAATATAACAAAAAGTTACACCTAAGGCAATGGTTACAGTGGATATGCATTCTGACGAACAACAATTGTTCTGAAATACACTTCAGAACTAAAATATGGTTACACTATATGCGTTTTGTTCGCCAGAATACGCACGAGTTCTTCAGAGCATCCGATACATCCTTCAAACTGATTCCGACAATGACGAATTTTCTGAACCTTTTTTTTTTTTTTAATAAGGCATTTCTGTGAACTCAAATACGCATTCATCACTGTAACCACTCACTTCAAATGATCAGTTCTGACGAATGCATTGTTTATTAATTTTTTGAAAAAAAGTCTTTTCTGACGTCTTAACGGAAGTTGAGCTTTCGTATATTGGAAGCCCCTAGACACAAATAAATCGATGGGCATATGAAGAAAAATGCAGGTTGACATCCAACTGTATCCACGCCCCCGCACCTTATTTTTTGTGGATATAAAAATGGGAAATCACTTAAAAATACAACGATATTAAAAAAGTAAGATATGCCACCGTCATCGTCAACTCGTCTATTAAACAACCATCCTCATAATAGCACTTTGGAATTCTGTTATTCAGGACTTCGATTGCAGTAAACAAAATTCCAACAACCAACTTCATGGATGTGTGGCCATTTCCGTTGTTGGTTAAAATTGATATTTTTTTAATATGAACATTTATGTACATAGCTTGAATTCGAAGAAGAAAAAAATACACTACAGAAGTGTGTTGGGGGAAAAGTCCTTCATCGTGTACCGTGTGCTTCCAAATAAAACTTCCATCGATAAACATTCAGGATGCCGAATTCAGTGTGGAATCCTGAGACTGGGTCCAATCATCATGGAAGAGCACTAACTTGCTTGACTCAATTCATCTGCTCTGTCCTGGTCTAAAGAAAATTCTATGTATGTGAGTTTTATCTTTTGTCATTCTCGATGGCCGTTGTCGTTGTCATCTTCTTTACCATCAGCCGGACCCGATTCAGTGCTCATCCCCACAATCGTTGACTCTGCAACATAAAAAAAAAATGGCAAAACTCTCTTGCCAAGCCGATGGCGTTGACGAAGGACGGCGACTTGGATGAAGAAGCCACGTTTTCTCAGTGTTTACAGTGTCATTGAAGAAAAAAATGTTTGCAAATTATACACAAACAAAGAAACAGAGCGAGTATCGCTACGATTCTTGTTTATCGGCGAAACATGATTGGCATGGGAATGACAAAGGCTTGGATGGATGGATGGATGTTTTTTGCGAGGGCGCTTCAGAAAAAAAACAAGAACAAAAAAGTAAAGAATGCAAAAAGCTATAAAGTCTGTTTGGAGCAATTATGAGACAACCAAACGACGACGTGATGGATGAGAATGCTCGTTGTGTGCAATCAATAAATGCGTGTTTGTATCCAGATGAACATCATAAAAGGAGCAAAGCAAGCAATCAAAAAGATGAAAAACAAGGAAGAACAATAAGTTTCATTTTATATCGTGAAAATCAAACAGAATAAGCATAAACAATATCTCACCATTATACCTAGGTATAGGTCCTTATACTCGAAAACGAACATCTTGATATCATAAAGCTTGATGATTGTAGACAATATTATTAAGCATGTGATTTAACTTTATGTATTTTGTAGCTTTAAATTTAAACAGAATGCAAAGAACCTTAATATCTAATGAAGTTATTTTTGAAGGATGTGGTGGAGGTAGAAAGGAAATAGATTTTTTTTTACTCTAGACAATAAGACGTTTAAAAATAATATGATTTCCACAAGTCTGAATGATGTGTAATGGTGAGGGGCCGGTGTACCAGCATACCAAATCTAAAGATTTGTAAAAAAAGAACACTTTATTTGCTTAATTTAAAGGAAACAGGCATTATTCAAATTAAGGGGTATACTCGGCGTATACGTGATATTCTATGTATGTACAACATATACAGAGTGACCCCTAATTCGTCATCCATATTTTGAGGGATGATCTCTGGGATGATTTAAAAAATAATTGCAAGGGAAAAATTCTTTCAACCCCCTGCGGAAGGAGGGGGGGGGGGTAATTTATGACAAATTAACTTTAATAAATAGAAACAAAATTATTAAAAATCAACTATGGCATATTCAATAATTTGCTACACCGTTTTTGAAAGAAAATATTCTAGTCCTTTATATCCGACCAAATTGTTCAAATCTATAAAATTAAAAATAAAAGAAAATCTATTAAATTAAAAAGTTGATTTTTTTTTAATTATGCGAAATTAAGTGCTATTTTTGTTTTTAAGATAAAATGCCCATATCAATTCTCAGACAAATACTGAAAAACAGATGTACCATTTTTTCTTAGTTATTGAGAAATAAAAAAAATGGAAGATAGGTACTCTTTCCCATTGCTTGTTTGTTTTGTTATGATTATGAATTATGCCACATAAAAATTGCCATTCATAGTAGTTAAACCCTTTTTTATTAACATGAAAGCACTTTTAATAAATATAAAAATAGCACTCAACTACGCAAAATTAATAAAAACAAAACAACTTAAAAATTCACATATTTTTTTTTTCAAAAAAATTGACTTTGAATCGAAGGCACGGTACTGCCCAGAAAAGTTCGTGGCACAAAACCCTTTTTACATGGACAAATTCAGGCGATTTGCAACCCCCCTCCAACTTATGTACCAATAAAGTCAGAAACTTCAAACTCGCAGCATTTTCTGAACTAATCAAACACATGTGGCTCACCAAATATCAACTCCTTAGCCCATGGTATAGGACTTCAAAAAACGCAAAAACCGTAACTGACTGACTGACTCCCTAACAGATCATCAAAACACTTCCCGACACTGAAGAAACTTGACATTTTGCAAAACGGTAGGCCTTGTGGTGCATACAAAGGAAAAAATCAAAAACCTGGAATTTTCTATTAAGGGGGCGTGGCATCAACCCACTTTCTTAAAAATTATTATAAATTATATGGAGCACTTCTAATTGCTGTAGAACGATGAAAATTGGCAGAGCGGTAGCGTGGATACAAAGATGAAGTCGGAAATTTATAATTTTCAGCTAAAAAGGCGTGGCATCAACACATTTTCTAAAACTTGTTATCAATTAAACAATGCACTTCCGATTGTTTAAAAAAAATGAAAATTGGTAGAACAGTATGACCTGAAAAGCATAAAAAAAAAATAAACAATTGATATTTTCCATTCAAAGGGCGTGACATCCATCCGCTTTCTCAGAATCGCTATTCTTTCAATGGGGGACACAGGGACATTGCAAACTCCTGGTCAATCAACCGCCAACCAGATTGACCTCATTGCGATCGACGCACAGTGGGCAGAAATCGTTAATTTAGTGGCCAAAAATCTATAACTTTTGAACCAGTTGATATTTTTTGATGGTTTTTTTTGTATTAATAACTTCATTTAAATATCAATTGATTTTCATTGCATTATTTAAAAAAAAAATTGTTATTTTGTTTTAAAATTAATAACAAAATGAGTGTGTTTTTTTTCAAAATAAAAAAAGTTAAATTTCAATACTTCGAAAAATTATTTTCGAACATATTTTAAGAAAAAAATAGTTTTGGAGAGGAGGTCATTATCCCCTCCCCCCCCCCCATTTATTTGTGACAGGTAATTTTCAAACAAGAAATGACTAGAACATTATTAAAAAAAAACTACAATAACAATTACAATACCGGGATGTAATGCCAAAGCTTTATTGTTCTATTTTATAAAAAAAATAACGTTAATTCAATGAACCGCTTTTGAAAAAAAAAAAAAAATTTCAAACCCAACATTTTGATGAAAAAAGAATTCATTCTTGGAGACTTGATTCGCCCGTAGTCTCTGAAACATTTCCGTTTGATGGAACGCAGTTTTTTGTCTGACATATCGAGGTGTCGTTTTAATGTTGAGTTTTTATCTTTTGAAAGTTCTAAGTCAAAACAAATTGCTAAAGCTTCCTCTGCTGAAAACCTTGTGGTTTCAGCTTCTAGTTAAAATATAACGCTACGCATTCTATCCATATCTTCTTTATTTTCTGTTTCTACAGTATATAAAATGTCTGCCTTTTTAGGTTGGCCATTTTGTATTTTAATTGAGGCTGTGAGTGCAAAAGTGGTGTAACCCACTTTTTTACTTGCGATATAGGTATTATAGGGCAAGTTTTGGATTCGTGAAAAAAAATTTTTAGATAACAATCAAACATGACATTACGATGATAGAGAACACGAAAAAAGTGGGTGGCACAGTTCTGTATGTCTGTCTGTCTGTCTTTCTGTCCGTACCTCAACCTACAGCCTAAGCCACTGAAGCGATTTTCTTCAAATTTTGAACTTAAGGTTATTTTGTAACTCTCCAGAGGGGAAATTGTAATTTTTTTTTAGGTCAAAAAATAACGGTACTTCCCATACAACCGTTAAGGAAAAGCTTATTTATCTCAAAGACGGCTCCAACGATTTTGATAAAAAAAATCAGTGTATTATTGCAGATATGATGTACCTTTTAGTTATAAAAAAAATCACCAAAAATATTTATTAACGGTACCTGCCATATAACGGTTTTTTTTATTTTTGGTTTTCTTATTAACCGCTCATCCGATTTCAATAAAATTTGTTGTAAGAATATAAATAATACTGCATACCAAAATTTTTGAAAAAGTTAATTTTTGATTTAAAAAAAAATATTCAAATTTTTTTTTTGAAAATTCAAAAACGGGTTGATGAATTATTTTGAAATTTCAGTTTTAAATGAATATTAATATATACTCAAAATTGGCATACCAAATTTTTTTATGAAAAATGTCACAAAAATTTTATATATAAAAAATTAATTTTTCAGAAAACGGCTCCAACGATTTTTAATTTTTTTTTGCATATATTCATATTTTTTCAAGTAATCAAATGGCATACTTTTTTTTGAGCTCTAAGTTATTTATCAGACTGTTTATACAATTAAAAGAACGATTTAAATATGCTTTTTATACTTTTTATATAATTACTTGAATATTTTTTAATGTTCTTAAGTCCCACACAACTTGAACATAAGAGCAAGTACGTGCGATCCAGTCGTGCACTTTATTTATCATATTTTTCGTTTTGAATCGATTTTTTATACTATTTTAACTGAGATTCAAGGCGTATACGTCATATTTTTAGAAGGTTTAGATATTTTAGAAATTAAAATTTTAGCTTTGATAATTTTTGATGCATAAATGTAAAAATACGAGACAAAAATGGGTTACATCACTTTTGCACTCACGGCCTATGCGTGTATTTTTCTTAACATCAGATCTTAGACAATTAGCTTTGAATTCATTTCTTTTTCGTCTTTTTGATCTATCAGTATAGTGTTTTTGGTCTTCTTCTTGTGGACATTTTTGTTCTTCTGACTCCAATTCGCTTTTTAGTCCTAAAGACTTTTGAAGCCACTTTGAATAGTTATTAAATTTTTTTTTAAGATGAGCACAGTTGGTATTTTTCTTTATTTGGTTGAATATTCTATCTAAGCCTATATTTAAAGCACTTACTTACTTTAAGGTGTAAGGCATTTGCCTTCGGGTCTTCACAACAGAGTTGCAAAAGCTTAAGTCACTTCATAGCTTAAGCTTACTTTTAATTCACAAGTTCGTTGATGACTTCTGAATTACAAAAAATTTAATTCACAAGTCACTTATTGACTTATGAATTAAAATAAATTTAATTCACAAGTCACTTAGTGACTTATGAATTAAAATAAATTTAATTCACAATTCACTTAGTGACTTATGAATTAAAAAAAATTTAATTCACAAGCTAGTTGATGACTTATGAATTAAAAATAAATAAATCACAAGTCTCAAATTGACTTATGAATTAAAAAAAATTTAAATCAGAATTTACTAGGTGACTTTTGAATTAAAAAAAATTAAATCACAAGCCATTAAGTGACTTATGAATTAAAAAAATTTAATTCACAAGTCACTTAGTGACTTATGAATTAAAAAAAATTTAATTCACAAGTCACTTAGTGACTTATGAATTAAAAAAAATTTAATTCACAAGTCACTTAGGTAGTGATTTATGAATTAAGAAAATTAATTCACAAGATAGTTGGTGACTTATGATTTAAAAAATATTAAATCATAAGCTTGTTGGTGCCTCATAAATTAAAAACAAATAAAGCACAAGTAAGTTTTGCACATGATTTTTTTTTTAATTTTGTAGAAATTATTTTTTTTTTGATTCTTCATCGTTAGTTTAAAAAAAGTACTAAAAAACTACTTTTTGGTATGCAGATTTATAGACTTTACAGTATCGATATTTCTGTGAATTTTCAAATTGATTCACCGAACCGTTTTTCTTCACCAAATTTTCAAACTCTTACAAACCAATTAAAGGAACAAATTGTGTTTTTCCTATACATATCGCGTAGTCGTCACCAAAATTAATTAAAAACAACAATTTTTTTCTTATTTCACAGTTTCGCAATGGTTGCATATTTGTTTGACTTTAAATGAAATAAAAAGTACATTTTTCCAAAAAAAAATTAAAATAAAATTTTAACTTTTTTTGTATGAACAATTTTCGACATTTTTTAAAAAAAAATTTTTGTTCATACAGAAAAAGTTAAAATTTTGTTTTTAATTTTTTTTTGGAAAAATGTACTTTTTATTTCATTTAAAGTCAAACAAATATGCAACCAATGCGAAACTGTGAAAAAAATGTTGTTTTTAATTAATTTTGATGAACACTACGCGATATGTATAGGAACAACACAATTTGTCCCTTTAATTGGTTTGTGATTTATTTGTTTTAAATTTATGAGGCACCAACAAGCTTATGATTTAATATATTTTTAAATCATAAGTCACCAACTATCTTGTGAATTAATTTTCTTAATTTATAAATGACTACCTTAGGCCGTGTGCCAATTGCGTTAAAATTCTGGTTAAATTTGATGCCAGTTAAATGTTATCCCTTTTTATAGGTGTGAGTAAAATTTAAGGTTTTTGCTGTGTCAATTGGATTAAATGGGATTTTTTTTAACATTCACTTCCCATTAGTTTTGTTGTTGCATTTGCAGTTTGCAAAATGAATGAATCATCTGAAAAAGTATTTTCAATAAATATTATTGATTCTTTTGCATTATCAAGGATTTTTTCAAACTTATTCTTGAGTCCATACCTACTTACGTTTATTATAAGGTCTTTGTCTACATTTCTTAATCCATTCATTTAATTTTAGTTTTTTTCCATTTTTCGTCTTTCCCGATAGGATTCATGACTTCATGATAGCAACATAAAATATTTATCTACATTCATCTCCCTCACTTCTTCATGAGCATACCTCGCGTTCGGCAGGCTAAACGATAGGCTATCCATAATCCAAAAAATTTTCAGATACCTTGAGTTGTTTTTGCATTAGCTGACATCAGCTGTTTTTTTACAGGGGATTACAACAACACAAACAAATCCGGATCGCTTACGATACGCAGCCAAACGTACCCATAGACATGTCAAAAATTAACCACCGGCTAAAATTTTAACGAGCTCCTGAGCAGGTTAAATTTTGACGTCTATATTCACCTCAGTAATGTCAGAATTTAGCCATGGGATCAAATTTAACCAGGATTTTAACGCAACTGGCACACGGCCTAAGTGACTTGTGAATTAATTTTTTTTTAATTCATAAGTCACTTAGTGACTTGTGAATTAAATTTTTTTAATTCATAAGTCACTAAGTGACTTGTGAATTGAATTTTTTTAAATTCATAAGTCACTAAGTGACTTGCGAATTAATTTTTTTTTAGTTCATAAATCACTTAGTGACTTGTGAATTTAATTTTTTTAATTCATAAGTCACTAAGTGACTTGTGAATTAAATTTTTTTAAATTCATAAGTCACTAAGTGGCTTGCGAATTAAATTTTTTTTAATTCATAAGTCACTAAATGACTTGTGAATTAAATTTTTTTAGTTCATAAGTCACTAAGTGACTTGTGAATTAATTTTTTCTAATTCATAAGTCATTTAGAGGCTTGAGAATTAAATTATTTTAAATCATAAGTCACTAATTAGCTTATGAATAAAACATTTTTTAATTCACAAGTCACCTACTAGCTTATGACTTAGTGATTTTTTAATTCAAAATTTCGCAACTCTGCTTCACAAAAACAATAAAAATAAAATGCACGACTGGGTCGCACGTACTTGCTCTTATGTTCAAGACACTGCGAGTTTAAGAAAATTGTGTATACCTACAAACATGGAAATTATGAGAGAAAAATGTAAAGAAGCATGAAATACGACATTTAAATTAGCTAAAACAACTCTTTTGACAGCTTGAGGTGAAAAAAAGTATGCCATCTTAATTCATGATGGAATATGATTGTTTGGGAAAAAATTTTAAAATCGTTGGAGCGGTTTTTTTTTAAATTAATTTTTTATATATAAAATTCTTAAAACATTTTTAAGAACAAATTTTGGTATGCAGATTTAAATTATATATTTATGTGTATATATAAACAAAATTTGAACAAAAATTGTCAACCCGTTTTTGAGATATCGAATTTTCAAAAAAAAAGTTTGAAACTTTTTTTAAAAATCCAAAAACTTTTTTTTTGAAAATTTTGATATGCAATATTATTTAATCTTATCTGAAATTTGTATATAAGAAAAATCATTTAAATCCGTTAAGCTGATAAAGAGAAAACTCAAAGTTAAAAAAATACGTTCTATGACAGGTACTACTAATAGTTGCTATGTGTAAAATTTTATAATTACTATTTTTACTAATTTTAGTATATGAAAAAAGTTTAATCAAAATCGTAGGAGCCGTTTTCAAGCAAAAAAATATTTTCCTTTGCGGTTTTTTCACTTTTGTACGGAAGGTACCGTTATTTTTTCATAAATGTAAAATTTTTTCTGAAAATATTTTAGAGAGTACTAAAACAGTCTTAAATATCGAGTTTCAAAAAAATTTAGTGTGCCGTTTTCGAAATATTTGATTTTCCAAAAAAAAAATTGAAATATTTTTTAAAAGTCCAAAAAATATTTTTTCAAAAATATTGGTACACAAAACTATTAACATTTTTTGGAAGCTTCTGTATAAAAAAAATAATTGAAATCGGTCATACCATTTTGAAGAAAATCAAAAAATAAAAAAATGGTTCCTTTGGAGGTACCATTAATAACCATTTTTGAAAAATGGTTTTCCACCCAAAGAAAGCCTTTACTAAAATAAATTTATTGAATTTTTTTTAAGAAAAGTTGTCGAGCCGTTTTAGAGAAAAATACGATTATGTAAATTTGCCAAAAAAAATGTATGGCAGGTACCGTTATTTTTGGTTATAAAAAAAAAATGAAAAAAACGTGTGGACATAATCACCAAAAACCATTATGTACCGACTTTGAAGAAAATCGATCGAGCCATTTGGGCTGAAGACGAACAGACAGACAGACAGTCTATAATCGCAAGTAAAAAAGTTTGTAGGTCCACATTATGATAATTACAATGATTTTTAGCCACCGCTTTTCTTATCAAAAGTTTGGTTGCAAATAACTTGAAATCAGTCTTGCAACAATCTATTACTAGGCAAGAGTAACGGAACAAAGTAATGAGTTGATGAGAGCAGGAACACAGTTTTGGTAGGGTCAGATAAAACTAGTACAAGCTCACTTGTAATGTTTTACTGGACTATATAAAAACAATAAGGTAAGCTTCATGAAAAATTTTGCAAAAAAAAAGTCACTATACAGACTTTTATTCGCTCTAACTCCTAAAGTCGGATTCATGCGGGTATGATTTTTTTAAATTTCGATAGAGCACATATTTCACTTTCAATACATTTTGAATTTTGTTGTGAATTTTTGTACCACTTTAATGAACCTGAAAAATTGGTTTTAAGTAAGATTGGTTTTACAAAATCGAACGGTACTATCCGGCTTACCGTTTTTTAATTTATTTTTCCACGTTATAACAGACAAATATCTAGAAAAACTTGCTATAACAAAACCGATCGTTTTCTAAAAGTGTTTTCTTAAAAAATCGTGGTTTTTAACCATGCTTAAAACTGTCTTTTACATGAATAAAATTTTTTACTAAGTTTGAGGTGCTTTTTCTCTTAACCTGAACATATTTAGGAAATGTTTTTTTTACATATTTCACGTAGGTATGAGTATTTTTCTATTGACTTATAGAGAAACTTGAGTATTTTGAAGACATGAAAAATATGATATTTGGCCACCAAATCGACTATTTTTGCCCATTGTGCGACGCAAGGACTCCTCCAGTATCAAGGATGTCCGAACCTTCCCAAGAACCAAAATTGACTCGGACCAACCTCGTTGTTTCCAAGGTAATGCTACGGATATCCAGACCAAAGCCAAAACAGGGTAATACTGTGAAAATGCTCGCCATCGGACGGCTACAGTCGCAAGAAATTGCCAAGTCCTTTTCCGATATAATCTCTCTTGCCCTCTTAAATAGTCCTATGCCGCCAACTGCAAGTAGGTATAGAGAACCAGTGAAAGAATTACAGGAAGCCATCAGATACACCGTCTCGCACGACCACCACAGAGAAACCCCTAATTCGACGAAGAATGCCGGCAAGTACATGCAGCCAAACAATCAGGCATCAAAGACGTCTGTGAAGTTAGCAGGGCAACTTTCACCCTCGCAAATGGGAAGTTGACAAGAATTTGCAGTTCCTTAGCATTTTCTTTGCATTTCTATTCCCGATTTTGCCAAATAAGGCCCGGTGCAAACTTGCGTCTTTTTAACGCGTGGCACCGCCTTTGCGTCCTACAGTACTCACAAGTAAATTGAGTGATGCACACACACTTGCGATGACGCTGTGGCATCGTGCGTCATTCTTGCGGGTAAAAAGACTCGCAGGTTTCCGCAAGACCGCTGCGTTACCGCACACGCGATTGCGTCTTTCGGTACATTGTTTATCATTGAGCAGTGCACACATGCGTCATTTTGCCGCTTATTAAACTGGAAAGAAAGATGGCAAACATGGAAGAATTTGAAACAGAATTATTTATCAATGAGAAAAAAAAGTTTATTGAAATAGGGAGTGTAGCTACCAAAGCATACCATCATGGCCGGCAAGGGAAAAGAGTGGCGTGGATAAGTGAATGCCGAGTATTTTGTGAAGTTTCGAGGAGAAAAACGGTAAGGCCAAAAGTGAACTATGGAAGTACCTGTTTTTATTTTTATTTTAATCAATAAAAGGATGTACCCAATAACGTCGTTCATTTTTAAGAACATGGTTTTTATGCACTAGGTACGCAAAAATTATTCTTTTCGTTTTATTAACCTCCATTGCTGCAAGCCAAACGCGAACTGCAGATTGAGTCCTGCGATAAGACATGTGTGCATTGAACTATTGCGGCACCGCAGCGACACCGCTGCGTCACCGCCCGTTAAAAGAACGCATGTGTGCACCGGGCCAAAGGGTTAATTCAGTGACCTGCAAATTTCACAGTGAAGTTAGCAGGTCACATGGTGTATCTCAGGAACCACGCATGCTAGGAACTTGCAGTAAGGCTCCAAATTTGCAATTTTTTGCATTTTAAGAATAGGCTAGGTCAAAATTTTGAAGTCTTTTTTTTTGAAAAAAATTTCATACTGACCTGCCAACTTCACTGTGAAGTTAGCAGGTCAGTATGAATTTTTTTTTGGAAACTTAGGACTTCAAATTTCATCGAAATGAAAAAAAAAAAAACTGCAAATTTTGAGCCTTACTACAAGTTCCTAGCACGCTTTGGTTCCTGAGATACACCATGTGACCTGCTAACTTCACTGTGAAGATAGCAGGTCATGCAATTACACCCTTATTTGGCGAACTGCAAAATCGGGAATTGAAATTCAAACAAAATTAAAAAAAACTGCAAATTCCGGTCAAGGTCCCATTTGCGTGGGTGAAAGTTGCCCTGCTAACTTCACAGACGTCATGCAAAGCGGCGCTGTATATAGAAGGACCAGAGCTTCAAAGAAGAAAAAACAGAAGGCATTAGAAGCGCGCGATCGAGGAAATAGAGGGATGCCATTGCAGTAATGAAGATCGGAAGTTTTACCAAAAAGTGAAAAGAACTCCCCAGGATGAAACCACTGGGCACGCGATGATTTGATTTATTGATAAAAAAAATGTATTGACGAACCGAATTCTGCTGTCATGTAGATTGCACCATTCAACCTGGACGACTGACGTAGGCCGAAAAATTCCGCCACCGCGATCTCGACAAAGTAAAGATAGGTGTACACTTAAGTTCAATAAAGCTGCTGGGGTTGAGCTATTCAAATCGGCTGGCGATGAATTGGATAGGAGTAAGCACCAGCTCATCTGTAAAATATGGTGGGAAGAAACCATGCCCGATGAATGCAACCTCACCATTATTTGCCTGATCCTCAAGAAAGGCGATCCTCTGGACCGCACCAACTACAAGGCACCAGTCTTCTTAATATGGCCTACAAGATCTTTTCTGCCATACTTTGTGAATGCCTGAAGCCGTTTGTCAACAACCTGAAAGGTCCATATCAGTGTGGCTTTTGGCCAGAGAAGTCCACCATCGACCAAATATTCGCATTACGACACTGGACATAATCGGACGAATTAAGCGAGATGTCAGTGGTGCTTTCATGAGTATTGAGAAAGAACCCAAGAAGATGGGGTTAACGGTGAATGAAAGCAAAAGGAAATATATTCTTTCAACAAGAAAGGGCACCCAAACGTCACAATAGATAGCTATAATTTGGAGGTGGTCAAGGACTTTGTCTATCCAGGATCCGCTATAAACTCAGCGAACGATAGCAGTGCTGAAATCAAACGAGGGATTACTCTTGCCAATCGCTGTTTCTTTGGGATAAAAAGACAATTGAAAAGCAAAGCCCTCTTTCGAGCAACTAAACTGTCCCTGTATAAGACGCTTATCATCCCGGTACTGATGTATGGTGCAGAGGCATGGACACTGCTAACGGTGGATGAGAACGCGTTAGGCTGTTTTGAGAGTAAAATTCTCCGAGTGATTTTTGGTCCCATCTGCATAGGTGGTGAATGGAGAAGAAGATACAACAACGAACTGTATGGGCTGTACAGCGACACTGACCTAGCTACAAAAGTGAAAAGCCATAACGACTAAGATGGCTGGATCACCCAGAGGGAATGGACACCAATGCTTCGGCCCGGAAAGTCTTTGAATCCAATCCCGTGGGACAGCGCAGTAGAGGTGGACAGCGTAAAAGGTGGCGCACGCAAGTGGAAGAGAACTTCAACCAGCTTGGCGTGCGAAACTGGAGACAGCTAGCTAGAAGCCAAGCTTCTTGTTTGTTGAGGCCCTGGAGAAATTTAGGCGGTCGTAAAATTATTAAACGATAGGGCTAAATTTAAAACTGACTGATTGAAACAGGCAAAAATATCGTTAATTTTGAAAACTATCGAAGGGGAAAGAAGATAGAAGAAGTAAAAGAATTAAAAAAGAATGGAGGACAGGAAGCACATATAAAGAACAGAATAAAAAAGGCTGCAGCAAAACAAAAAGAGATAAGATAATGATAAGAGCAGGGAAAAGGGCATGGAAATATGAAAAGAAATTAACAGATGGAAAAGGATGCGAAATAGCAAGGGAATGTTTAGAGGAAGTGAAAGAGAGACAGAGAGATGAACGGGAAGAGGGCTACGATGGGAACAAGGGAGAGAAGAAATGAAGGGAAGAGAAGACAGTGTGAATGGATACGAGGGAGGAGAAAGAGAAGGCAGGAGAGAGCAGAAGAAGGGAACGAATAAATGAATCCAGTAATAGTAGGTGGTATAAAGAAGTAATGACAGAAGGGGTCCAACAATATTTGAAAGCGGGATGGAAGACAGAAAGAACAAGGGGAATTGCCAGAGGCAAGCTAGGGAATGAGGTGAGAGAAAGATGGTACTGGAAACAGGAAGAGGAAAGAATGTGCAGAATATGTGAGGGTGAACAAGAGACGTGGGAACATGTACCTATTTGAAAGATGCCGATCTGGCGGAGATGAAGAAATCCATAGGGGAAAGGATGATAGAAATAATTCAAAATAGCTTTTTATGGCCTTTAGTCCTACAAATTGGCGTTTCGTCCGGCTTACTCACTTGGACTCATCAGTGACATAGTGAGAGTTTTGTCATATGCAATTTGTATTAAGTTCAGTTCGACTTACATGAATTTTTGAACGAAAATCCAGGAATTCTAATCTTGTTGGATAAAGTTTACAGTGGATTTTCGTTGACAAATTCATGTAAGTTGAACTGGAACTTACAAATTGCGTGTGACAAAGTCTTCACTATGTCACTAATGAGTTCAAGTGAGTAAGCCGGACGAAACGCCAATTTGTAAGACTAAAGGCCATAAAAAGCTATTTTGAATCAATATTTCAACAAGTTCAATCCTTAATGCTAAGTCTTCTACTTGGCTGATTTATTTCAGTAGTACCTATATAGAATTTTTATTATAAAACCTTCTTAGATGGAAATAATGGATGAAATGGGGAAGGGGAAGAGTGGATAAAGGAAATAAAGGCAGGAGAGGAAGCAGAGTAAGGAAATGGGAGCCTTGTAATCCTTAGGGGATGCAATACAAATGTGTGGGAGGTGGGTGTTGTCTCTCCGTTTAGACGAGGGGTATGATTTTCTTAAAAAACTGACCGAAAATAAGAAAAGAATTATTAAAATTTTTTATTCCCTGGAACACCTGTTCTCAAGAAATGGACAATTTTATCGTTATTTTTTATTTATTTTTTTTTGACTGGCCGCTTTCAATTATGTGAAGAGACGCTCTACGGTTCAAATTTAGTTAGTTTTTACGTTTATTTGCTTCCAAAAATGTTTTGCCCAAATTATCATCATTTTCTTCCATTATTTGTAGAATCACCCATACAGGTAGGAATTTTGTGTGTTTGGTCTCGGTACAAAAACTTTTCAAATACTTTAGTTCCTTGCTATGATAGAGACTGTGCTAGACTGTGCTTTTTCGACAGTTTTCAATCTATTAACACATTAATCTGAGTATATAAAATTAACAACAATTCTTAGCTCTGTTTTTGAAATCAATTTATTTCAAAACTAATTTAATTAATTTTCCAAAATAGTTCTTCCTCTTACCAATAGTAAAAAAAAATTCCTTGATGAAATTTTAATGACAAATAACCACTGCTCACACACTTGTTAGGCTTAAATTTTATTGCCAATAAAATTTCACCCCCGACTATCATCTCACTAATCCCCACAAACAAAAAATACAGTCCTTTCCTTAGATAAGTCTATGAACGTCCCATTGGCCACAAAAACCGCACACTATCCACAGCCAATATACCGTCAAACGATTGTGTCCCATAAACATTATTTTAGATCAGATCCCCCCCCCAATGACCTTAACTCCACATCCGGTATCTATAAAATCACTATTTGGTCACATATTATTTTCGGTTTTTGGAAGTTTATACAATAAAACTTAGGATACCCAGGCTCAGGCCATCTAGACCACTATACCACCACCATCACCACCACCATACCACTGGTTGTGGACCGAAATCAAAACCAAATTAAAAGTAAAGCTCAGCAATAAATCTGAATCTGGAAAATCTCTGTGGTAATCCGTTTCCGATCGTAAATTAAATAATGTTTGCCAAAGAAACCGGACGATGTTATAAGAAGTGAGGAGAAGGACGCGTCGGTCGTCGACAAGAACGACAAAGACGACGAACGCACAAAAGTTAAAGCAATAGTTCCACAGCTGCCCATATATAGCCATAGCCTGATGCGATGGTCCGGTTCGTTCCAGAGGAAGAATAAATTGCGAAAATTACTATTGATTTGGCAATGTAATGGAAGTTCATCCGCTGGCTCTTTGTGGTTGTCCCCAGATACCTACTCCTGACACGGTGTCCATGTGTAATAAAAAACACTCTTCGCTCCTGTTAAATGACCAAAAAACTATGTTCCATGTAACTTTTCTTTTGGAACTCTTCCATCATTACTAGCAGCTACATGTGTGCGTTGGACCGGGCTGGGTCGACATGCTATAAGACCGGCACAACATGTTATTCATCTGAATCTTGTAGACCTCGGATATGGGCAAAAGGGTCCTTTACCATCAACACATACTACATATATGTATGTAGGTCGTCTTCGAACGAGCTTCCGTTTTGAAGCCAAGAACCATAAAGAACGATTTCGGTTCATTATTAATATTGAGCTTTTATGGCTTATCGTCCGGCGGCCAGGCAATGCATAAAAGTTCATGTCTCGATGTATTTCCACCGGTCGGTCGTCAGGGTGAGGCGTCCAAAAGGACATAAACCCATAACAACACCAATAAAAGTTACTTTTTAATCATATCTAAAGAACATGATAAAAATGGAGCTGAGTTGGAAGTTTGAGCACGCATTTTGGTGTATCCTAGTGATTTCAGCAAAGTATGGTAGTTAACTATACCTATACACATGGACATACATATACGCACATACACATAACATTTATAAGCCTTCCAATCAGTTTTTCTTGTTCAATCATATTTCATAAGGAAAACGGGCAAAGTTTAAATTGAATTTCTTATAACCCAAATGATTTTCTATCATGTCATAAGAATTTGTGTTATGTATAAACATATACATAAGTATAAATATATATGTCTAATATATATCATGGTTTTTGTGTGTTTTAGTAGAAATGGTTTATAAAAAAAAATGAGTATTAAGTGTTCACTTATGCCCTAAGTTTCTTTAGGACTTTCAAAAAGGAAGCTAATAAAGCTGTGATGGCGCTAATTTTCTTTGATTATGGTAATAAACCATTTTCATAATCGATTTCAAGGGGTGTGTTCTGATTGAAACCGCGGCCATTTTCCGATCGCCAACTTTCAAACTTAAGACACAGACCTTCATATGTATATCAAAGCAGAGTGATAAACAGTAAATTCGCGAAGCATCAATTTTTGGCGTACTCGCATTGGCGGATTCAAGGGGGGATCATGTGGGTCATGCCATGTTTCCTATCCCAGAGCGGACTGGAGAATGTCACTAAAATGCCAAAAAACTGATGGATCCTGGGTTTTGATTTCACATCAAATCTACATTTGTATGATAAACCTAAACAAATTATGTAATTTTTTGTACACGTTCAAAACCTTCATGCAAGCATTTGCGGATACAAGAGGGGTCATGGGGGTCATGACGAATATTAACATAAGCTTAATCTATCAATTTGATATACCTAAAAGGCCCAAGGGCTTTTGAATCTTTTAAACTTATGTGTCCCATTTCAAAGGTCACTAAATGGTCATAAAAAGTTTAGTTTAGTTTTAGTTTCAGTAATTGGTCAGGCATAGATTTCTTTTAGGAATTTCATAATAATTCAGTGGCCATTTTTAGCGAAAACCAATAGGTAAATAAGGTGCCAAAAACCACTATGATTTAAAAAAAAAGCCTTAAAAATGTATTGAAAAATCAATACCTGAAGCCTGACCAATTACTGGAACTTTTATACTTGTATTTGTTTTTTAAGGCCTGGCGCCCACTACTAGGCAACTTTAAGTTGCTCGCCCCAGCAACTTTTTGTTGCTCCCGATCCAATTACATTGGGTTATATGGAAGAGCGCCCACTAGGCAACTTAGTTGTCGGCAACTTAAAGTTACTCGAAGTTGCTCGCGGAACTTTTTGCTTGCCCCCGCCCACTGAGCAACTTTGTTGCCGGCAGCTTTATCTGTCGAAAATGGCCGTGTTCGAAGATTAAATCCTTCATATTGATTTTCAGATTTCTGAATTTTCTAATTTCCTGATTGGCCAGAATGAGACAAACCCATTTTGGCAGACGCAATATGAAATAACATATGCTGCGTCTAAAAAAAGAATAAATCCAAAATAAATGAAATTAAAATTCAAAGTGAACTTATAGCATTTTTTTGTATATTTTCTAAATTAATTATAGTTTTATATTTTTTTGTTTTATTATTTTTGATATGGACTTTATCCTGTTTTCAATCCATTAAGCAGTAAGTGTTTTATGATCCGAGGATCTCTTTATATAAATAATAAATTAATGTTTATATAAATATCTTAAATTTATAAGTAAATACATTTCAATTCATTTATTTTGCTATTTATTGACGTCGAATAGGGGATCAGGCACTAAAAAAAAAGCAAAATGGTGGCAAAAGTCAACATAAGAAAACACAAATGCCAAAAAGTTGCTCGGAAGTTGCCTAATGGGCGATGGCCAGCAACTTTAGTTGCTCGGAATTGCCGGCAACTCCGAGCAACTAAAAGTTGCCAGCAACTAAGCTGCCCTGGGCGCCAGGCCTAAGATAACATAAATGAGGTACCAACAATTTTTTTTTTAAATTACCTTGAGTGGCCTTTAAAAAAATTTCTAAAATTAATTTAAACACTAACCGATTACTGAAACTAGCAAACCTTTTATCACGATTTGTAGTGCCTTTCTGATTGGGTAAGAAATCTTGAAAATTAAATTATAGTGTTACAAAATCTTGCGATTACAAAATCGCACCAAAAAACACCGTAAGAACAAACTCTGGCAAAATATCGCAGAAAATACACGTATTAATCAAATTTTGCAAATCTTGCGTGAGATTCTTATAATATTAGAGATTCGTCTTCGAGTTTAATTTTTTTTTTGTCCGTCCTAAACTCGGAGCGAATGTTATGCATCGGGAGCCGACTGTAAGATTACCTACCTTGCCAACATAGCTTTAGTCCAAACAATTACAAAACTACTGGTCGGACAAGCTTTATCTAGTCGCAAAGGTTAGTAGAAAATGCACTTTTCAAGTTTCATTTTCCGCAAACGGTATCAATAATATGAACAACCCATACAGGGTGTCCCGCACCTGAGTGGAAGTATCTTAGGATGTGGTTCCTGGGTATATTCTAAGAAAAAAATTGCTTGGGGGGAAAGTTGTATCTCCCCTCCCTGAGGCAGGGGGAGGCAGTTTCTGAAAAATTGACTTAAAATACCAAAAAAAAAACATTTAAAATCAACGAAAACACATCTTATAATGTGCTACATTTTTTTTGAAAGCTAATACTCCATTCTTGCATTTGGTTTTTAAATCAAGTTGTTTAAGCGAATAGTTTTTGAGAAATTAAATTTCAAAGTCAAATTTGTTTAAAAAAAATTGTGATTTTTTTTTCTTAAGTCGATATTTTTCAAAATTTTACGTAATTAAGTGCTATTTTTGTGTTCAATATTCATTGCCCTCATTATTTTGTAATCCATTACCGAAAATTAAATGTAAAAATCTTTCTTAGTTTTTGAAAAATTAAGAAAAAACAAAAGGTACTTTTCCCAAAAAAGCCCAAAAAAATTAATTTATTCATGAATTATCCATAATTTAACCCTTTTTCGGGCTTTTTTTGGTAAAAGTACCTTTCTTTTTTTCTTAATTTCTCTAAAACTAAGAGAGATTTTTACATTTGGTTTTCGGTAATGGACTAAAAATAAATGAGCGCAATGAAAATTGAACACAAAAATAGCACTTAATTACGTAAAATTTTGAAAAATATCGACTTAAGAAAAAAAAATCACAATTTTTTTTAACAAATTTGACTTTGAAATTTAATTTCTCAAAAACTATTTGCTTAAACAACTTGATTTAAAAACCAAATGCAATAATGGAGTATTAACTTTCAAAAAATTATAGCAGGTTATTAGATGTGTCTTCGTTAATTTTAAATGTTGTTTTTGGCATTTTAAGTAAATTTTTCAGAAACTGCCCCCTCCTGCCTCAGGGAGGAGGGATACAACTTTCCCCCCATACAGTTTTTTTCTTAGAATATACCCAGGAACCCAACCCTTAAATACTTCCACTCAGGTGCGGGACACCCTGTATATATGGGGTATCAAATGAGAGGTAAGACTGTAACTGTAGTTAGTTACTTAAGTTCCTTTGTGTTATGATAAAAAAGAGAAAAATAGTTTTTTAAGGGCCAAGGTTTTATGGTTAAAAATTACGGTTATTAAACAATATGTATCACTGAGGGAAAAAATGCAATTTAAAATCTAATAGAAAATATTTGATTTAAAGTTGAATAATATTCAATAAATCCTATTTAATTTCAAGTTGAAAACCTGTTGATTTAAAAAGTCAACGTAGATTTAACAAAGCCAACTTAGTTTCAAAGCGAAATGTATTCAATTTTACATAGAAATCAACTTTTCGAACATTTAAAGTACACTCAAAGTAGTTTCAAAGTGCAAGATGCTAATATTTTTCGAAATCAAATTTTAAATTTCCATGCACGTACTTTTAGAGTGTCGCATAGTTAGGCCAACGTAAAAGTCAGATTTTTTGATCACTTTTTAATTTATATTTTAGCTTAATATATAGAATTTCGAGAGCGCTTCGTAATTTCACGAAGTATCTACAAAACATTTGTGGGCAAAATTAACGCGCACTCAAAATCTAACTCACTTACATTTAATCAAAAAAAAATTATTACTTTTCTCATATTTATTTTTGTCATTTGTTTAATGAATTACTTTCCATTTTCTTTTAAATCAATAACTGGACGAAGTTGAATTAAAGTTTTAAAAAAGTATTTTAAAATTTGTATGTATTTCAATCAACGATGCTTGTAGTTTAATCGAAGTTGATACATATTGTTTTAAAGATGGATAAATTCAAATCAACGATGATGACATCTCAAATAAAGAGAAAAAATAGTTAAATCATATTTGTTTTAAAAGAGGGAAATACTTTGAATTGATATCATTGCTACTTTGAATTTAAAATTTTCGTCTTCGATGCCAAATCGTTCCGAAAAATATTTAAATCAAAGTTGTTTCCGTTGATTTTACGTTGTTTTTTCTCGGTGTATGTGAAATAAAAAAAATATTTTTTTAATGCACTATCTTGAATTTTGAAGAACGCTAATCGCTAATTCTCTTCCTGCTGGCGATGGACGACGTATTGACGGCCAGTGTTGGTACAGCTGAGCTGTCTACTGGCAAATAACATCAGTGGGTTAAAAACGGGATGTGCCAAATACTGCAAGTGTAGGGAGAGTCGAGTGGTCTAAGAATAAACAGCAAAAAGACAAAAATAATGCTCACAGGCCGCTCCACACAGCAATGTATTTTTCTACAGGAGACGCCAGTTGGAGAAGTGGAACAGTTCAACTACCTTGGCAGTATTGTTTCTGCAAACGGTGGTATGGATCTGGACGTTAAAAGTAGAATAAATAAAGTTCCTGCTGCCTTCGGTACTCTGTCCACAATTTGGAAATCCAGTCAAATCTCCTTACGCACTAAGCTGAGGTTCTTCGAAACCAATGTCAAATCCGTGCTGTTATATGCTTGTGAAACCTGGAAAGTCACGTTTACCATTTCGAAGAAATTGCAGGCTTTTGTGAATCGCTGTCTTCGCCACATCCTAAAGATTCGCTGGCCACAAATAATATATCAAATGAGGAGTTGTGGCGCATGACAAGTCAAGAGCGGCTGGACGTCGACATAAGAAAGCGTAAATGGTGTTGGATTGGTCACACACTGAGGAAACCAAACGATGAAATTGCAAAGCAGTCCTTTGAAAGGAATCCTCAGGATGCAAGGCGGGTTGGAAGACCAAGAACAACATAGAAATCAACTGTGACACAACTTTGGACTAAAATGCGCAGAAATGCCCAGAAAATCACAGAAATTCAAAATAAAGGAACAGACCTAAAATTTTAAACGAAAGTTTGACAAAGCGGTGATTGAAATTCCACCGACTGCTCGAGGATGATATGCAGGGTGTTGATATGGTCGAAACACGATCGACCACTGCGTAAGCCAGTTTGATGCCTCTTGAGTGTAGACTCGATTCTATCCTTTATACGCTCGAGAATGATTGTTGCCATTGGTTTTGGGAAAACGGACAAAACGGTGATACCACACGCCAATTGTTGCAATTTTTAAGATCAATTTTGTTTGGTAACTTAACAATCACACCATCCTTCCAGTCCTTGGAATAGCTTTCGTTTTCTCAAATGCTGTAAGCTTATAATATATTATGTCTGTTCATGTACTTCCCAAAACTACGAATTTCTACGAATTTAGCCGAAAGTTCTATAAAAGTTCATATGCATTAAACAAAAAATTGTGATTGTACTATAATTCGGAGAAATTCGTAGTTTTAGGAAGTTCCTACACGAACATACATTATTCCTTTTGTTTTTGTATTTGGTTTTTTTCTTGCAGGTTTATTTTATTTTGTGTTTTTTTTTAACTCTCTAAATAATTCCCTTTTATTCTCATGGAAAAAGTATACCAAGGTATTTTTAAGATTTAATTTATTAGGAATATAATCGACTGTATTATTTTTCTACCTCCCTGCAAAAGGAAGCGTATAAAAAAACACCATGCATTTATAGTTCCTCTGGGTTTTCATTGTAACAGAAATTCTACTCATGTAAGTGCGGCACTAATTCACTCCTTTCTTTGGCTAAAAAAAAAAAAAACATATCAAAGCGCCTCAGTAGACATCTTAAAACAAACCACTTAGCGGCCAATTTCATTCAGTTCAATTGAAGAACAGGACTCGCTTCTTGCGGGAATGAGTCCATAAAAGGTTAAAAATGCATTTCTGGTAAAAAGCATTAGAAGCCAGGAAAGGAATGAAACACACACAGGACATAAAAGCGAAAAAAAAAATGTAATAGAAATGCTCTTAAAAGCCTTCCGCCAAAGTGATTAATGACAGCAATAAAGCTAAACTTAAAATCGTTTGTACCTCCTCCTCGAATGGAGGTACATTAGGCAGCCAGTGGTATAGGAACTGAGCATACGGATAGAATTGGTCTTCGTTTTCTTCCTTTTTTGTTTTACTATCTAAGCAAACGAAGCCAATGATGTGCCACATTTGTAGTTGTTATAAAGGGGACCTCGAGACTGTCTATATTCTCGACTTTACCAATGTCTGTATGCATAGGTATACAGAAGAAGTATACACAGTCAAAGATAATATTCCCTTTCCAAGGAGTATAGGCACGAAAATTACGCTGATCCAAATCTCAGTACATATTAAGGCAGAGGATTTCCGAGTATTTTTAGGGTGTCCTTTTAGATGCCACCACGCTGCTGATAGAAATCTCTGATGAAGGGTGGCAATGCCAGTCAACATACATATACCTACATTCACAGACACACACTCAAGTTCATACACTTACATAATGGTCTGGCTTGAAATAAGAAAAAACAAAATGGAAGGATCAAAGTGTCCCAATTTTCATTTATCCAGACCCACTTCAATTTGAGAATCGTATAGTAGCAACATTTATATAGAGCTGAGGAGGGAGAACTTGATAGGGTGATGACATCTAGTCGGCCTCAATTTCAATTTTCTTCTCGAAAGCCTAGAACAGCGGGTGACGAACAGCAACAAAAACAGAAGGAGTTTCATATAAAAGGAAAAACAGAGCCGAGGGAAGCCTAACAATGAAAAAGACGACTTTCGCGCTGTCATCTATCTTTGCCAACAGCAAGTATAAAGAGCTTTGCCATATAGATACGTGGTATTTATATACACAAATATAGATACTCGTTCTGAGGAACCTTTCTTTCTTGTTTCTTCTGCTTAAAAGCAATTGGAATTATTTATATTGTTTTGCTGCCGCATCGTACCTACCGCGCCTCTCCATCCATCCACAAGAATTTATTTTGTTTTTTCTTCAATCGGATTTTATTAAGTGTTGCCAATTTATAGAAGACAGGACAATATTTGTATTGATCTATCAAAACAGGGTGATAACAATAGAATTAATATAAAAAATAATCAAACGAAATTATAACAAGCATGTACCGATATGTAAGAAAACTTCTCAGAATGTTAAATTAAATATTTTATTCCAATTAACTTTATAACGAAGTGATATTTTAATTTGTCACGAGATATTTGATAAAACGCGTTTTACAAGATAGCGGCTGACGCTCGAAGCCCCCCGTCCCGCCAACTTGGATTCACATTCAGGGAACACCCATGTACATAATCCATCAAGAAAATCATTTCAGTAATAAATTGCATTATGAACCTACCATTTTTGCACTGGCTCTTGGCCTATTACTATCAAAAGTATTTTTATTTTATTTATAAATGAACAAAGGAAAATTGTGTGATACCATTTTCTCAAGTAGTATTAAACCGATATCTATAGCGTCGTAGCCACGTATGTAATCACAAATTTACACTACCAATCAATGTGCATCTTGAAAAAAAAAAAAAATTATTTAAAAACTAAAAAAAAATAATTTTAATTTAAAACCTCAAACGTCTTATAGCCCAGTCAAAATAGACATATAAATGTGCAAACCTAGCCAAAATTCCGATAAGGCTGAAAATTGGTATAGACCTTTCTTTTGATATAAAAAATCAGTTGCGAAAAGTCCTTGTCAAAAAAATGGTTTTTCACCTATAACTTTCAAACGGTAAATGCTATTAAAAAGTATAGTATGACTAAATTTTATAAACCAGGCAATTTTCTACAAGAAATATTAACACACATTTTTTCGTTTAGGAAATAGAGCTGTTTTAAAAATGGCAAATTGACGAAAATATCGGTTTTTTGGGTATATCTCCTAAACGGTAAATAATTTTGGAAAGTGTTTGAAGTAACGTTTGTAACCCATTTGACACCTTACAAGAAAATATTAAGAAAGACATCCAAAAATGTACCGTTACAAAGATATAATTATTTTAAGATTTTGGTCAAAAGCCAAAAATAACGGTTTTCTGATTATTTCTCGTAAATGACAAAGTTGTTCAAAATTAATGTATGCCCTATTTGTAGACGTTAAAATAGTCTGCTTAAAAGATTGTTACACTTTTTCCTTACGACTGGTCAGTTACAAGATATTGCGATTTCAAAATGACCAAATGTCGAAAATATAGAATTTTCACGTATTACTCTTAAACGGTAAAGGCTATCATAAAGTACCTACTTTGCGCTGGTGTTCTACAAGAAAAAAAAAATTCTAAAATGTATTAATCAATAGATATAGTTATTTTAAGAATTTGGTCAAAATTCAAAAATAACGGTTTTTAATTTTTAATTTTAAATGGCTAAGCCATTCAAAAAAATTTTAGATTAAGTTTGTAAAGATTGAAATGGACGACCCAATAAAAAGTAAAATTTTGTCTCATACGAGTGATTGGTCAAAAAATTTTACGATTTAAAAAGGGCCAAATGTCGAAAATATAGGATTTTCATCTACAACTCCTAAGCGGTGAATGTTATCAAAAAGTAATTCGAGCTAAGTTTGTAGATAATGTGATACTCTACAAGAAACAATTTTTTTTTTTTTTCTAAAACGTACAATTTAAACGATATAATTATTTTAAGTTTTTATAAAAAGTTAATAACACTGATGTTTTCCCTTTTACTCGAAAATGACGAAGTTGTCTAAAATCATTATATGCTCAGTTTGAAGACTATAAAATTGCCTACAAAATTAATCCTTATACACCATATCATGCAGAAAAAGATTATTTTTCATTTTTTTAAATTCAATACCTTGTGTATTATTGCTTGGTAAGGATTAATTTTGTAGGCAATTTTATAGTCTTCAAACTGAGCATATAATGATTTTAGACAACTTCGTCATTTTCGAGTAAAAGGGAAAAAATCAGTGTTATTAACTTTTTATAAGAACTTAAAATAATTATATCGTTTAAATTGTACGTTTTAGAAAAAAAATTTTGTTTCTTCTAGAATATCACAATCTACAAACTTAGCTCGAATTACTTTTTGATAACATTCACCGTTTAGGAGTTTTAGATGAAAATCCTATATTTTCGACATTTGGCCCTTTTTAAATCGTAATATTTTTTGACCAATCACTGGTATGAGACAAAATTTTACTTTTTATTAGGTCGTACATTTCAATCTTTACAAACTTAATCTAAAAAAAACCGTTATTTTTGAATTTTGACCAAATTCTTAAAATAACTATATCTATTGATTAATACATTTTAGAATTTTTTTTTTTCTTGTAGAACACCAAATTATGTACAAACTCTGCGTAAAGTACTTTATGATAGCCTTTACCGTTTAAGAGTAATACGTGAAAATTCTATATTTTCGACATTTGGTCATTTTGAAATCGCAATATCTTGTAACTGACCAGTCGTAAGGAAAAAGTGTAACAATCTTTTAAGCAGACTATTTTAACGTCTACAAATAGGGCATACATTAATTGTGAACAACTTTGTCATTTACGAGAAATAATCAGAAAACCGTTATTTTTGGCTTTTGACCAAATTCTTAAAATAATTATATCTTTGTAACGGTATATTTTTGGATGTCTTTCTTAATATTTTCTTGTAAGGTGTCAAATGGGTTACAAACGTTACTTCAAACACTTTCCAAAATTATTTACCGTTAAGGAGATATACCCAAAAAACCGATATTTTCGTCAATTTGCCATTTTTAAAACAGCTCTATTTCCTAAACCATCTGTCTTACGAAAAAATGTGAGTTAATATTTTTTGTAGAAAATTGCCTGGTTTATAAAATTAAGTCATACTATACTTTTCAATAGCATTTACCGTTTGAAAGTTATAGATGAAAAACCATTTTTTTCGACACTTGACCTTCAATAAATTTGTATGCTCGTGTTGGATTGACAAGGACTTTTCGCAACTGATTTGATATATCAAAAGGAAGGTCTATACCAATTTACAGCCTTATCGGAATTTTGGCAAGGTCAAACGTCTATTTTGACTGGACTATTAGTGTTCTTCATATGGATCTTGAGTGCCCGGCCGGCGCGCAGTGGTAAAAACGACCAGTCTAGGTGAACATTGCTCATAACTTCTAAATAAAAAGTAGAAATCAGCTGAAAATTTGTATCGTATTAAAATTATTCATACCACTTGTGTAAGCTATGGTGTGGTGCTTAAGCGATGCGAAAAGTCGCCTGTTGCGACGGTACAATGGTTGCCTTGTATGCGACCACATCGCATACTTACCAAAAATGCATGTTTGGTATCATTTGTGATGTTTTAAGGTACGCTAAATCGAATGAAACTAATATCAGATTACTAAAATTAGTACTTATGTATATGTACTGTCAATTTTTTGCGGGAACGGTTCAGCGGGACTTTCAATCCCGAAAATCTGGTTTTATACTCATAGATACTGAACTCCTCTTAGCCCAGGAAAATTAGATACAAAAATGGCCAAACTTCGAAAAAATTGCGACAAAGCTGATTATTGGTGGAGTGGCTTATTATGACGTCTTAAACATTTCCTGAAAAGTAGGGTAGAAAGGGGACCCTCTGCCATAGGGGGACCTTTGCCAATCGAACTTTTATGTCGAACGAACAAAATGTAAAATATCAAAAAATCGATTTTTATTGCATATCCCTATATACAAACTTCTGACAAAATTTGGCAGTTCTCCGCTAGACACCAACCGAGTTGGAGGTGTGTGTTACATTTTCAAGTGCCAGATTCTAAATTACAAGGTAGGTAAGCAATCGTCGTTAATTTCTATTTTTTTTTCTCATTTAATATCTTTTCGCTTCAAATATCTTTTGTTAGTATATTTTTTGTGGTAAATAGTTTTGATTTACATTAATTGCTTACAAGGGAAAAAAGTTATAAGTAAATTTTCAAAAAACAGCTAGTGGGGAGCCTTTACAGGTTATTAGTGGGTAGGTGTTCCTGGCAAAGGCACCCCATGACGTGGCTCTGCCATTGGCAAAGAAAAGAAATAAAAAGTCTGAATTATAAATATTTAAGTTACTTTTAATATAATTCAATTAAAAAATATGTTTTGCTACGTTATTTAAATGTTTAGCCTTTTTTTGTACTTGCCGACTTTGATAATTAGGTACCTGGCAAACGTACCCCATACCCATGGCAAAGCATCCCTACCAGGGAGGCTTTGCATATCAAAAATTTTTATTTTTAATTAAAAATTAAAAATATAAATCATTAAAGTATCAAGATGAAATGTACTTTAAAATGAAGATAATAAAGATGGGAACATATTAGATAGCAAGCAAATTGAAAACAAGCTAAAATTTTCGCGTAAGGTCAAAATCCCGAAATCCTGGCAAAGGCTCCCCCGTCTACCCTACCCTTAATTTGGCCCGGGGCTAAATTTTTTAGGGGCGGTGAAAGGGGTTGAAGTTCAGTTTATTGGGAATTGCTCCTAAATTATCGGTTTTATTGAAAAAATGTGAAGGTAAAAATTAAAGCTTATGCTATTTTACACAAAAAATATTAACATACTTTTTTTCGTAGAACCAATAATTTCAAAGAAAAACGTTCAAGAACTTCATGGTGCAGTGAGTTTAGTCCAAAAATTTTTTAAAATTTTTGCTTATCGCTGGGCAAATTAAGTTTTGTGATTTATGTTTAAGTACAACTCCTTATTGTAAAATCAAGTTTTTGGGGTGGTAGATGAAAGGGAATGGCCGCCATCTTGAAAACAAGGTTGATTTTGTTTTTGTTTAATAACTCGTTGAAATCGGGTTTTTCAAAAAAATGATCAAAAGACAGATTTTAGACGATTAAATTATCTAAAAAATGAGCCATTAAACAGCTCTGTGTGTTTATTAATCTCAAAGTAAGTAAGGTTTTTACTTAAATTACTCTTTAATTATTTTTTCATATATATAAACTCTAATTTTATTCAAATCATGAGAGCTTTTTCCGGGAAATAATAAAAGAGGGTGGATTTTACCTAAATTTAGTTCATTTTATAAAAACGAACTAAAAATTTCATCCAAATCATTAGGGCGGATATTCTTGAAACTATTTTTTCTTAGTTTTCTTTCTCATAAGAGCAAGTTCTGAAAATATTATGCAAATTATTTGAGTCGTTTGAAAAAAAGAGCAAATAAAGCCTTCTTCTAGAAACCAGGAATTAAGAAAAGTGGGTGCGGCAGTGGGCGGACTTAAAACAAATGAATTTGTATGTTATTTTGTATCCCTTTTGAGAACAAACCTTGAAAATTTCTTACAAATTCTTAGGGCCATTTCCGACAAACAAACAAATAAAATAAAATGCAAGGCTGGATCGCACGTACTTGCTCTTATGTTCAAGTTGTGTGGAACTTAAGAACTTTAAAAAATATTCAAGTAACTGTAGAAAAAGTATAAAAAAACATTTAAACCGTTCTTTTAATTGTATTAACAGTCTGATAAATAACTTAGAGCTAAAAAAGGTATGCCATTTGATTACTTGAAAAAATATGAATAAATGCAAAAGAAAAAAAAAAGAAAATCGTTGGAGCCGTTTTCTCAAAAATTAATTTTTTATATATAAAATTTTTGTAATATTTTTCAAAAAAAAATTTGCTATGCCAATTTTGAGTATATATTAAAAATACATTTAAAACTGAAATTTCAAAACAATTCATCAACCCGTTTTTGAAATATTGAATTTTCAAAAAAAAATTTTGAATCTTTTTTTTTTAAAATCCAAAACTTATTTTTTTTTTAATTTTGGTACGCAGCATATATTTTTACAAAGCTTTTGCGCAAAAAATTTTATTGAAATGGGATGAGCGGTTAGTGAGAAAACCAAAAATAAAAAAAACCGTTATATGGCAGGTACCGTTAATAAATGTTTCTGGTGATTTTTTTTTCTTACTTAAAGGTATATCATGTCTACAATAATATACTAATTTTTTTTTATCAAAATCGTTGGAGCCGTTTTTGAGATAAATCAGGTTTTCCTTAACGGTTGTATGGCAAGTACCGTTATTTTTTGATCTAAAAATTTCAATTTCCCTCTGGAGAGTTACAAAAAACCTTAAGTTCAAAATTGGAAGAAAATCGCTTCAGTGGTTTTGGCTGTAGGTTGAGGTACGGACAGACAGACAGAATTTTGCCATCCACTTTTTTCGTGTTCTCTATCATCGTAATGTCATGTTTGATTGTTATCTCGAAATTTTTTTTTTGCACGAATCCAAAACTTGCCCTATAGTACCTATGTATATCGCAAGTAAAAAGTGGGTGCGGAAGTGGCCGAATTTTCCAAACCATATTTTTTGTTCATTTTGTACCTTGTTCTATCATGATAACAAGGAACAAGCTCTGAAAAAAAAAATCTTAATCGAGAAACCAAATCAGAGAAATCAATCTATACATCTATACATATACCTAAATAAAATTGGAGTGTCTGTCGTTAATATTGAAATAATTGCAAGTTTTTGAGCTTAGGTGGTTGTTTACTTGCTAAGAAACATAACTGCATCATTTAAAAAAATTTTGTCTGTCTGTCTGTTTGTCCGCGGTAACCTTCAAAACAGTAGAACAGGTTGTAGTGTACAACTCTGGGAGTAATCTGGGCTACTTTTAATTGTAAAAATGTTAACGGTATCTTTAAAATTTAAGAAAAAGAATGAAATTATGGAAAAATTTTATCAAAAAAAAAAAATAATTCAGGAAATGATTATAAACAAGTAGAAATAATTAATTTTAAAAGTGTCAGAAAATTAAATTAAAACAATAAATATATAGTCTGAGTAGTGGTGAACATTTTGATAAAATGTCTTAACTATTAAAAATTTTGTGAACGTACTGTTCGGATATGTGAAAACTAAATGCAACCAATAAGGCAGCGAAACCCACGGCCGTTTGCCAAGTGACAACAACAATGTATTTTTAAGATGCAACAAAATAAGTGTTTATACCTACCTTACACTTTTTATTCGTTCAAACTATATGCCATCAACCCTGTAGCCTTATGAACATCCTTAAACCACAGTAATGCACTTTTAAAATGCAATAATGCGATTGAAACGCTGCCAGGTTTTATTTAAAAAATTATTTAATTGGAGTGTTTGTCTTTAATATGGAAATAATTAAAAGTTGCTCAGGTGGTTGTTTATTTGCTAATATAAATCACAACAAAAACATAAATGTTAAAAAAAGAGCCAAGTTCTTATATGTACATAAGAAACCTGTACGTAAAAAGTCAGCCAAAAAAAGTAATGAGATCTAAAATATATGCCAAGTTTTAAGTTCATAAAGCTCAATATCTATCTTAAGTAGAGAAATATCAAAGCAATTCCAAATCCTGACAGAAATTTGGTATTTAATGATTACTGATTAAAATATGGTGGGTTCACTGGTCAAGTTTTCATACATTTTAAATTTGTGATTTAGTAAGTAATTAAGAGAAAACTTGCCAAGTAAATCCACCAAATTTTAGTCAGTAATCATTAAATACCAAATTTCATGATTTGGAATTGCTTTGATATTTCTCTACTTAAGATAGATATTGAGCTTTATGAACTTAAAACTTGGCATATATTTTAGATCTCACTACTTTTTTTGGCTGACTTTTTACGTACAGGTTTCTTGTACATATAAGAACTTAGCTCTTTTTTTAACATTTATGTTTTTGTTGTGATTTCACTCCTTTTTGCAAAGATTAACTTTACCAGGTGAAAGTCAAGCCTTAGGGCCTTACAAAGTTTCATAATTCTACGACAACCGCAAGCGCTCCATATAAATAATAGCAATTCTGATAAAGTGGGTGGATGGCGCGCCCCCCGAATGATAAATTCCAATTTTTCAATTTTTTTTTCTTTCTAAGTACTTCAAGCCCTACGGACCTACCAATTTTCATTGTTCTACAACAATCAGAAGTGCTCCATATAATTTATAAACAAATTTAAGAATATGGGTGTATGCCACGCCCCCTGAATGGAAAATTTCAATTTTTCAATTTTTTTCTTTCTAAGTACTTGAAGCCCTACCGACCTATCAATTTTCATTGTTCTACAACAATTAAAAATGCTTCATATAATTTATAAGAATTTTTAATAATGTGGGTGGATGCCACGCCTCCTGAATGGAAAATTCCAATTTTTCAATTATTTTCTTTCTAAGTACTTCAAGCCCAACCGACTTACCAATTTTCATCGTTCTACAACAATCGGAAGTGCTGCATATAATTTATAAGGATTTTAAAGAATGTGGGTGGATGCCACGCCCCCTGAATGAAAATTCCAATTTTTCAATTTGTTTTCTTTCTAAGTACTTAAAGCCCTACAGACCCACCAATTTTCATTGTTCTACAACAATCAGAAGTGCTCCATATAATTTATAAGATTTTTTAACAAAGTGGGTGGATGCCACGCCCCCTGGATAGAAAATAGCGTATTTTCGATTTTTTCCTTTGTATGCACCACAAGGTCTACCGTTGTGCGAAATTTCAAGTTTCTACGATGTCTGGAAGTGCTCCATAATTTTGATGATCTGTCAGTGAGTCAGTGAGTCAGTGAGTCAGTCAGTCAGTTACGGTTTTTGCGATTTTTGAAGTCCTATATCTCGGGAATTACTAATGCTAAAGAGTTGAAATTTGGTGAGCCACCTGTGTTTGATCAGCTCAGCAAATACTGCGAATTTGAAGTTTCTGACTTTATTGGTACTGAAGTTAGAGGGGGGTTGAAAATCGCCCGAGTTTGTATCTGTAAAAAGGGTGTAGTGCCGCGAACTTGGCTGGGCACTACCGTGCCCTTTGATAAGTGCATTATTTTTAAAAATTTTGTCTGTTTGTCTGTTTTAACACAATAATTTTCAAAACGATTCTGACGAGACTTTACGTACATGTAGTGGAGTATCCTTGGGTAATTTAAATGGTAAAAATGTAAAAAAAGGGGTATCTTTGAAATATTAGAAAAACAGTGAAATTCCGTAAAAATTATGTCGAAAAATTAAATTAAAAATGTTTTATTGAAAATTAGCCTTTACTAAACTTCGTCAGCAATAGTAATGAAAAGAGTCTGTTTGTTGTACCAATATTATTCCCTTCATACTTCTTTCAACACGACTTGAATTAAATGGACTACGAAAAATCCAAAACTGATCTTCATTTTATTAAAATAAATTTCTTTGCATATTATAGGACACATTTGCATAACGGCGGCGGCGCACAGTGGGGCCGAGATTTGGTATTGTGAAATATACTTTTCTCTCAGTATTTTTCAGAAAAAATTTTGGGGTAAAAAAAAGTTTTCATCCGAAATGGGGTTCAACCGAAACTTTAATTTTTTGAAATTTTGAGCCCTAAAACTAATTCTATACATAAAAATGAATCCATATTTCCCTTTGTCACGCCTTAACTCAAAAATTGCTTGACCTATTTGGATGATTCTTTTCGGGTAATCTTTGGTATTGAGAGTGTTTTTGGTGATTTTTTTTTTTTAAATTTGGTCTTGTGTTTTGCCAAAAAAGTGCAGAGGCGCACCTGTGTATCTGTTTTATGTAAAAAAAAAATTAATTCAGTTTAAAAAGAAATCAATCAATCATGAAATTTGGTTCTAACAAAATAAAAATAAAAATAAAAATATAGTCGAATCTCGATTATCCGCAATTCGATTAATCGAGGACACATAATTAAAATTTTGTTTTGATAATTTGTTCTCGAAATGTTTGTCTACCCGGGCGGAGCCAGGCTGGGCCAGCTAGTATTTTAATAAAGTGGGAGTGGCTGGGACCTGGAAGCGAATTAAAAAAAAAAATATTTTTTTCATTTTCAACTTTTTTATTCAAACAAACTCTGAAAATTGCATTCAAATCGTTAGAGCTATTTCTGAGAAACCAATATACATATAATAAAATTGGGCGTGGCAGTGGGTGGATTTAACTAAAATCATTTTTTTAATTTGTTTCTTTCTTATTCCAATAAACCCTTATGATTAAAATCATTTGACTTTTTTTTGAAGAAAAAGACCAAAAGAACTGTTTTTGCAAGACCAGAAAATAAATGATGTTTTTTTAGACGTGTGGTTTTCAAGAAGATATAAAACCATATAATTTAATGTTATGGCGAAGAATTTAGCTTAAATATAAAGATAAGGGTTTGCCATTATGTTTTAAAAATGATTTCGGGCAAGTGGCCGCGGCCGGCGGCTCGAATTCCAGCCGAGAGGCTCAATTTTCGCCCACGAATTTTCGACCACCAATTTTCGACGCGATGGCGGATGGACTCACTCGGGTCTTCTTCGATACTCTGCTCCACAGCAGCAATAGCGTCTTGGGTGCGCACTGTACGTTGGCATCTCTGAGGATGCGCATTATCCACTAGAGTAAACGAGGTGCGAAACCGATCCATGGTTGCTCGAATTACCGACTCTGCTGGGCGTTTATGTCGACCGAATATTGGATGCATCCGCGATGGGCGAACCGAACCATTATGGTAATAAATTTGCACGATTTGCAAACTTTGTTCAGGAGTAAGTCAATTCATTATGAAATGGCAAACCAAACTGAGCATAAATCATGTGACAACTGTATAAAAGACCAACTCCGAAAATGGTATTGCCAGATTGAAAACTACACATCTAAAAAAACACGCACATATAATATACATATATGTACATGTACAATTAAGCTTATCACCAAAATAACAACAAACAAATGGACGAATTCATTCTTTTGTTGACCACCTATTCAAGCAGTTTTCCAGTCGTATAAATCCGGCATTACAACCAATAAGATGTATTGAAAAATTTGCATTTGTTGGCACATAAGGGGCCAAACCAAAAAATATTTAAGGGTCGGTTAACTTTTCATCCTCGGGGTGTTCCTTACCGGATGTCCATTGGTGATTTTGAAGAGGACTGTTGGGACTGTTTAGCCGCATTAGTAGGCTGACCCGGTGCGTCGTGTCAGCGTTTGAAGGAAACTGCGTCCTCATTTTCCATGGTTATTTGTTGTCGTCCAGGGTTTCCATCTAACTAAGGTCTCAAGCCGCTTTTGAAAGTAAAACTCGCAAGTGGATAGAGTCATATATTAATAAGTTCACAGAGAATTAGACAGCTATCCGAAAGTCACTTTCCATAAAGGTATGTAATAGCTTTGTAGTGAGATTACTTTCAATTGGAAACGCGCCTAAAGGATATCTCGGAGAGTAACAAAGTTATTAAAAATTTGTTTAGCAAATTTTGAAGAAGTAGATAAGTATGTTCTTAGGAATCGTTACTAATTTTATTGAAAACATTTACTTCTGGTTACAAAACCTCAACAATTGTGAGGTACAATAAATAAAATAATTTTGTACTACGGTTGAAGTTAAACAGAATCTAAAAAAACGTAGAAGTATATCGATGTTTTTCTTTTTTTCTATCCAAAAGTTAAAACAAACATTTTGTAGATACGTATTTAGTTTTCAGTCATAGATAATTAGAGCTATTTTTTTTAATAAATTCTGCTAACTATGTACCCACTAAATTAACAAATTAAATCGTTTATTGCTAAATTTCAGCCAGGGCGTCCTAGTCCTGTAGTAAAAATCGGGTAATTTAAGTCGACATGGGGGTTTTATGTTTGCATGCAAGAAGGTGTTGTGTTTTGACTTTGTGTCGTGATGAACGAAACTGCATGAGGCTATATACAAGACTATACAAACTACTGTATAAGTACATAATTTGAGGGCCTCTCTTTGTTTTATTTGCTCTGCAAATTAACTGGCATAATCAAAGTTTCAATTTCTATAGAAATTCATGAATAACCATCACGCAGCAATAGTTTGTCCATCCGTCACAAACCACAGCAATTTGTCTACGGCTCACTTTTTCATTAAGGCAATGGTTTCGAGACCAAAACAGCTCAAATGTTATTTTTCACTGCAATCTGAGTTAGGCCACAGCAAAACGAGTGCACGTACATACATAGTTGAGGCCACTTTGCTGGTACCACCATCGCAATTATGCGCCTGCTTTGATATATACATTGACCATCACTCAATATTCGGTGGTTTTTGTTTTCAATTTTCTTATACCCTCATCGCTTTTATAGATAGCTAGAGATACCTACACCTATACCTACAACAACTGATGATGTGCATGACGGGTCTTTGGACATCATTTGGATCCCAGCTAATGTGATACTAATGTGACCCGGTTATTATGTTTTCGCATTGGTTGGTGCCAGTCTATCGGTGCGGGTTCAGTCGTTGCTTCAAGCCACTGAAAGTCGTTAAGGCCATTAGGCACACACCAAACTGAATATCCTCGTGGAAAATAGCAAAATAGTAGGTATAGGTATAGGGTTTGGTCTAAATTCTAAAATAGGCTTTATGTCAATCAGACGGACAGGGTCACATTACGAATACACAAATATATACATTTTCATTTCTATCACGCGTGTATTTATTATCATAATTTAATTTTGGGAGTTTGTTCATTTGCGGTATTTTGAACGAATGTTTTTTTGGAGTATACACAGTGTACAGTTGGTCAAAATGTGATTCCAAAGATATTTTTTTATTTGTTCAATTTACACAATGGTAGTCGAGTCGTTGAGCCAGATCGATCAAAATTTCACAATGAAATAATTTTTGGAAAAGGCGAATTTCAAGGCAAAATTGATGAAGATGCTTTCATCGATTTCGAAATACTTACTTACTGCGGCGTGCACCGCAGAGTAGCAGCGGTTCTCTAGGGTAATTCTTCTTCGGATTTACACTAAGGTGTCGTTCGTGGAATTTATGTTTGTTCGGAGGTACATAGGTGAACTCCTTGACTAACTTGAAATTACTGCTACCAACAATGCCGTTTTATCCTAGACAGGCGATGGACAGATGAGGCTTTGTTTGTTGATAGCATACACTTTGTTTTGTCCTCATTCACTTCAAGACCAACGACTTTCGCCTGATCATCAATAGCTTTGAATGCTTCAAGTAGCAGTTCGCTTGGAGCGGCCGTTGATGTTGAGGTCGTCAGCATAGCCAAGTAGTTGGAAAGACCTGTTAAAGATAGTGCCTTCCATCTTAACACCACTCTTTCGCACTATCTACGCCAGGACTAGATTGAAGTACTCACATAATAGCACATCTCCTTGTCTGAACCCTGAACACGTCTGGAACAACTCGGATGAGCTGTTACCCATTTGCACGTTGCACCACGTATTTTGTAACGCCATGCGGTATAGCTGAATTAGTTTTTCGCGATTTCAAGTTCCGACATCGCCAATAGAATCTCTTGGCGACTTATGCTATCATATGCGGCTTTGAAGTCGATGAAGAGAATGGTTGGTTTCGACCTGAAATTCGTTGGTCTTCTCCAGGATTTGCCTCAATGTGAAGATTTGGTCTATCGTTAATCTGCCTGGCCTGAAGCCACACTGGTACGTGCTGATCATAGTATTGCAGAATGGCCTTAGACGTTCACAGTACGTTGGATAGGAACTTGTAGGCAATATAAAGCAGGGATATGCCTCTGCAGTTTTTGCCTATTTTGTAGATTCTAATCTGACCAGTCGTCGGGCATACTTTCCTCCTCCCACACTTGGTTCATGAGCTGCATCATCTCCTCCATACTTGAATAGTAAGTTCCCCAGGTAGACCATCCGAGCCGGTGGATTTGTTGTTCTTGAGTTTGTGGTTGGCTTTCTTAACATCTTCACTACTGGGCACTGGAACTGGATCTTCATTGATCTATGTTTTCCTGTCACTTCCCTTACATAATGCCCATTAAGCAGTTATTGGAAATGCTGCTTAAACACGTCTAAAATTCCCTGTGCTTTGGTGGAGACTATAGGTATAGGTTCCCTTCGCTGTTTCGAAGAGCTTGCGTGGCGGTCCTATAACCAGATGTCAGTTGTTTGGGTGTTTTGCGGAAACAGCAGGTTTTGGTGCTCAACTCCTCGAGATACCCGAACCGAGACGCTGCGGATGCGCAGGGATTTTTTCTCTTTCATTCTCTTTTCACTTTACTTCTCTCTTGCAGTTCTTGTTTTCCTTTGCAGTGCAGCATTAACAATCGTCCATTTCCCGTCTCCCGCTTCAATACCATGCATTCATCATCATTACCACGAGTTCTTTTTCTAGGTGGTTGATAGATAGCGGTCTCGGCTATCTCCTTAATGATGTCATGATACTGGTTCCACGGGCTGTTGACGCTTCTGGGTGGGAGTACGGCAGAAAGTTTCCTGGTCAATTGCTCACTATAGTCTCTGGCTTTCTCAGATGTGCTAGGCATGCAATGTTGAGTTTCTTCCCTTGAGTTGTATTCGCTTTCTTTTCGTTGGTACGTTGCGTCACGTCGGGCTCTAAACTTTGTCACAACAGGAAAATGGTAAGAGTCCAAGTTTGCCCCTCGTAAAACTCGCACGTCCTACATGTTTGATGCGTGCCTTGCGCCAATTAGCACGTGGTCGATTTGGTAGGCGGTTCGGCCATCTGGAGATCGTCAGGTTGCTGTGTATGTCCTTCGCCTGAGCAGCTTAGTGCTAATATTCAACGTATTATCGGCTGCACCAAAGTCGATTAGTTGGAAGCCGTTATCTATTACCGTTTCGAGGAGGCCGTGTTTTTGAGCTAATCCGCCAAAGATATTTTTCCTCTTAACTTAAGCATTTAAGTCTTCAAGCACGACTTTGAAATCGTACTCCAGACAGGCTCCGTAAGCCCAGTCCAAGAGGTCGTTAGACAACTCCTTGTTCTCAGCTCAGCTTCATCGGTAGGGGCGTGCACACATATTAGGCTTATGTGTTTGGAAGGTAGCTTTGATGCGGATCACAATTGGCTTGAAATCGATGACTTTAGATCTGAGTAGATTTCCCACGAGGAATCCGTATCCTAAAATGTGCAATCTTTGATGACAGCTGGCTCTTAGCTTATTTGTATTATGAACAAATTTGTGAGTAACTGTACCATACTAAAGCTCCAAATAAGTTTAATTTAACATTTAATACTAAAGTCCCCTGAATACGATGGAATAATCGTCAAACCAAATGGTTATACACATAGAATATTATAAAAATAACTGCCACCCAATTTGGAGGTACCCAACTAGGTACACCATATATGCAGGATGCGTGGTTAAGCGTGTTCCATTAGCGGAAACCGACATTTTATTGCATCAAAATTTCTGTTTACTTTCATTCCGCTAAGGTAATTTTTGAATGGTACGAAAATGCTGTATTTGAGGTCAGATAAATGCCTATTAACGTATTGCTTGTACAAGTACATGTACTTGTACATTAGGGTGTGTGTTTTCTTTTTCCTAAATCTATTAATCAATTATTAAACAAGGATCTAGTGCCTTTCACTCTCAAGGGATCAATATACACCATTTCCTTGTATGCGTGTTGTTAAGAATACAGGGGACCTTCTATTTTCTGTCGAATCCGAACAACTTTGATGAAAAACATTTTACTATAACAAGAGACACTAAATGATTTGTCATTTCCATACATTTGATTTGAGTTCTTGGTTTTCAAAAATCAATAAGGTATACCTACAAAAAAAAATCAATAACGAAAAAAAAAATAGAATTTTAAAAAATCAAAGTATTGGTCTAAAGGTTTGTTAGTGAAAATATGGACACCCTAATGACCTGTATATCCTTATGTGACAGACGTGATGGTCATTCGCACGACAAAGGATTGATATGCATGATGCAGAACTCCCTTTTTAATACAATACCTGCTGGATATGAAGTTATACAATATACCTACAATATATTTATATCCCTACATATGACTGGATATAATAACTGTAGAGGAGATGGGATACTGGGAACTGGGATATGCAGATTTTGTATTGCAATTTAGTAAATTGATCGTGTAATTTAAACCAGCACCCCTTCACTTCAATGAAGAATATTATTTTAATGTTGTTTGGTGTTGAAAATGTATTTTTCATTATCCAATGTAAATTTAATAAACGATTAAAAGATAGTTGAATTTAAATTTGTAATTATTTATTTTGGTAGATGGTTTGTAACACATTGTTAAGTCTGTGGTTGTTAACATAAAATGCAAATATGTATGTACTGTACCTCCATGTCCATATGTGAGATTCTTTGCCAACTGTGATTCTTTGTGTGCAGTGCTTTTCTTGTTATTTAATAAATGTAAAATTGTATCTGGTTTGAACTGAGTAAATTGTTATTCGAGGTCATAAGAAAATTTGGTACTTATTCTTCATGACTCGGAAAAGTGTATTTTCAAAATGTCAGCACCGTGGTATGTTCGTTTCTTGTGTTTCCATTAGTTTATTTGATACATGTCAACAAGACTAAAAATGCAAATTGCAAATTGGAGGGTGGGTAGAGTTGGACACAGCCCACCTTAGAAAAATAGACAGTTAAGCTTTTCTGGTTCTTCAACCCACCGAAGAAGCAAGATTGAACAACTGTAAAGGAACTTTCAGACAAAAACAATTTAATTTCACCTACAGTTACAGGTGGTCGTCACATAAAAGCAATTTTTGCGAAACTTTTTTTGTATTCACTCATTGCACCACTATCCGAGAAGCCTCAACTCGGGTTATTAAACCGAGTCAACCACAAACCGAGTTGAACCGGTTTAAATTTTTCTCAAACGCAACTAGCTTAAACATGGGTCGGTTGTTACTTTGTCAGGTTTAAAAAGCAGAATCACCAAACGTAAGATATAAATAGTCAAAAAATGGCAATATTTCAAAATTTTCCACTCCATAAAAACAGAACTCAAAAATATACTAAAAATAATTCAGGAATGGGAAAGAAATCGATTTTCAGTTTTAGGGTGCGTTCAGATTTAGTATTATGATGGCTCCATTTAGGAAAAGGAAATAAAAACGAATGTAAAGTTTAACAACTTCACTGTCCAATGAATCATATATGATTCATGAAATCTATTTTATCCCGTGTTTCCTACGTCCATGAATCACATATGATTCAAAAGTATATATAAAATGAAAATTATACTACGTCCCCATAGAAACCGGTCATATTCAAATTCAGATTCAAATTTATTATTTCTTCAGTGAAATCATGTTACATGGTGTAGAATATTTTTAACATAGATATTAGAATACATATCTTAGCAACTAAAGATTGTATAAGATATAAGATTCAAATGAAAGTGGAGATTATTTTGGGAAAAATAGCAGAAAAAAAACTCAATAGATGCAAAAAAAAAAAAAAAGTGGCTTAAATCTACGAATAAAATAAACTTAAAAACTAATTTAATAATAACTTAAACTAAATTGGTAAGTGAATTTATTAGAAAATTTTCATGGATTGAACATTTATTCTCAAAATTCAATGAAAGTGTATTAATTTTAGACTTTATTGTTGAAATTTTAGTTATATCATGCAGTGCTAGTGTGGAAAAATGCCAGGGAATATTCATCATCATTTTTAAGGTTTTGCAATTTTGTTCCAGCAAGGGGAAGCATATACTAATGAAGGAAGTATGACTACTTTATAAAGAAGTAGCTTTTTTTCCTTACTTACAGTGGGTTGCCAAATTAATAGGGACAGTCATAAATTTTGAGTAAAATTTAGCTAACTTGTTTAATATCAATGAAAATTATGTTTTATTATTGTATATGTATATATTGATTAAATAGTGTTCATACGTTTTTTTGAGAGTACTATTTTATAAAACTAAATTAAAAAACCGTAACAGATTAAAAAAATCTTAGTAACTAGTCTAGAACAAAAAAATAAACAAGAATTCAGTGAAAACTTAATATTATGTTACGTTTCCTTTTGCCATTATATCAGTTTATAACCGCCATGGCGTGCTTTCAATGCACTTTTTAGCATTTTCTGCTATTGCAGGACAGTGGTGCCAAACTACTATGAGCTTTTCAATAGGTTAACCTTTATGGTTATGACCTCCTTGGCAACTTCCCCTTTTGTTATTTTCCAAAGGTTTTCTATCGGGTTCATATCTGGGGAGTTGCCTGGCTACAGCAAAACTTGAATTATTTGTTCATTTTAGAACTTTTTACACTCTTTCCTTACTGGAATGAAGCAGAGTCGTTCATAAATGGTACAGATTTGTTGTCTGGGACCAGTCTTTAGGCTGTAGTATGAATCGATTTCTCAAAATTTCTCTGTATTGGCCTTGTCTCATTTTACCCTGAACGATATGCAAGCGTCCAATACATCTTGTATTGATGACTGACCACGCCATAATCTTCATAGGATGTTTTACTCTTTCAAAGATGCATTCAAGGTGATATTTATCGCCTGGCCGTCGTCACACTAAGCTGTTCTTGTCAGCCAGAATTTCAAGAGTGGACTCATCGGAGAAACACACCTGTAAGAAAGAGTTTTTTTCAAAGTTAGGTCACAATAAAGTAAACATTCATTGCTTAAATTCTTTCTTTCAGCTGCGTTTCTCCGATGAGTTCACTTTGGAAGCTCTAGCTGACAAGAACAGCTTTGTGTGGCGAATACTTTCAGCTGTGTTTCTCCAATGAGTTCACTTTTGAGGTTCTAGCTGACAAGAGCAGCTTTATGCGGCGGTGCCCAGGCGAGAAATATCACCCTGAATGCATCGTCGAAAGGGTAAAACATCCTGTGATGTACGAGAGGTGTTGGAGGCTTGCAAATCGTTCAGGGTACAATAAGACAAGACTAATGTAAAGAAGTTTTGAAAAATCGACTCATGCCACAGCTTAAAGACAGGTCCCAGACAACGAATCAATACAATACACGACTCTGCTCCATACCATAAAACAAAGTTTTTAAATAAGCGATAAATTTAAGTTTTACCTTGGCCATGCAATTCCCAGATATGAACCCAATAGAAAACCTTTGGGAAATAAAAAAATGGGAAATTACCAAGGAGGTCATAACCAACAAAGTAAAACTTTTTGAAAAGCTCATAGAAGCATGGCAGCACTGTACTGCAATAGCAGAAACAGCTAAAAAGTGCATTGACAGCATACCGAGGAAGTTAGAAGCTGTTATAATGGTAAAAGGAAATGTAACAAAATATTAAGTTTTCTCTAAATTCTTGTTTTTTTTTTTGGTTCTAGACTAGTTACTTATATTTTTTTTTAACTGTTACATTTTTTAAATTTAGTTTTATAAAAAAATACTCTCAAATAATGGATGAACTCTATTTAATCAATATAAACAATATAAAAACATAATTTTCATTGATCTTCATCTTAAACAGGTTAACTAAAGTTTGCTTAAAATTTATGAATGTCCCTATTAATTTGGCAATCCACTAGATAAAAATTTTTATTAATAAGGGGATAGAGGATTTTTTTTTTAAAGATTTGCTTTTTTGATACAAGCAGTGATATGATTCGAAAATGTAAGTGTTTTATCGAGAGTGATACCTAAGTATTTTATTGTAGTTGTCCATTCAATTGGAGTGTTGCAGATCGATAGACTATATTGAGGCAGATTAGAGGCTTTTCTCTTTCTTGAGAAAAATATTGCTTGCGATTTCGATGGATTTATTTTTATTTTCCACCTGTGAAAAAACTTCTCAATTTTAAATAAAGCGTTTTGTAAATTTGTTAATATACTTTGACAATCGTTTGAACTACAGAATATAGCTGTGTCATCAGCAAAAAAAGCATTTTCACAGTGTAAATTTTTGGGGAAATCAGCAATATACAAGTTATATAAAAGTGGTGACAAGGTTGATCCTTGAGGAACGCCCGCTTTAATAGGAAACAAAGGAGATGAATCAGAAAAAATGATTCGAGACTGATTGTAGCCAGTTCTTGTTATTTCTTTATTCACAACTCCTTCGATCATTTCTAACGGTCTGATAGAACTTCAAAGAAAAACACCCCCAAGCGAACACCAAAACTCCACCATGTTTCAACGTTCTATGAACTTGATGTTGATGAAGTGATTCTCCAAGACCTGACCAATAATAGGACCTGGCATCACTTTCTTTCTGCTCGATTAAACTTATTATTATTATTATTATTTTCGACTACTAACTACAACTAAACATTGAACACGACACGACACGATGGTCCTTTTTTTCAACATAAAAGCTATTTTGGCATTTATATAACTGATGCACTGTGGCGTATATGTAATATTACTCAAAACAATGTATAAACACAGGAAAATCGCTACAAATAGAAGAGGAATACCATTTTTTTAAACGATTAGATCAGTTTTTAGATATGTATGTAAGTATTAGACCGAGAGCCCAAAGCAGATTTTGGGTGTGATCGATAGCAAAAAAAGAAGTAAAGGCGTCCAAAGCTTCTTTAAAGGCTATTCAAAAAATCAAGGTCTTGCAGTCCACAACTGGGGCCTTTGCGAGAAACAGTGCATCGAAAAAAAATATGAATGCAACTTCGAGGATAATCGTTTTAGCCGAAATTGGCTTTCAATCCTCCTCGGATCACATATCACGGAATCTGAGACCTTTTGAGTGTATAGTTCGCTCTACCAGACCATTCAAAAAATTCAAAATTCTATGTGAAAAACGGTTTTTTTAAACAGTCTGGCAGGGCGAACTAAACACTCAAATGATCTCTGATTCCGTGATATGGGATCCGCGGAGCTTATTTAGGGAGGGGTGTAAACCAATTTCGGCTAAGACGATTATTCTCGAAGTTGCATTCATATTTTTTTTTTTTGATGCACTGTTTCTCGCAAAGGCCCCAGTTGTGGACTGCAAGACCTTGATTTTTTGAATAGCCTTTAATGAAGCTTTCGACGCCTTTACTTCTTTTTTTGCTATCGATCACACCCAAAATCTGCTGTGGGCTCTTAGTCTATATGTATATGTATATAGCTAGAAACTGAGCCGGCTGGAAGAAGCTTGTTGGTTGAGGCCCTGCTCCACCCCGCACTGTAGGACTGTAGCGCCACCTTAAGTAAGTAAGTAAGTAAGTTACATATGTAGATACAAATTCGATGAACGGAATTCAAGTACAGTACAAAATTTGAAAAGTTGCTAAGGCAGTTGACAAAAGTCTTTCCTTTAATCTTTCGCTGGATAATAACATATGAAAATTTAATGCAAATGGGTTAAGTGGTTTTTGAGTATATCTACGTATAGAGTACCAACTAAACACATTTCACTTTTATATACATAAGTTGTATATATCTATTAATATGCACAAGTAAAGAATGCAAATATTTAATTCAACTTTTAATGTATATGAAAACACATATAAGATTGATAAATTTATCGGGCTTGTTACACAAAAGTGTTGGTTATTGGTGTTGAGTATATTTAAGGAGCTTAGGAAAAAATGGTGACATTTGTACTTTTGGTGTTTTTTAATTTTTTATTTTTGAACTAGGAGATTTAGTCAAGAATAATAACTTGCATCAATGAAAGCTCAACTTGGAAAAGTACTTTCGTGAATTGTCACCTTCAGTTCCCAAACTCCTCATTTGTATATATGGTTAGTCTAGGTTGTATAACACTTTTCTATGTACCATTTTAAATATAAACATGGATTTGTTAGGAGTACATTGCCGCTGCACTCATATCATTACTATCGTATCCTGTAACCTCGGTTGGGGCACAAGGTGTCAACAACACGTCTTCGTCCTTCACGGTCTGCAGCAAGGTATTTTAACTGTGGCACTGCACTCATAACAATGCATTTTAACAATTATTGTATGTAATGCGTACAGTACTTGTACTCATTACATATTTGTGAATTGTCCCTAGTTTAACTTTGCTGCTTCTCACGCACCTCGATTCTCTTTTATTTTCACCTTTATTCTGAAGGAATCTATATATTCGATATTCGACCATCGTACTGAGTAGACGTCTATTTCTCTCTTTCTTAATTATATCATTAAGCTTAATCCAAAAGTTATTCTTTTAATTTTGTATTTTATCATAATGAATCAAACTTGCTTTTATTGCAAAGGATCTAACTCCCAAGATGTTATTTCATGTAGTGTTTGTGGAGTGGTTCTTCATTTCAAGTGTGCAAATATTAAGAAGTCTCTTTCAAATATACTTAAATCGAGCGAAAATTATTTGTATAAATGTGATAAATGTGTTTCCATATCTACTTTCACATTTCTTGAAAAAATTGATGAATTGTCTAAAGCAATAAACCATATAAACTAAAGTGTAAATGATCTTAAAGATGAACTTCATAATATTTTCTCCAAAAAATCATTAAACAACATCGGTTCTACCTCTAATTTGATCACAGAATCACGTCCGTTAACTCGTAGTATCATAAATAAAAAAGTGAATAAGCAGAGTCAAATTTTGTCTGTCTCTCATCAAGCAACAAAACCAATAATAAAAAACACCTACTCATCACCCCCCGTGAAAACCTCCACCGATTCTGCGACAGCCTCTAGTGGCGTTACACATAGTCACATAGGCTTAGCTAGTGCGATTTCCGATGACACATCTCATTTATTGTCTTCAAGATCAGACGATGAACTGAGTAATATCAACGTCGGCAATGAGGGAGTTAACATCAATGCTCACCTACCTGTCATCTTGGATGCGAGTAATTTCTCTTCCTCGTCTATTGTAGTAGACAAGGTTTCGAGTAAATTCATTGCGCTTAAGAGCACACCCTCTGCACCTATCCCCAATGGTGAATCCATAACTGATGACATCGACAATGCTACTGAGAATCATACCGATAACGTTAACATCAATGCTCACCTACCTGTCATCTTGGATGCGAGTAATTTCTCTTCTTCGTCTATTGTAATAGACAAGGTTTCGAGTAAATTCATTGCGCTTGAGAGCACACCCTCTGCACCTGTCCCCAATGGTGAATCCATAACTGATGACATCGACAATGCTACTGAGAATCATACCGATAACGTAACCACTGACTTCTCCGCCCAATACACATCTCATGGTAATGGTGAGTTTATAGGCGCTGACAACAAACTTGATGGTGCGAATCATACCGATAACGTCACTACTAGCTTATCCGATGAAAACACTTCTAATGTCAATGCAAATATTAATCCAAATCCAAAACCTGCTGTGCGTGTGCATGATCATATTGCAACAGATGATCTCGCTATCCAAAATTTGTCCCCCTCCATTGATGACGTCAACTTATTATCCGAAACTGAAGCAAATGATATGAATCTACCAGCTGTCATAACAGAGCAAAACAGTGCAACCATAAATAATATTGGTGAAGGTGAATTTCGTAACAACTCCTACAAGTCTAAACAAAATTCTCTTCATGTTCTGGTGGGAGCGGATGCAAGTTCGTCATTGAATGTTGTTTATTCTTCGAAATGGATACACATCTCCAAATTTCACCGCAACACTGAAACTGAAGATATCATTCACCATATTGTATCTAAGACTGGAATTCCTGCAAACATATTAAAATGCTTTAAACTTATCAAAAAAGGGTTACCTTTGAGTGAAATAAAGTATGTCAACTTTAAATTGTGTGTACCTTCTGAGAACGTCAACTGTCTATTGAATGATTCTTCAATTTGGCCGTATGGAGTTAAAGTTAAACCTTTCATTAACTATCCAAAAAACGAGAAAATTGCCTCGATCATACCGGAAGCTGTATAACGCCCAACGTTTTTCTTCCTAACGAATCTACATCCATATCTGAAGTTCACGACTAAGCTGCATCTCACAATGGAATATCATCATCATATTTAAATAATTTATCTGTATACTATCAGAATGTAGGTGGTTTAAGAACCAAGCTTAATAAGGTATGCCTTGCTCTTGCTGCCGAATTATTTGATATCATCATATTTACTGAAACTTGGTTGAAAGATAACTTTTTAACATCTGAAATATGTAATTCAAATTATATTATTTTTAGAAAGGATAGGTGTTCACAGACAACAGGATTAGAGCGCGGAGGAGGAGTCCTTATAGCTGTTCGGTCAAGTTTGTCCTGCAGGCCTATCGAACTCTTATCTGACTCCTTACCTGATAGCTCCGGTTTTGATGTTGACCAACTAATCATTAAAATTTCTTTGATTAATGAGATTGAACTTTTTGTTATATGTAGTTATATCCCACCCAGGAGCTCTATACATTTATATAATATACATCTTAATAATTGTCAAAACATTCTTGAAAACCTTTCTGGTTCACAGCATTTTTTATATGCTGGAGATTTCAATCTTGGAGCAATACAATGGATTTTGGATCCAGACGAAAAAAATTTAGTTCCATTTAATATTACAACCGAGATCGAAGCACTGGTAGCAGATTTTTTTAGCCATTTAGACTCCATTCAGATTAATAGATATTCTAACGATTTGGATCGCATATTGGATCTCATATTTGTTGACAAACATTTAAATGTATCAGCTGATAAGATCCTGCTACCAATGATTCAGAACTCTATTCATCACTATGCCCTGGAGATTAATCTAAGTTTTTACCGTTTTATAAAAAGACATCGGAAAGATAATACAAAGTTTGTTCATTGTTATAGAAATGCCGATTTTGATGCAATTAACGCGTATCTAGGCACATTTTCTTGGGGTGATATGATGAATCAGCCTGATCTTAATGCTGCGTATAATATACTTAAACAAATCATTAACAGCATAGTTGAAAGATTTGTTCCAAAAAAGAAAGTTTTTTGTAATTCAAATCCAATTTGGTTCAATCGTCTTAAAAATCATAAAAACAAAGCATATAAAAGATATAAAAGAAAGAAAAATGATCCTATATTGCGAAATTTGTATCTCTCCTTTCAACGTGAGTTCAACAGTCTAAATCTTACTCTTTATAGAGAATATATATCTTCAGCTGAGGCTAAAATTAAAAATGACAGTAGTCAATTTTGGAAATTTATAAACTCTAAACGAAAAACAACAGGGTTTCCTAGCTGTATGAGTTATTTGGGTTCTTCGACTAGTAACATTTCTGAAATTTGTGATTTGTTTGCTAATTATTTCAAATCAGTTTATGCATTTGACTTTCCGTCTCAAAATCTGCCAATTTTGTCTGAAAGATTTAGTCTAGGCTTTCTTCAGGTAAGCAAAGCGGAGGTTTTAGATGCTTTAAAGGGAATTGATGGTTCCAAGTCTCCTGGTCCTGGTGGATTTTCACCACTTCTGTTAAAAAATGCAGCTGCTTCTCTAGCAGAACCATTATCAATATTATTCAATATTTCTCTTCAAAGTGGATTATTTCTGAATGAATGGAAAATATCGTTTCTAACTCCTATATTTAAAGCGGGTTCCAAACAAGATATTTCAAATTATAGACCAATTTGTAAGATCTCAACTATACCCAAGCTTTTCGAAAAAATAATTTTCGATAAGATATTCTTCGTGGTGCGTGAGCATTTATCAATTAACCAACACGGTTTTATCACAGGAAGGTCTACTACAACAAATCTTACAATTTTTGTCAATTATGTGGTATCGAATTTTGAGAAAAACTTCCAAACTGATATAATCTTTACGGACTTTGCAAAAGCCTTTGATAGGGTAAGCCATAAGCTTCTCCTTCATAAACTTGCATGTCTAGGATTTCATTCGAGCCTTCTTAAGTGGATTGAATCTTATTTAACTAATCGAGTGCAGATTGTAAAAATTGAAAGTTTCTTTTCAGACCATATTTATGTTCCTTCAGGAGTTCCTCAGGGTAGCCACATCGGCCCACTGTTATTCCTTTTATTTATAAATGATATTTTTGAAATTTTTATAAATTCCGAGTTTCTTTTATACGCTGATGACTTAAAGCTTTATAGAAAAGTAGTTACCCATCAAGACTGCATCCTTCTTCAAGAAGATTTTTTTAGACTCTCAGAGTGGTGTGAATTAAATTCTCTGCATTTAAACATTTCCAAATGTCAAGTTCTTTCATGTTCTAGGAAAAAAGATGTCATTCAGTATAACTATGGTTTGCAAGATGAAACCCTACAAAGAGTCACCCAAAAAAAATATCTGGGTGTTATTCTGGATGATAAATTAACATTTAAATCGCACATTGATTTTTCAGTAAGCAAATCGAACTCTATGCTAGGGTTCATAAAAAGAAATACCCGTGAATTTTCAGACATTTTTACGTTACGTAATCTTTATTTTTCAATGGTAAGGTCCATCTTAGAGTATTGTTCTGTGGTCTGGAACCCATATTATATAACAACTATAGATAGAATCGAGAGAGTGCAAAGAAGTTTTACAAGGTATGCTATCTCCAAACTAAATTGGAATTTTGAAGCTCCAAGTTGCAATACTCGATGTTTATTAATCGGGATAAATACTCTCGACCTTCGCAGGAAATTCTTTTCAATTATGTTTGTTCGTGACATTCTCACATCTCGAATCAAATGTTCATTTCTATTAGAAAAAATTGGTTTTCATATTCCCCCAAGAGATACTCGTTCCTCTGTTTTATTTTTTGTACAATTCCACCGTACAAATTATGGTTATAATGAACCTATATCTCGATGCATCAAAGAGGCAAACCTTATATGTCAAAATGTAGATATTTTCGAAAATTGCTCAAGAGAGACTTTTAAACATAAAATTTTATCTATATTATTGAATAACATATAATATGTATTTGTAAATTTGTATATCTTGATAATTCTTCCTTATTGCTTTTAGTAAATTTACATCCATATGCATCTATATTCTTTTTGTTTTCTGCATTTATTCAAAATATTGTTATTTCTAGTCTGTAAGATATTTCTGATTGACTAAATAAAAAAAATAAATAAATAAATATTTATTTTTAAAAAAGTTAATTTTTCTTCCATGGATTTGTACTTGGATCCTTCCAGTTTAGGTATTTTCAGAGCACGCATCCATCTACTGAGCCAATTTGTGATAAAGAAGCCTTATAAAATGTTGCTAGTTTCTCATTACATTTCTTTTAGCCATGAATTCACTTCCCTATTTGGATAAAAGGTGAACTTTTAATGTTTATGTAGTCATTACAAATATTTCACTATAGTTGGCCTATAAATATGTATTGAGTTAAATATCGTGTGTATTCACTACACGCTACACGTGATAAATCTTCTTTAACTTACTACATGATATGACTCAGTTAATTTGATGGCGGGTTGTATTTGGTACATAAATTGGTATGTAACCGGTACAGCCAGCACACGTCAAATCATCTCACAAGACTCTCTGTATTGAGTACTTAACTTTTTCCCTCAATTTATTTTTTAAAGTCTTGTTGAAGGCCATCTCATCTTCTATACTGGTCTTTTTTTTCCATACCTTCAAACGCTGATAGAGTTTGGCACCAAGCTCTTAGCTCTTTTATGAAAAATGCATGCATTTGGTATCGATGAATTTCTTCTCTGTTAGATTAGAAACTACCTTTCCGACCGCTCAATACAAGTTATTTTGGTGTTTGAAAACTGATATGTATTCACAAAATTACTGTTGGTGTCCCCCAGGCTTCTGGGGATCCGTTTTGTCTTTAACTCTTTCTCACTATATCTCGACAGAACTGTCGCGGGGAGTCTTAAACTATGTAGAGCTTAATGCATTTGCATCTCTCAAACAACAAACACCTCCGCAGTGCCTCCTCTTTGAAATGAATGATTCTATTTGAATACAGTAAGTAATTGGTGTTTAATTGTGAAGATTGTGAAGAATATAATAAGCTTCACTAGCAAAAAACAATCACATGACATTTAGATTTGTTTCGAATAAGAGGTTAATATTTTTATTTGTGTACCTACAATTCAGGAGATCGATACAAAACGGAAGTTATTGGAATGTGCTTTGATATGTTTTTAAAATCATTGAATTTCATATTCTTCAAATTTAATACTTAAAATTTTGTATCCCAAAATTCAGACATTTTGAAACACCGAAGGAAAACTTCACAGAAAAAGAAAGAAAAAAAAACAAAACCTTTCAGAAAATGGAATTTCAATCTTCTTACAATAATCCTTCGTCGTGTGACTTCAACATGTCCCATCGAAAAATACGAACACAAATCCATGTCCTTGAATCTGGAAGGAAAAAAATAATGTTTTCTTCGTCTCGGAGGACTTCAATCAAATGCATCCAAGTGTGATAACTCAAGCACATACGGTGTGCTTATTTACCCACCCAAAAGCAAATAGATCGTATACCACCTTATTGTAAGCCTTGCAGAAAATCCCTGACACATTTTTCGACTTCATTTCTACAAATCCCAACTCAGAGAGTAAAAGCCAGTCAAGCCAATAGCAGCAGCAGTAGCAGCAGCATGGTGCAAGAAAAAAAAAATATGAAGGAAAAAAAAACCCAAAAATCACACACTCCAATCCGAACAAACAACTTTTCTCTGGCTAAACACTCGTCATTCAGCTACTAATCGACCCTTAGTCGCTCCGTGAGGAATTCGCATCTTCCACATACAATCTACAGTGCCAACTCATGAGTGTATGCATAGCCTTGAAATTTTAACTTCCATTGCCTTCCTCCCAATCACCTCAGAACTGCGCGTTCACCAGGTGAACCAATATTATAGAAGTACTCTGGTGAATCAATAAGACAAATATAATGTTCCGTATACCTTGGAATAACCTGCCACCCCAATTGGTATTAACTCCAACCTCGAAACCCATACCTCATAACCATAATTCTCTTGAGAGCCTTACAGTCAAGAAGAGGGATTATGGATTCGTACACCGGAATCGAGCTTCAATGAACCTCCAACCGAGAAGTAGCTTCGATGTGGAAGTGAACTAAGATGTATCAGGATCAGGATTGTTGGGTTAACCTTTTCAAAACAACATTTGTTGGAATTAGAAATCTATATAAGGTGCTGTCTATGGTGGTGGGTGTATAAGTTGGCATAATATTATACGAGATTCGAAACGATGGCTATGAAAACACACAAAAATTTGTTCCCAATAAACATATACGGAGAATTCGAAATGAGTTTATTTGGGCGGATTTATCTTTGACTTCGAATTAAAAAGCATCTCCAAAAGACCAGCCGGATAACGCCCTCACTTAGGGTTGAGGTGAGAGGTGACGCGTATAACTTGTTGCTTTTCGGTTGTAATTTTGGGTGGTATGTTGGGAAGCAAACGAAAGCAAATCATTTGGGATTAGTCATAAAAATGTGCTAAGGGATAACACCTCTTGATTCTAGAATCCTGCGTTCAAAATCATCGGAAGGCGGATAGTCGATTGCCAATACTTATGTACCCACCCACAAAGTGGACGTTTTGTTATAGTTAAGCTATATATAGTTGCTTTAAGACTCAATGGTCATTTGTGCGGAATGGTTTAGGTGGCTATAATGACGTGATGACAAAGGAAGTCAATTTCAATTTGCAAAGGCGTTTGGTAGTTGGAATAAATAGGCCAAAAATGTATATAGGAGCTTTTGTAAGTTTGTCCTTCAACAGGCTTGGCCTTAAACGAGCATAGTTTTTATTTTTATATCTTTATTCCATAAAGATTTTTGTAGTAGAAGAAATTGCTTTTAAGTTAAATTTGAACTGCTCCCTGAAACTGATAAAAATGTATAAACTTTAATGACAATAGTGGAGCGCTTATTTTGGCAATGCTTGAGTTTCTTTTTATTCACCCCAAATCAAAGCACGTTCTAAATAAGAATTGGTGTTTCAAATTTTCATCATCATCGTGTCCTGTAATCCCGGCTGGGGCATAGGGCGTTAACAAAACGTCTCCATCCTTCACGGTCTGCTGCAAGGTACTTTAGCTGTGGCCACGTCTTTCTCTGGGATTCTGCTTCCGCTGAAACAGTTGATTTCCATGTTGTTCTTGGATTTGTTGGAGGATTCTATTCAAAGGACTGCTTTGCAATTTGATCGTTTGGTTTCCTCAGTGTGTGACCAATCCAACGCCATTTACGCTTTCTTATGTCGACGTCCAGCCGCTCTTGACTTGTCCTGCGCCACAATTCCTAATTTGATATTATTTGTGGTCAGCAAATCTTTAGGATGTGGCGAAGACAGCGATTCACAAAAGCCTGCAATTTCTTCGAAATGATAGACGTGACTTTCCAGGTTTCACAAGCATATAACAGCACGGATTTGAGATTGGATTCGAAGAATCTCAACTTAGTGATTTGACTTGGTTTCCAGATTGGGGACAGAGTACCGAAGGCAGCACGAGCTTTATTTATTCTAATTTTAATGTCCAGATCCGTACCACCGTTTGCAGAGACAATACTGCCAAGGTAATTAAACTGTTCAACTTACTTCAACTGGCGTCTCCTGTAAAATAATACGCTGCTGTGTGGAGCGGCCTGTGAGCATTATTTTTGTCTTTTTGCTGTTCATTCTTAGACCACTAGACTCTCCCTTGACTTGCAGTGTTTGGCACATCCCGTTCAGCCCACTGGCATAGTCTTAATGACTGAGCCTTGCGAACGGTCTCCATTGAATGCCATTTCGTTCAGCTGTACCAACAGCCGGGGTTACAGGACACGATGATGTACCAACACTGGCCGTCAATACGTCGTCCATCGCCAGCAGGAAGAGAATTGGCGATATAGAACATCCCCTTGTCTCACACCCTGTTGCACTACGAAGGAGTCAGATAGCTGCCAATTGTGCAAAACAAAACACCTTCGTTGTTGTAGGACTCTTTAATAATGGCAACAAACGATCTCCATATACATTCTCGGTTGACTCGATCAAAGGCCTTCTCAAAATCCACGAACATGAGGTTGAGGTAAAGCGGTGATTGAAATTCCATCGACTGCTCGAGGACGATACGCAGGGTGCTGATATGGTCGACACACGATCGACCACTGCGGAAGCCAGCTTGATGACTCTTGAGTGTAGACTTGATTCTATCCTTTATTCGCTCGAGAATGATGGTTGCCATTAGTTTTGGGAAAACGGACAAAACGTTGTACCACGCCAATTGTTGCAATTCTTTAAGTCACCTTTCTTTGGCAACTTAACAATCACACCATCCTTCCAGTCCCTGGGATAGCTTTCATTTTCCCAAATGCTTGCTTTGTATCAGCGGATGTAAAATACTAGCCGCTGTTGCTGTTACGGGATCGGCTTTCAGGAATTCAGCTGGTATTCCGTCCAGTCCAGCTGCCTTGTTGTTTTTGAGGAGATTTATTGCTGTATGGATTTCCGAGTCATTTCGGCTACCGAATTTCGCTAGTGTATTTCAAGCTGAAATACTGGCAATCAGGGAGGCATGCAAGATGCTAAAAGCAGATCCAAACCAAAATCGTAATACAGCCATCCTTACAGACAGTCAGGCGGCTGTTAAAGCCATTGATTCGGCTACATCATCCTCTAAATTGGTACAACAATGCCGAGATGAGCTCGCATGTCTAAACATTAACCTCAAGGTCACTCTTATCTGGGTTCCTGGTCACAGTAGCATTGAGTGAAATGAACGGGCAGATGAACTAGCCAGGCAAAGATCAGCCCTTCACATCTCACTTGCGGAAAGAGTCTACATTCCCCTTGGAGTTGTGAAGGGCAATATATTGTCAATTTTCCTTAGGGAATCTAATCGTAGGTGGAGCAGTTTGACCAACTGCAAAATATCCAGAACGATCTGGCCCGCCTTAAATAAATCCCGAACAATTGATCTCATATGTAGACCCAGGCGGGACATAGCCAGGGTCGTAGCAACCTGCACTGGACACTGGCCAATTGGAGAACATGCGGCGAGGCTGGGTATTCCTTACAATACTCACTGTCGCAGCTGTGGAGACCAGCAAGAAAAGGAAACAGTCCTACATTTTCTCTGTAAATGTCCAGCTCTAGCCAGAATGAGAGCACAATTGTTTGGAATGGCTCTTTTTGATGACCTAAACGAACTTTCCGAAATGAAGATCAAATACTTGATCTCTTTTCTTAACGCCACGAAATGGTTCTGAGACAGAAATCTGTTGCGTTCTGCATCATGTTCCTCCCCAGATCCAAAGTCCGCGAGTAATCGGAACCCGGGTTTCTGAGGAGCTTCATGGTGCTCAATGGCAATTGATGATCACATGATCTGATCGATCGCTTCGTTGCTACTCTACAACCTGCCGAGCTCGGCATAATGTGGCAAGCTCGGGCGAGATGCGATCCGATCGAGTGAGTGTCCTATGACTCAAGTCACAAGATACATTAACCATACTCCACAGCAGTCCTATTTCAAAGCAAGGAACGCTTTTATCTACTTTCATACACAGGTCAAACGAGTTATGGTATCAAAACGGCGCAATCCAGTGCTAATTGGGCAATAGCGAGTGTTACGCTCTTGCCACCATTTTTACCTACCTACCTATGGATTTCCGATTCTGACGGGGGTTCGATGTCAATACCTCTATAGGACCTGCGCATCTCGTTTAGTTGAGGCACTTCAGCACTCTGCTAAACTGAGTCCTCATTTAGCAGGGCACACAAATGGTCCTTCCATCTACGAAGCTGATCCTCAATTGATACCAAAAGTGTGCCATCCACATCCATTACAGGATGATTGGTGTTGCTTTTTTTCCCGATAACATCTTTGGCTATTTGGTACAATTCCCGGATATCTCCTCTTCTGGCAGCGCTTTCCGCATTATCTGCGAGTCCATCCAACTTCACCCTCTTGTCACGTCTCACACAGCGGTAGACCATCTTATGTGCAATGCGGTACTCTCTTCGCAAGTCAGCCTTTCGTTGAACATCAGCTTCGGCATTTATTTGGATTTTCAACGATTTGCGAAGTTCGATCTTATCCCAGGTGTCTTGGGATATCCAAGAGTCTCTACGTCTCGTTCGCTTGGGTACAGTTTCGGATCCAGCCTCCATAAAAACACTTTTAATTTCACCCCACATCTCATCAATTGTTGAATTCTGGATTCCGTTTAATGACGAGGCTCTATCGCTAAGGGTGGTGACATAGTTTCGACATATGTTGGGGTCATTTAAGGCATTAGTAATGAATTTTGAGCTCCTTGCTGCATTCTGCGCTGGTTTTTGTACGGCAGCGGTTCGTAGTTTGAGACTCATCAGAGCCAAATGGTGGTCGCTTTCCACATCGGCATTTCTTATACTCCGGACATCACACATAGACTTCCTCCATCGCTGCTGAATCATGATATGATCAATTTGGTTTTCGGTTTGACCATCCGGATGCACCCAGGTAATTTTGTTGCACGTCTTATGCTTAAATACTAGTCCCACCTATCAAAAGACGATTCGCGTTAGAAAAGTCGACAAGCAAGTCACCATTTTCATTCAGTGACCCCAAGCCATTTCTTCCCATCACGCGTTCCAGTCCGTAATTCAAATTTCAAATTTTACTGAAATCAATTTTCCTTTCACTTGAAATTTTCTTTTGTAACAGGCTTTTACTTACATAACTCCTTAAAATGTTGCAGGGATCTCTTGAGCAATCTTTAGCTTGCCACTCTTAGTTAATATCCGTTTAAGAGTGTTCCGGACTGAAGTGGTGATTTCATGAAGAAGATTGTGAAGCGTGTACTTGTCCGATCAAAACGATTAAGGTGTCTATGGACAGATAAACTTATTCTCTATGCCATCATTGGAAAAAAAAATTAATTTTGTGATCCAGATTTTGGTAAAAGCCTCTAAGAAATCGAGAAAATGGCTAAAATGGCCGTTTTTCAAAGAAAATGTAGCCTACACTATGACATTTTTTGCAAAAAAAAGTTTAATAACATAAAATTCCATATTTTTAAAATGCCACTATTGGAGAAAATTTTTATTTTTGTACCTAATAAAAATTTTAGTAGTGCAAAATAAAAATGCTTGTGAATTTTGAAAAAGCGCCTTTTTGACAGTCAATTTTTTATACCTTACGGTATTTTTTTCACATTTGTATTTGCAGTGGATATAAATCCAATATATTTTTCACGATTTTCATTAATTATATGATCATAATTGTATCATTTGATATTGAAATTTTTAATTCTTAAAAGGCACTTTTTCACAGAAAATTTATGTAAATTTGGAACTTAAAATCAGTAACTTTTAGAAAAATTTTTTTTTAGTACAATAATACGCCTACTAGTGACCGATTAATAAAAATGCAAAGTTTTATAAAACAAACTATCTGATGAAAGTGAAAAAAACCGGTCTTATATATGCAAAAAAAAAAAGTTAGCAAATGACTGGTTTTGTTCAGTTCGGAACTCTCTTAAGAATCATAAAAAGAACATTTAGATTTTATATACATTATGTAATAATTATTATTAATTGGTTATTTATACAGTTAAAAATTACAATAAAAACACAGGATGCCTCGGAGAGTTTAAAAAAAAAAATATTAGAATGATTTAAACTGAACTTTGAAGAAAAAGAGATTAGTACTTTTAGCAGTAGGTACTTTCAAGTTTTGCTGAAAAAAATTCTTTCGATTTGTAGATAACCTACAAAAAAGCGAAAAAAAAACAATGCCGGAATCTATACAGTCAGTCAAGAAGTAAATTATCAAGAAAGCTCCGTTTTGTAGTTCATATTTTATTTTTTTTAATTCAAATAAAGAAAATGAAATATGAATTTCGCTTAGTGATAATAAGTTGAAAAAGCTTAATTGCAAATCGAATTTTTTTTCTTGGAAAATGCACAATTTGCTCAATTTATTTTTAATCCAGGTCTCATTTCTCCTCTACTATACGTAAAATAAATATAAAACATTTAATTTAATAAAAACATAATAGCTTAAGTTTTCTTGGACAAAAATTGCTTTTGTATAACAGCTTATGTCTACATTGACCAAAAATCTTTCAAGTCTTATAAAGAATACATTTTTTTGAAGTATAGTATAGAAGTCGTGACATAAGCTATTATGACACTTTAATGTGATAGATATACATCGCTTAGGTCGACATAAGTTGTTCAAAACTTGTGTTCCAATTTTTTTGAAAAAGCTTAAATAGACTGAAGTCTCAAAAATGTTATCGAAGAAATTGTTAAAACATCTTATGTCACATAACCTACTATATTAATTTGAAAAACATTTTCTTAAAAGAAGGCTAAAACGCAGTATAATATGCTAAACACATAAATTTCAACAATGGCTTTCTCAGAGAGGAACAAGTATATCGGAATCGTTAATATATTTTTTGAAAATATTTTATCGTGTTTTTACATAACCTCAAAAATAGTGAAGAAATGGTGACGACTAACATCCAACTACTAGGATATCTCAGAGAGTAACAAAGATATTGAAAAGATTTGGACCAAATTTTGAGGAAAAAGATTAGAGGAATCGTTAATAATTTATTAAAAAAACTCAAAAGTGGTGAAAAACTGTTGTTTTAAATTTTTATCTCGAAAACTTGAGCTGATGGCGGAAAATGGATGACGAATTTGAGCTCAGGGCCAAAAAGTATGCCTTGAAATATTCAAGACTTGTTGTGACCAAAAGATGACAGATATTTGTAAACCTATGATATCATTCATTACAAATGGTACGACAGAAAACATTAAAAAAGCTGTGAAGTCACTTGAGTATCCTGATATTTCAAAAAAGCTTTCTATTTGGATCAAAGGTAGACAAAATGTTCATACTTTTTTCATAAAGCAAATATTCATAGTAATTTTAAACTGTTACTTTAACCTTCTAACATTTATTTTAATTATAGCGAGTGTACTTTCAACCTTAGAAGTCAATTAATTAAACAAACTTCTATTTTAATAAATACAGGAATCGAATTGAAAAACTTTTATCAGCTGATCTAAGTTACATTGTGATTGTAGTTCAGTAAGACATAAGTTTAGCGCGAATCACTACGAAAACACCCCAAAAATAATTCATATAGGTAAAACAGAATTTCCTTTGAAAAGTCTAACTTTATTAAAAAGGAAATTCCAAAAATAAATTAAAATATGTGTAAATGAGGCCGTGAGTGGAAAAGTGGTGTAACCCATTTTTTGGGTATATAATACTTTTGTCTCCTATTTTTACATTTATGCATCAAAAGACATTTAAACAAAGCAAAGTTATTAATTCTTAAATATAATAAGCTTTCCAAAAATGTGACTTTTTCTCCTTGAATCTCAAATTAAATATTATTTAAGATCGATTAAAAATGAAAAATATGATTAGAAAAGTGGGTTACCCCAAATTTCAAAGTCAAATTTGTTTAAAAAAATTTTGATTTTTTTTTTCTTAAGTCGACATTTTTCAAAATTTTACGTAATTAAGTGCTATTTTTGTGTTCAATATTCATTGCCCTCATTTATTTTTAGTCCATTACCGAAAACCAAATGTTAAAATCTATCTTAGTTTTTTAGAAATTAAGAAAAAACGAAAGGTACTTTAACCAAAAAAGCCCGATAAAACGGTTAAATTATGGATAATTCATGAATAAATTAATTTTTTCGGGCTTTTCTGGGAAAAGTACCTTTTGTTTTTTCTTAATTTCTCAAAAACTAAGAAAGATTTTTACATTTAGTTTTCGGTAATGGATTACAAAATAATGAGGGCAATGAATATTGAACCCCAAAATAGCACTTGATAACGTAAAATTTTGAAAAATCGCGACTTTAGAAAAAAATCACAATTTTTTTTAAACAAATTTGATTTTGAAATTTAATTTCTCAAAAACTGTTCGTTTAAACAACTTAATTTTAAAACTAAATGTAAAAATGGAGTATTGACTTTCAAAAAAATTATAGCACATTATTAGATATGTTTTCGTTGATTTTTAATGTTTTTTCTGGCATTTTAAGTCAATTTTTCAGAAACTGCCCCCCCCTGCCTCAGGGAGGGGAGATACAACTTTCCCTCCATACAATTTTTTTCTTAGAATATACCCAGGAACCACACCCTAAGATACTTCCACTCAGGTGCGGGACACCCTGTATAAGATTGCATGAAAAAAAAAATAAAAATCGTTTGAGCGGTTTTTTAAAAAAATATTTTTTATATTTCAAATTTTTAAAACATTTTTAAGGAAAAATTTTGATGTGCAACTTTAGGTTATTTATTTATATAGGTACGTGAGGAAATAAGATTTAAAAATAAATTGAATCTTTTTTTAAAATTCCAAACAACTTTTTTTGGCAAATTTTGTTATGCGATATTATTTAAACTTATGTATTTGAAATTTCTATATACAAAAATTAATCTGAATCCGTTCATTCGATAGTGAGGAAATTCAAAACAAGAAAAACAGTGAGGGGTACTATTTATAGCTGCTAAGTGTAATTTTTTTTTAATTTTTCTAAGTAAGATAAGCACTAATTTTGGCATACGGAAAAAGTTTAATCAAAATTGCACGTGTTTTTGAAAAAAAATATTTTCCTTAACGGTTTTTAACTTTTGAATGGAAGAGGTAGGTTCCTCCCGTTATCTTTTCATAAAAAAATAAATTTTTTTCTTAAAACATTTTAGAAAGTTTAAAAAAACTCTTAAATATGTAGCAAGTTTCCCAAAAATCGATCATGTCACTTTCTAAAAATTTGATTTAAAAAAATAAAATTTGAGACATTTTTTTTAAATTCAAAAATTACTTGTTCAAAAATTTATATTTTAGAAGCTTCTGCATTAAAAATTTTTGAAATCAGTTATACTGTTTTGAAAAATATCAAAAATAAAAATAAATGGTTCCCAAAGTACCACTTATAACAAGTTTTTGAAAAATGGTTTGCCACTCAAAGGTATAGCCTTTACTTAAAGTAATTTATTGATTTAAGTTTTTCAGAAAAATACGATTAAGTAAAACAGCTAAGAAAAATGTATGTATGTCAGGTACTGTTATTTTTGGTTTGAAAAAAACGTGTGGGGGAATGACCAAAAAAACGCTATGTACCAAGTTCAAAGAAAATCGATCTAGCCGTTTAGGCTGTAACTCAACGGACAGACAGACAGACTGAATTGTCAGAACAACATTTTTCGTCTTCGTTTTCTCTATCATCGTAATAACAAGTTTGATCAAAATCTCGAGTTCGCTTTTTGGCATAACTTGCCTTATAGAAGTTCCTATATACACACTGAGGGAAAAATCAATGCACTCCGTACAGAACCATAAATGTAAATTGTATGTATCGATGTTTGCAAAGGATTGCCATCGAAGGTCTATTCACTAAGAGAAGTTAATGTGTACTAGTTATAATTCAAGTTATGTATCGAATAAAACTAACAATCTAGAGTACCGATTTGTGTATTGGATACAGACGTAATATACTCATTACAAAACTATGGACCAGCTAAAGTCAAATATGTTTCGATTTAATAAAATTTAAATTTAAAAATTAAGCTTGTGCTGAGTATAAGCAATGTGTACTAAGTCTATCTCGATATCTATTCAATAGAGACGTTCAATACCCAACACATATCAAGTGCCAGCCATCTAAATAAAAAATTATTAACTACATTAAGTTATGTGCTGTGTAAATACGACGTGTACTGAGTCTATTTCTACATTTATAGAATGCAGGCGGTATATAACACTAGTTTACAGCCAAAATGTACATTTGATGCCACTAATTTTTTCTTATACATTTTGACCTTCTGAGCTCGAAAATCACATTAAAAAAAATTAATATGGATAGGTTTTCGAGATATGAATTTTTGAATATTGTGTTCTATATTTCCGAAGGTAACTTACTATTAAGGCCATATATGCACTAAAGAATGCCCAATCTGGCTTCAAATGGATTCAGTTGAACACTATTAAATTGTTGACCAACATCTTTTCTCTTTTTTTGTGATAAGTTGAGTAGTTGGAATGATATGGGCCAAAATATCCGAAAAAATCTTATTTTTGAACGAAAATAAGAACACCAAATCTTTTATTTCAGCTAAATAAATATTGAAATAATTTTTTTTTTAATTTTTACAGTAATAAGATACTTAACCAAGGAAAATGAGATATTTCCGGAAAAAATCTACGGATTAGGCCTAAAGTTATGCCCATTTATATACAAGAACAAAAACTCAATTTTTTCATTATTTTTTGACTTAAACCTTATTCATAGCAAAAAAATCCACAACTTTTGGTTTGGCAATGTGATAACATGTTTTTATTGCCTAATTTATCAGGTAAAATGAACTTTTAAGTTTTAACTGATATATGTTTTGAGTGATAACGTGCCTGTCGAAAATTCATCTTTAGTCAGAGTTCAAAAAGACTTACAAAATGTATCTTCTTAATGTCTAACTTTCTTTTTTTTTTAAATTACTTTGAGGTACGAGTATGAAACTCACTTTGTTTGAGGGGTATCACTATTTATTTGGATTTGCGTTCTCATATGGTAGTGTTTATATCGGAACGAAAAACGCTAGAAAAACGAATTTTGTGTGTTAACTCATAAAAGCTGGATTTTTGTCATCTATACCGTAGCTGTTTTTATATGACTTTTTTACAGAAACATTTTTTTTTATAAGGCTTAACATAAAATTCAGTACTTGCCATATACATAGATATATGGAGAAACAATCAAATCGTGTAACTGGTTGTCATTTTTGTCCATTTATATAATATGGCCTTATTTTTTCGAATAGGTGTGAATTTACCAACCTACTTTTCTTTTGGATTCAAAGTTGAAATTTCCGCCCAGATAACCTTGCTGATAAAAATGCCAAGTATGGTGAAAGATTCCACCAAAAATGCATCTTGAGATGAGTGTATAGTAGTAGCTTTTACATATATATACAACCATAATATAAGCTACTTATCTCTAGATGCATTTTTGGTGGAATCTTTGACCATACTTGGCATTTTTATCAGCAAGGTTATCTCATAAAAAAACGGATACCGAAAAATATAGAGGACGATCGAACATCCAAAATCATTTCGAAAACACATATTTCTCTCGAGATGGTGAATTTCTATCAAAAAATAATATAAAACTCAAACTAAAGCAATGTAACGGGTGATTTTTTAGCTGGTTTGGTTTTGGCAACACTGGTTTTGACAGCTGACGTGTGTTTAGTACCTTGTGTCACTGTCAAACAGCTTCAGTTTGGTTTGCAATTTAACCATGGATCGTCTTACAAATGAACAACGCTTGCAAATTATTGAATTTTACTATCAAAATTCGTGCTATAAAAATTCGTGCTTTATCGAAAAATTGTGTTCAGCGATGAGGCTCATTTTTGGTTGAATGGGTACGTAAATAAGCATAATTGCCGCATTTGGAGTGAAGATCAGCCAGAAGCATTGCAACAGCTACCAATGCATCCCGAAAAAGCCACTGTTTGGTGCGGTTTATGGGCCGGCGGCATTATTGGGCCATATTTCTTCAAAGATGATGCGAATCGCAGCGTTACTGTCAATGGTGAACGCTACCGAGCGATGATAACAAACTTTTTTTTGCCCGAAATGGAAGTTCTTGACTTGCATGATATGTGGTTTCAACAAGACGGTGCCACATGCCACACAGCACGCGAAACAATGGCGCAATTGCGAGGCGAGTTTGGTGAACAGTTAATTTCACGTTTCGGGCCGGTCAATTGGCCGCCTAGATCGTGCGATTTGACACCATTAGATTATTTTTTGTGGGGGTATGTCAAGGCTAATGTCTATAGGGACAAGCCCGCTTCGATTGACGCACTGGAAGCCAACATCCATGCATTCATTCGTGAGATACCGGCCGATATGTGTGAAAGAGTATGCCAAAATTGGACTCAGCGGATGGGCTACCTGAGACGCAGCCGCGGTCAACATTTGCATGAAATTATCTTCAAACATTAAATTGCAAGGTTCAAACTATCGATTCAAATAAATATTTCATTCATTTTTTCGAATTTTTTGTGTTTTTTTTTTTTTTAAAGTTCTAAACCTCTTAAAAAATCACCCTTTATAAGGTAAAAGTCCCAAAAAATATTGAAGAAGTTGAATTGTTTAACTTCTACAAAAATGGTCATAACCAAAGAATTTATCTATGGATTTTGCCCGTAAATGCCTCATTTTTATTGCAATAGACCAGGCTTTGGGTAGAATGTTCAAAAATCATCATATTTTTGTAGTATATATTTTTCTTCTGCAAAAGAATACATTTCTGACCTCAATTTCCATTGAAAAAATAATGTTTTTTTAAGATTTCGGCTAATTGTACTTAAGGTACTTGACCGATTGGGATAAATAAGAATTATTTTTGTTGGAAATTTAAAATTGTTTGATTTAAGATACTTTCCAAGCTGATTCTTTACGTCACAATTAAGAATTGCACCAAATACTAATAATACTTTCGAAAAAAAATTCAAAAAATCGTATCTCGAAAACCTATCCATAGAAATTTTTTTTAATGTGATTTTCGAGATCAGTGGACCCAAATCTATACGAATTGAATAGCGGCACTTAATGTACAAAAAATTTTATTTATTTTGTAAACTAGTGTAATCAGCGCATATCAAGCGCCAAGCATCCAACAATAAGAAACATTTGATACATAAAGTTATATACTGAGTATATGCAACGTGCATTGAGTCTATGGTGACATTTATTCAATGCAAACAGTTTATACTCAAGCGCCAGCCATCCACCAATAAAAAACATTTATTACATGAAGTTATGTACTGAGTAAATATGACGTGTACTGAGTCTATGTCGAGATTTATTCAATGCAGATGGTATTTACTCAGTTCATATGAAGCACCAGCCATCAAAGTATAGAAAACATTTATTACATAAAGTTATGTACTGAGTATATGCAACCTGCACAGTGTCTATGGTGACATTTGTTCAATACAGACGCTATATACTCAACACATATCAAGCGCAACCCATGTAACTGAAACTGTTATACGTTACATTAAGTTATGTGTTGAGTAAATACGACGTGTGCCATTTCGACATTTATTCAATAAAGACGGTATATACTCAATACCTACACATGTATCTATTGACTAGCTACAGTGCTGAGTCCACGCAACTTGTACTGACTCAATGTGTATATTGAGCACTTCAGCCATTCAAGCAATGAGAGTCAACTTATTCAGTTTTGGCACCAGTTTTTTATGCCCCCAAGTGGCCTAGTGGATGCGTGCTATCTTCGTGTGTGAAAGGTTCCCAGTTCAAATCCGTGTATCACAAAGTATTTTTAAAATAAAATAAATATCTAGAATATAAACTTTCAGAATAAGGTGAAACATTACAGAGGATTCTCTTATATGTATGGACTCATAACATAAATGTGTAGTGACATATGGACTCATTACACAAAATATGTGGAGTACATAGACATATGGACTCATTACATAAATATGAATTGAGTACATAGACTCGTTACAAACATATGTAGTGAGGACATACACACATTGAGTACATAAGCATATGTACTCATTACATAAATATGTACTCATTACATACAAATTTGATCTGTCCTCACTACAAAGAATCTGTACTTATCACAGATAACCGGTTTGTTTTTAGAAAGTGCATACATAAGATATTTATATTTATTTATTGAGTGCATAGACACTGTACTAATCGCAGAAAACTAACAATTTTTTCAAAAAATGCCTAAATAGATTTATTTACATTTATTTAATAAGTACAAATGAGCTATACTCAGTACATCATCATGCGACAACATACACATAATTATTTACTGAGTCCATGGAAAGTTTATATTTACGCAATGATACCAAAAAATAGTGCATAGAATCTATTCTCACTACATAATCGTAAGCTGGCGTGGTACATATTCGTGTAATGAGTCTACAGACCTATTTAGTAGCTGCTTCACTGCTAATAGGTTTATGTTGTCAGTATATATTTCATTAGGTAATGCGTACAGAAAAGTATGTGTGCAGAAAAATATGGGATGAGTAAATAAAATGATGTGCTGAGTGCATACATTTTTCCCTCAGTGCATCTGTGATTCCCTGCCAACTGTGATTCTTTTAAAAATAAAATTCAAAAATTAAAACTTATTGGATTATTTTTTTCTTGTGACGTTTCCACTTACCTTTTTTTCCTTAAAAATATATTTTTTTTTGTTTTTGTAGTCTGTTCCTTTGAATGGCAATCCTTTTTATTGTACTGGGTTATTACTTAGTTTTTATTGCACGGACACATTTTTGTTTGCGGCTCTTCCGAGGTATTGCTACCGTTCTTTTACAAAAAATTGGTAGAAAGTGAGTATTATTGCAAGAAATGATTTGATTATATTTATTTAAAGTTCAATAAGGATTTAAATGCCACGGTACTGACATCCATGGTACTGATATTTAGACAGGTTATGTTACCTCACTTTTCTTTACTTATGAACAAAAATAATTTCCAGGAAAATTTTACCTCACACCGTAAAGAGGCATACAAAATTCTGATAACCAACCAAAAACATGATTTAAAAATGATTTAAAAATACTACCACGGTACTGACAAATAAATTTGTGACACACTTTCATCGAATGAAAACAAATCACTCTTAAAGAAAAACAACGTACAAAAAATAGAGTGTCTATTGTTAACTATATACAAAAATTGTGTTTCTTTTAGAAAACCACCAAACGTCTTTAAACTAAAACAAAATGGCAGTTAGCAGGAAATCTTTTGAATTGAAAAAATAAAACAAATTCCTCGGACAACATAAATTCAGGTAAATAATCATGAATTAATGTTGTGTTATGTGTATTTTTTCGGTTGCTGTACTTTGGGGAATTTATTTGTCAATACCGTGGTAGTATTTTTTAAACATGTTATCTATAACATGTTTTCGGTTGATTTATCAGAATAGTTTTCTTTTAACGCGTATAAGTAAAAATTTCCCGGGAAATTATTTTTCTCATTACAATTACAATAGAGAAGTTAGTTTACTTAAACTGTCTAAATGCCAGTACCGTGGATGTCAGTACCGTGGCAGTTAGATTCTTATTGAACTTTAATAATTTCGTGCGAGCGTCAGCCATCAACTTGGAAAACGCGTTATAACAAATATTTACGACTAAATTCTTTTGAAAGCTTTTATCCATTCTCTTATTTGTGTTAATAAATCAAGTTGTTTTCTTGAAAATTTTTTGAGAGATTAAATTTTAAAGTCAATATTTTTGAAAAAAAATTTTAGCTCTTGTACTAAAATAAGTTTTAATTTTTGAAAATTAAAAAAAGAAGAATCACAGTTGGCAGTCAATCCATATACCGCAAGTAAAAAACTATAGCAGCTGACCAATCCCTGAGACTAATTTACCTTTTATCACGATGAAATGGCCTTTAAAATGGAAAACATTTTTTGCAATATCTGACGAATGAATTGCCAAGAACCTGCATGACCTATAGAAAGCTTTAACCTTTAATTAAAAATTTGCTATATGGCTGACCAATTTCTAAGGCCTATTTTGATAATTTACCCACTGACCAATTACATGGTAGTTATGTAAGGTACATGGAAAATGATTAAAATAGAAAATTTAAAAATGGCAAATTAAAAATGTTGGCAGGTACATAAACATTTTATATACTATACATATACAATATACATATATACATAGCTACAATACATATTCGTACTAAGTTTATCATCTTCATGTTAAAAATGTAAAAATAAATTTAGCTTCGTACTTATTCACTGAAGTATCAAATAAATAATAGACCATACATACACAGGTACATACTTACATACATACATAACATATGTATGCACATAGAAAATAGATATTCACAAAAATATATCATCATTCAAATAATTCAACGAGCTCAAGGAAGCAAAAATATTATAATTGCCATCAATTCTATGAAAAAAAAACGCAAAGAATTAAGAAGCAACAAATGGTCAGTCGTTTATATCTAAATATGTAAATACGGCTGTAGACGAACAATAATTTTTTTTCATGGAATCTGCCATCATACCCTCTTCCCAACCCAATTGCGCTCTTGTATACTCGAGAGGAGCCCACTTGTAATCTTAGATAAATATCACATTCTACCCTTTTATGTTGCTGCTGCCAATGCTTCCATCTATACATAGATGTAGAATCCTTGAACTTTCAACGACATTGGACTTTGCCTCTTCTGCTTTTCTCGTGAACTGAAATTATGTATTTTTTTTTTGTTGTTGTTCGTTGGTGTGGGATGTGTATCCTTTATTTGTTTTTTGCTTTTTGCTTTTTTTTTTTATTCGTATCCCAGTCGTAGACTGATTTTGAAGTACTTGCGTACCTTCTTTAAAGGACCGTGCACTTCAGGGAGCAACTTTGAACCTGGAATTTTAAGCCAAGCCGTAAGACAACATTACCCTGGGTTACCTTTAACAAGAATACAGTAGCATGATAGAGGGTATGATATAGAATAAAATAGCAAGCATGGACAGTGCTTAGTTTTAAGGAAGGTAGGTATAAGTATACAAGAAAGGCAGTCTAAATTGGACAAAAAATAATAATAATAAAACACAAACATTACTTAGAGAGAGGTCTTAGCTCAGCAGTGCGATATAAAGTGAAGAGGATGTCAAAAAGGATAAGTATCTGGGGATTGTTTGTGAACAAACATTACATACATACAAATACGCTAATGACGATAGTCAGTCAAAAGCTGCAGGGTTGAAGACCATTTAAGCGTTGTTATGGAGAATAACGTAAATCATTATTATGCCTATTATATTTGAGAATTCGTTGTCAATATTGATCTTTGCCAGAAAGCATTTTATGACAGAAAAAAAATAAATTTTGGTTTTGGTTCGGTTGAGGGAAAGCATTTCTTAAGCTTCTAAGAAATCTTCCCTTGATGGTGTGTCCTCAGGCAAGGATATACTTGGTATTTTCATCTCAGTATCTTTCATTTGTAAAAGAGTTTATAAAACAATCACAATATTGGCGAAATTAAGTAGCAATTTAAAACGACACTGGACCAACTTCAGTTCATATATTAATGTAGATTCCTATGTTCCTACATTTATTACTTAATATTTTTGAATTAAAAAAAAAGAAAAGTTATTTACTATAGGCCTCCGGGGTTTTATAATGCCATCTAATAGATTAGACATAATTATTGGTTTGACATCAAGCAGCCAAGCTGAAGGAAGTCTGTGAAGTTAAAAGGGCAACTTTCATCTACGCAAATGGAACCTTGACAAGAATTTGCAGTTTCGCATGACGTTTTCATTTCCATTTCCATTTCCGATTTGCCAGTTCACCAAATAACGTTGCAATCGAGTGACCTGCTCACTTCATAGTGAGCTACATATCTCAGGAGCCAAACACTCTAGAAACTTGCAATAAGGCTTCAAATTTGTTTCTTTTTGCATGTCAAGAAAAGTAAAGTCAACATTTTAAAATCCTTAATTTGAAAAAAAAAAGGTTCACCATTGTTTGGCAAAATTCATTTGGCATTTTATTTTTTCGCCTTAGTCGTTAAATATTTCTTTGAATTCGCAATTTTTAACTGGCAATTTACGTTTTCTTATATTTTCGACTATAATCATAGCAAGATCACACAAAAAAAACTTCTTTATGGTTCCTCATTTAACTAGTTTGAATAATACAGTAAGGTAATGTTTGCCTTCATTATAACCTTAACTGAGAGAAACTGAAACTACTAACTCTACTAACCTGACAAATGCCTTTAGCATGCTTTTCAATTTTAATTTGCAATTTTAAATTTTAAATTTTAGATTTTACTTTTACGTATAATTTAACTTTTTTGACTTTTCAACTAGCGATCTGCTTTTGCTAGATCCTTTTTTTAATATTATTTTTTTTTAATTTTTCCTATTTTTTACTTTTAAAATTTTTGTAACTGCTTGTATTAAGCAGACCCAACCTCTTATCTCTCAGTAATAATATCCTTCACATCGCTTTAAAAGGAAGTTGTTGTGCTATGCTGGCAACAACATAGCATAATAACTATCTTTATTTTAACATAATTTAATTTTTAATACCCACCCCGGGCGGCACTTACTGGGGGGCGGCAAATTTGGTGGCAATTTAAATTTTTTTATTTAATAATTTAATTTTACTGTGAAGTTTCGGCGCTCTTAGAAAATTATTCATGTCTATTATAGAATTCGCAATCCAGGCGGGAAGCTACTCGATGAGTAATGCTTTACATCAGATTTCAATAAGTAAATCTCCCGATCGTTATCCGTTCAATTGTAATACCGACGCAATGTGCTAACCCACCTTGCTTCCGCTCCCATTGTAAATTCCGTAATAAGCATGATTAATTAATTTTGCCTTTCCCAAAATTTATCCGGGGCGGTATTGAAATCAAAAATCATGTCACCAACCAAAAATTATTATCAAATTCATTTAATAATAATAATAATAATAATTTCAACTATATGCCTGTAAGACCCAAGGTCTTTTAAATGCAACCTGAATTGCACGGCACTAGTTAGAAAGAGTAGGAAGATAGGAAAGATTTGGCACAGTGGATTGCGATCAAGGTATTTATTATCTCATTAAATCTCACGGGTGGCGTCCAGTTAAGCTGGGAGAATATAGAAAAGAATGCTGCCTAGAATGGGGCTCGAACCCACACCTCTAAGCTAGCAGTCAAGCACTACATCCACTGCACCATTGCCACCCGCATTTAAAAAATAGAAAGAATAATATTTGAATGCAACAACAACAACTTGAGTGGTAGCAAACTCAAGTTCAACATTTATATCATGCAAACCCGGATCAGAATAAACTATAGCCAAACTTAATTGTTAAAATACTTTTATAGGATTGATATTTAAAATTCCATAGAAAAGAAATTTTACTATTACGTTTCACGCTTGGTTATGACGAGGCTTGGATATGGCAAGTTTTGGTTCTCATCGATTTATCTTACAAGAAACCCTTTCAATAGAAAGAAATATTTGTATTAATATATTTTCTTATGAAAGCTAATGGACTCTTTTATGTAAAGGGAGAATTTGTCAAGCCATAAACTGTCAAATTCCATCAAAAAGAATGAAGAAGTCCACAAATAGAACTAAATATTTTAACTTTAAATTGGGGACTCCCAATGGTAGCACATTGAAAACTTTTCTGAACACAGCCCTTTCATTTAAATTATTCGCCAGACGGACAAGTCATTAAAAATTTTGACCAAAGCGCTTTTAAGATTGTGAGATCAAATGAGAAAAAAGTATACGTGAAAGGCGAAGAAAAAACACAAACAAAAACGAGTAGACTGCTCTTCCTTTTACTTTCTGAAACATTATGCCGTCTTACCAAAATAAAATATACGGGAAAAAACTTCGTTTGAACTTTGCTTTTCTGTAAAGATACCTACCTACTCGAAATGTAGTAATCAGAAATTTTTCATGTGAAAAGTTTGAAATTTTTTAAAGTTCTTATGCTATTAAATACAACATCATATACATCCACAGTACACAAATCTAGGGTATTATACTGCGCAGGTTGTCAGTCGGAAATAAAAAATGGCTGTGAACGTGAGGAAGAAAACACATGTAATAACAACAACAAATTCAAATTGAAAATGTCAGAAATAAAAATGGCTGGGAATGTGATGACTTAAATACACGTAAAAAACAACAACAAATATTGACATTTCACACAAATTTTGATAAGAAGAAACAAAAATCAAAACTCTTATGATATTACCTTTAATATGTGTACTGTGATATACATCCACGTAAGTCTAATTAAAATTCTGGATTCTCAAAGTATTTGATTTATTAAATGTTTGATTTTTTTTGAATAAAAAAAAAGTTTATTATCATGAAGCTATCTCCTTTTCCTGATACCTATAAAAAATGTTTTGTTTATGGGTCATTTATCATTTCTTTGTTAGACGTCCTCGAAGTAAGAGTTTTCGAGTGCAAATTGCCGACACAGCATTTCAAACATTTTATTTTTATTTATTTTAAAATTTGTACACTAGTCAAAAATTTGACACCAAAACGAAATACCAATAGTTTTATAACAATAAATGTAATGATATGAAGGTATTTGTTATTTGACTATAGTTATGAGTTATGGTTATGACTTCCTAGCAAATTACGCTAGAAGTATTTTTTTGTTTGTTTATTCAATTCTTATTTTTATTCTTTGAGAACTAGAGATGTGCGCCTCGCTTTTCACCACATTTTGCCATTTATGAAAAGCCACCATATAAAAAAAGAATAATTACCTACTTTGTTTTGAATCAAGATGACTTTTATTTTAATGTCTAAAAATGATACTTATATTTTCCTAAATGAATTGTAAAGGATTTCGTTCAAGTTATATACAAACTGTATCCAAAATTACATAATTTATACTTTTCCAATAATTTTCTGTGTTCGGCTATTTCACCAACACTGTTAGGATATAAAAATTAAATTTTATTTTCAACCATCTATGTACATATGTATCTTTACTTAAAAAAAATGTGTAATAATAATGTTTTTTCTGACTGACATTCAAAAATAATGATATCGATACCTTCCCGTAAGAATGTATTAAGCGACATTTTAAAAATTTTAAATTAAATTTTTAAAATACCTCTTATTCAATTATTTATTTGGGTATTTGTTGTAGTAAACAGATTTTTCGAAGCATTTTGAGTTGAAAATCCCGTTCCAAATCTTTTTATTTTCTTAAATACATAAATAAGTAATTGGACCAGAGGTTTTTTTGATGCCTTTAAAATTTTTGAAATGTCGCTTAATACATTCTTACGGGAAGGTATCGATATGCTCTCGTATACATACATATGTGACAATAATAAATTTAACTTTGCATGAAAAGTTTTTTAGCATTTTTATGTTTTTGTATATATGTATATGTATATGTATATGTAATTTTTATTTTTTGTTTGTCTTGAATTTGTTTGTTTTGAATACAATTTTGGGGGGCGGCAAAATTAGACACCGCCCCGGGCGGCAAAACCCCACGCTACGCCACTGACCCCACTTCTCAGAAGTGCTACTACTTTATGTGAACCAATTTCGGTTGTTGTAGAATGATAATATTTGGTAGATCGGTAGGCATTATTTTCACCTGGAAACAAAATCTTTGCAAAAAGAAATGAAATGACAACAAAAACATAAATGTTAAGAAAAGAACCAAGTTCTTATATGTACATAAAAAAAACTGTGCGTTAAAAGTCAGCCAAAAAAAGTAATGAGTCCTAAAATATATGCCTGGTTCTAAGTTCATGAAATTTATAATATCAAAGAACTTAAGTAGACTAGCTAATATCGAAATAACTCCAAATTATGGCATTTAATGATTACTGATTAAAATTTGATGAATTTATTTGGCAATTTTTTAATTACTTAGTTACTCACAATTTTAAATGTATCATAACTTCAGCGGTAAACCCTCCAAATATCATTTAAAGAAGTTAATCCAAAGATGTCAAAAATAAGCAACAAAAAGAAAAAAATTCTTATTTGACAGATTTATGCGTATGATATTGAGGTGTATTCAGGTTTTAAAGTTAGTTTTGAATGGAGAACCTCCAAATCCAACGCGAAATCGGAGCAAGACATTCGGACCGACAGCAAAAAAAAATATAGGTAAGCAGTAGTCATATTTTTTTTTTAAGCTCGAAGGGAATTGAAGTACAATACCATGCCGACGCTAATAACACTACTAATAAATTTATTAGTCCACGATTTCAATTTTTTGTTTGATTTTAGGCTTTTCTTGGAAATAAGTTCCGTTGGTCCCGCAACTACAATTTTTTTAGATTTTTGGCAAGGCCAAAATTCGTTTTCCAAAATTCTACTTTAATTTTTAAAAACATTATTTTCTGTGAAAACTGAAAATTTTTAATTTTAAAACCAAAATTTTGACCCACTGCCGATTTTAAATATGACATTAAGGTCGTGCCTCGTGCGCACAAAAAATATTTTTATGGATTTTTTTATGCACGCTAAACAAATATGTATAGGTTTTGGAGATGGTAATCTGAAAATCTCACATCTTTCGAAGTTTAAAGACAGTTTTTAGAGACAGTTTGAACTGATTTTTTTTTTCATATCTGATGTTTCAGAAAAATACTGATTAAGAGGAGGTTATTTTTCATCTTAACTGATCAAAAATTATGATAGTTAGAATTTTCTTAAATTCATTATTAGCTTAGCTCTAATTTTAGACAAAAGTTTTTAGTTTCCACTGTTTTTTTTTTCTCATTGAAGCACAAACGGATTGACCGTAGATTAAAATAAAATGCACGACTGGATCGCACGTACTTGCTCTTATGTTCAAGTTGCTTGAAACTTTAGAACTTTTAAAATATGCAATTCACTATAGAACAAATATATAAATAGTACAAAAAATATAGAAAAATACATAAAAAGCGTTTGAATCGTTCTCTAAATTGTATAAGCAACTAGTAAAAAAAACTTAGTGCTCAAAACCAAGTATGCCATTTTATTACTTGGAAAAATAGGAATACAAGCAAAAAAAATTAAAAATCGTCGGAGCGGTTTTCTTAAAAACTAATTTTGTATGTATAAAATTTTAGTTATATTTTTAAAACAAAATTTTGGGATGCCAGTTTTGAGTATTTATACATTTACAAAATTATTTTCAAAAAAATTCATCAATATAATATTTCTTAAACAATCCAAAATTTATTGAAATTTTAAAGGAGCTTTTGTATAAAAACATTTATTGAAATAGGTTGAGCCGTTAAAGAGAAAACCGAAAATCAAAAAACCGTTATATAGCAGGTACCGTTCATCATCATCGTGTCCTGTAACCCCGGCTGTGGCATAGGGCGTCAATAAAACGTCTCCATCCTTCACGGTCTGCTGCAAGGTACTTTAGCTGTGGCCACGTCTTTCTCTGGGATTCTGCTTCCACTAAGACAGTTGATTTCCATGTTGTTCTTGGTCTTCCAACCCGCCGTGCACCCTGAGGATTCCAATCAAAGGACTGCTTTGCAATTTCATCGTTTGGTTTCCTCAGTGTGTGACCAATCCAACGCCATTTACGCTGTCTTATGTCAACGTCCAGCCGCTCTTGACTTGTCCTGCGCCACAATTCCTCATTTGATATTATTTGTGGCCAGCGAATCTTTAGGATGTGGCGAAGACAGCGATTCACAAAAGCCTGCATTTTCTTCGAAATAGTAAACTTTCCAGGTTTCACAAGCATATAAAAGCACGGATTTGACATTGGATTCGAAGAATCTCAACTTAGTGCGTAAGGAGATTTGACTTGATTCCAAATTGGGGACAGGGTACCGAAGGCAGCACGAGCTTTATTCATTCTACTTTTAACGTCCAGATCCGTACCACCGTTTGCAGAAAAAATACTGCCAAGGTAGTTGAACTGTTCCACTACTTCAACTGGCGTCTCCTGTAGAATAATACGCTGCTGTGTGGAGCGGCCTGGGAGCATTATTTTTGTCTTTTTGCTGTTTATTCTTAGACCACTCGACTCTCCCTTCACTTGCAGCGTTTGGCACATCCCGTTCAGCCCACTGATGTTATTTGCCAGTAGACATATGTCATCGGCATAGTCTAAATGACTGAGCCTTTCGAACGGTCTCCACTGAATGCCCTGTCGCTCAGCTGTACCAACACTGGTCGTCAATACGTCGTCCATCGCCAGCAGGAAGGGAATTGGCGATAAAACATCCCCTTGTCTCACACCCTGTTGCACTACGATGGAGTCGGATAGCTGACCATTGTGCATAACAAAACACCTTGCGTTGTTGTAGGACTCTTTAATAATGGCAACAATTTTTGGTGGAATTCCTCTACCAAGCAACGATCTCCATATACATTCTCGGTTGACTCGATCAAAGGCCTTCTCAAAATCCACGAACATGAGGTTAAGCGGTGATTGAAATTCCATCGACTGCTCGAGGACGATACGCAGAGTGTTGATATGGTCGACACACGATCGACCACTGCGGAAGCCAGCTAGATGCCTCTTGAGTGTAGACTCGATTCTATCCTTTATTCGCTCGAGAATGATGGTTGCCATTAGTTTTGGGAAAACGGACAAAACGGTGATACCACGCCAATTGTTGCAATTCTTTAAGTCACCTTTCTTTGGCAACTTAACAATCACACCATCCTTCCAGTCCCTGGGATATCTCTCGTTTTCCCAAATGCTTTGTATCAACGGATGTAAAATACTAGCCGCTGTTACGGGATCGGCTTTCAGGAATTCAGCTGGTATTCCGTCCAGTCCAGCTGCCTTGTTGTTTTTGAGGAGATTTATTGCTGTATGGATTTCCGATTCTGACGGGGGTTCGATGTCAATACCCCTATAGGATCTGCGTATCTCGTTTAGTTGGGTCACTTCAGCACTCTGCTCAACTGAATCCTCAAAAGCAAGTACCGTTAATGAATGTTTTTGGCACATTTTTTGAATACCAAAAAGTACACCATATATACAATAATACACAGATTTTTGGTATAAAAATCGTTGAAACTATTTTCAAGTTAAATTAGCTTTTTCTTAACAGTTTTATGGCAAGTACCGTTATTTTTGGAGCTAAAAAAATTTTCGATTTCCCCTCTGGAGAATTAAAAAAAACTTTAAGTTCAAAATTTGAAGAATATCGCTTCAGTGGTTTTGGCTGTAGGTTGAGGTACAGACAGACAGATACAATACAAAGGGGGTAAAATTCAGTTTTTTTCTTAATATCTCGAAAACTATCAGTTTTTGGAAAAAATTGAAGGTACAAATTGTAGCTTATGTAATTGTACACAAAAAATATTAACATATTTTTTTCATACAGTTAATAGATTCAAAGAAAATCGTGCAGGAACTTCGTGGTTGAGAAAATTTTGTAAAAAAAATATTGAAATTTCATTAATCGATGGGCTAAATTTTGTGTACAATTTGTGGTTGGCTACATCTCCTCATTATAAAACCAAATTTTTGGAGTGGCCGGGGTAAGGGGAAGGCCACCATCATGAAAAGAAACGTGATTTGGAATTTATGCAACAACTTCATAGAATTTCATTAAACAACAAAATCATGAAAGAATAACATTTATTCAATAAAATTATGTATCTAAAAAATGAGCTATTAACAAACTCTGTAGGTTAATTAATATTGAAGTTATAGCATGTGTCAAAGTAATACTTGTGGTTTTGTACTGTAAAAGGAATAAAATACAGTTATTTCCAAATATCTCAACAAATATAACTTTTTTCAAAATATTAATTAATTTATATTGATGCTGTGATGGAAGCCCTTCCTCACCTACAATATTTACGTGGGATATTATAAGGCTTCCCCAAGCCGAATATTAATGCTGGCTAAAGAGCCGATCTGATTAATTAAATAAAAGACGATTAATTTCAGCTGAAGAGCCGATTATAATTGCAATACTTCCAAAACGAAAGTGATTTTATTTGATCAAAACTTAGCCTATTTATACACAAATAATTTCCAATAATTTCTTACACACTAAGAAGATTCCAGGTTCGTCTCCTGGCAAGATCGCCATGTGATGGAAGCCCTTCCTCACCTACAATATTTACGTGGGATATTATAAGGCTTCCCCAAGCCGAATATTAATGCTGGCTAAAGAGCCGATCTGATTAATTAAATAAAAGACGATTAATTTCAGCTGAAGAGCCGATTATAATTGCAATACTTCCAAAACGAAAGTGATTTTATTTGATCAAAACTTAGCCTATTTATACACAAATAATTTCCAATAATTTCTTACACACTAAGAACTTAAGTATACATTATACATACCATCATAATTCTTAATAATTAATAAATGAATATAGATACATATCACATTGTACGACACCTTTTTGTCGTGTCATCAAATTCATTCATACCCATTGGATGACCTATATAGATATTATGCATGCACAAGCAATGCATATCATAGCGGGACATTGAACCAAAACAAAAAGTAATTCGAAGCGTCATATGGCATTGAGTATATTTGAATCTAAAGACGAAATGCAGGTCTGTTCATTGGCCGCGGATGCAGACGGAGCATATAATGTTACTTCAAGTTTTATTACTAAAGCCAATGACCGAATGGAATGACGCTTTGTTTTGATTCCATGTACCGGTAGTGTATGAGCACTACATCCTAACTCTCTTAGAGAAAAAAAAAATTTTTGTTTAAAAAAATTTTTTTTTTTTTTTGTGTTTATTATTTTTTTAATCTATTATTGTGTACTTCTTTGATTTCGTTATTTATATTTATTTTACTATTTACACCCTTTAATTCTACAACTTCATATGGCCCTTTGTATGGGTTGTCTAATTTTTTCTTATTTCCTACTTTTAAATATACCTTATCTCCTACCTTTAATTGTAATGGGTTTGCATTCTTATCTACTAATTCCTTTCTTTCTATTTTGGCTCTCTCTAATAATTTCTTAGCTATTACTCTCATTTGGTTTAATCTAAATTTTAATTCTAAGCTGTAATCGTCAATATTGTATATAGGCTTTGTTACATTATCAACTGGATCCTCTGGAAGTTTAACTAATTTTCCATAGACTAACTCGAATGGTGAAATACCTATGCTAGAGTGTGGTGTTGTATTATAACTAAAAACAAAATATGGAATCCATTCATGCCAATTATCTTCTTTTGCAAAGGCAATAAGATATTCATTCAGCACTCTATGGTTCCGTTCTATAGAACCTAATGTTTCATGGTGATAAGGTGTTGATGTTATATGCTTTATCCCAAATGATATATAAATATTTTTCATCACTTCATTTATAAATTCTGTTCCCATATCTGTTTTTAATGTTTTGAAACTACCGTGTCTAAGAATGAAATTATCTACTAAGGCTTTTGCCACTGTGCTTGCATCTTTGCTTTTAATGGGTATAGCTTCTACATACTTGGTTAATTCGCATTGTAGCGTAAGTATGTATCTAAAATCATTCGACGGCCTTAATGGTCCTACAGTATCTGCTGTTACTACTTCAAAACTTGTAGTTGGTGTCTCTGTCAAGACTAATTTTTCTTTCGTGTTTCTAATTTGTTTGCTTTGTGCACATGTAGTACATTCATTAACGTATTTCTTAACCATTTTGTTTAGATTTTTCCAACAATACCTTTGTTTAATTTTATTTATAGTTCTTTTTATGCCTGAGTGCCCACCGGCATGTGGTGTATTATGAAAATTCTCTATTATCTTTTCTTTCTCTTTGTCATCAATAACTCTTATTGGAGGATTATATATTAATATTTTTAATTGTGCATTTTCTTCAACTTTTCGTTGTAATTTATTATATACTTTTTTAAATTCATCTATACTTATGTGCTCAAAGATTGTATCATTATTTGGAATTGCTAATTGTTTTATGTTCTCTTTATTCATTCTAAATATCAGCTTCTCCAAGATAAGACCTAAGTCGAGACTCGGATTATCACTGTATTCTATTATTACATTTTTATTATTTACATGAACTTGCGTACAAGCTTCTCCTGAATCAAACCTTAGTTTAGATGAGGATTTTCGCTGGTATACGTCATGTTTTTGTAGCACTTTAATAAACTTTAATTTTCTTAAATTTTTTACTTCTTTCAGAGAACCACATTCCCAAGTGTATATAGGTGGATTATTTACTGTTAATTCTATATTTGTTATTTTCTTTCTATTTATCCTTTCATTTTCTATTTTGGCTGACTTTGATCTTGTCATTATATTTACTTTTGAAGTTGGAATCATTTCCTTTAGTATTTCTGAATCAAGCTTTATTCGTGATAATGCATCTGCATTTGTATTCATGGAACCCTGTTTATAAATGATGTCAAAAGTATAATCTGCTAGATCTAGTCTTATTCTTGTCAATTTTGATGATGGGTTTTTGTGTGTAAAGAGACTCACTAATGGTCTGTGATCTGTTACTACAGTAAATTTCTTTCCATATAGATATGGCCTAAAGTAATTTATAGCCCAATGAATTCCAAGTAGTTCTTTTTCAATTATTGGTTTATTGACTTCATGCTTAGTCAAACTTCTGCTGGCATAAGAAATTGGAAGATCCTTACCTATATCACCTTGTGACAATACTGCTCCCAGTGCAGTGTTAGAAGCATCAGTTGTCACTATAAATGTTTCTTCATAATTTGGATATTTTAGGATAGGAGGAGTAATTAGCTTATTTTTTAATGAAGTAAAGGCATCTTCGCATTCTTTTGTCCACAAAAATACAGCTCCTTTTTTTGACAAAGTATTCAGGGGTCTAGCTATTGATGCAAAATTTTTAATGAACCTTCTATAATAATTGCAGAATGCTACAAACCTCTTCACTTCTTCCGCATTAATTGGTGTCGGATAATTAGTAATGGTTTCGTACTTTCTAGGATCTGGTTTTATTCCTTCATTTGTTATTAAATGTCCTAGATACGTAACTTCTGTTTGTAGCCAATTACATTTTTTGGGATTTAGTTTGAGGTTATATTTTCTAAGTCTTTGGAGAACTTTTGTAAGATTATCATTGTGATGGAGTAGACTGCAGCCAAATATGATGATGTCATCAACATATAAGAATGCTTCTGTACTAAGTCCTGCTAGAGCTACGGATAACATTCGCTGAAAGCTGTTAGTTGAAATTTTCAGTCCAAAAGGTAATCTTTTAAAATGAAAGTGACCACGAAGTGTGGAAAATGCTGTTTTTGATTTAGATTCTTCATCTAATTCTATTTGATGGAAGGAGCTAGTTAAATCTAAAGTGGAAAAATATTTAGCTCTGCCTAGTGTGTCTAAAACGTCATCTAGTCTCGTTAGAGGAAATTTATCATCTATTATTTTTTTATTCAACTGACGAAAATCTACCACTAGACGCCATTTCTTTTCTCCTTGTGAATCTTTCTTTGGAACAACCAACAATGGTGAGTTGAATGGACTTACTGAGGCTTCGATTATGTTATTCTTAAGAAGTTCATCTACTTGCTCATTAATTTCCTTTTGTTGTGTTTGTGGAAGTCTATAATTTTTAATGTAGACAGGATTGTTATCTGCCATAGAGATTTTTTGTTTATAAAAATTATTTACTGTTAAAGTGTCCCCATCCAAATGAAAGCAATCAGCATATTCTTCATATATTTTCAAAATGGATTGTTTGGCTCTATTATCTGATATATTTATATTTAGTTCTTTTAATAATCTCTCATACTGGTTTCCTTTTTTATTTTTCTCATAGTTCTTCTTTAAATCAATTACATGGAAATGACGAAGGGGGGTTACATTAGGTTTAAAAGAATTTATTACTACGTCCTGTTCCAATGTGTTCAAAAATGCAACTTGTGCAATACCTTTTGCCGGAATGATTGAATTTGCGATAAATATTCCTTTTTGTATTTCTTGATTTAGAACAATGCTGTCCTCTTCAATTTCAATATTCATTGGATGGAGTGTTTGTGTTCGTGCAGGCAAAATAATATTTTGTGACTTAGGAAGCTGTGTTAACATTGGGAGAATGAACTCATCATTTTTTATTAAAATTGATAGAGTAAAGTTTTCATAATCTATTTTACAATTATTCTTTATAAGAAAATCTCTACCCAGAATACCATCAGTATTAATTGGAAAATTGTCATCTACTATCTGAAATTTTTGTTCAATATCTTTATTTTCGATTTTTATTTCTCCTTTAACAGAACCTAAGGAATATGTTTCTGAGTCTGTGACTCCTTTAATTGTTATTTTATCTGCGGTATCTATTTGATTTTCTGAATTTAGACTACTTCTTTTTAGGATTGAGATATCTGCACCTGTATCTATCAATAGTTTTTGGTTTCCAAAAGTTATGCTAGATTGAACTAATATTAAGTTAGTTAATTGGAGATTTACGTTTAGGATTGCCTTTACTGTATGTTTTCTAAAATCTGTTCCGAGTCTCTCTGGGCTTCGGAGACTCCTTGGTTGTTTTCCGAACCTTCAACATAGTTTATTCTTCTTTGGGTTTGTGCATTATAGTTCGTGTTATTATATCTATTATTGTTGAACCTGCTGTTATTGTTATATCTGTTGTTGTTATGGTATCTCATATTGTTACTATTGCTGTTGTTACTGCTAGTGATATTGTTATTGTAATTGTTCCTTGCGTTATTGTTTTGATATCCTCTATTGAATCTAATATTATTGTTTCTATTGAAATTTTGATACCTTCCCCTGTAGCTATTCGTCCTGAAATGGCTAATCTGCGCAAAATTATTCGACGAATCTATCTCTGTAGCTAAATCTATTGCTTCATTGAGTGTTTTTGGCCTAGCTGAAAAAACTGTTGATTTTGTTGTCCCTTCTAAACCATTCTTAAAGGCATTTAAACCTAATTGATCATTTATTTTGCATATTACTTCCCTACTTTCATCTCCTTGTTCTAATAATTGTAGTGAATTAAGTTCTGCAACTAGCTTTTCAACTTTTGTTGCGAAATCTGCTGTTGCACTCGAGTTTTGTTGTATTGTGGATAATTCTGAAATAACTTGGAGAGTATTTTTTTTTGCTTCTAAAAAGTTGACAAAAGGTTTCCTTCAGTTGCTTAAATGTTTTGGGCTGTTGTACAGTTATTAATTTGTTCCTGACTTTTTCATTCAACTTTGTTCCTAGGACAAACTTTATCAGTTTTTCTTTCTCACTTGCCTCACTAAGACTTAAGTCAACATATTCTACTAAATTTAGGAAATTAGTTAATTTTTCTACTTCTCCTCCAAATTCTGGAATAATTTTTATACTCGAAATGATGTCAAACTTTGCCATCTTGTAGTTTAAATTTTCTAAACCTTCGCTAATTTCTTTTAAATTTTCCTCAATATCTTTTTCTTCTAATAGTTTTGTTTTACTGTTTAGTATTTCCTTTAATCTTTCTAACAAATTATCTATAACTGTCTTCAAAGCGAGCTGTTATGAGTCTTTAGCGGATTTTTCATATTTTTCATTGAAATCATCTTCCAATTTTTGGATCTCCGTTTTTTTTTCAAGTATATAATTGGCTGTATAAACTCTGTTTGGAGTTTTATTGAAATTTTCAATTATATGTTTTAAGGTTTTAATTATTATTAACATATTTACTTTAGGTATACATTTTTTTTTTTTTTTTTTTTTTTTTTTTTTTTTTACACAAACATTAAATTTATTTAAATGTTTTCTTTTATTTTAAAATATATATATTTTTTTTTTTTTTTTTTTTTATACAGTCAGATTTTTTACTTCCTTAGTTACAATTTTTTGGACTTTTTTGTTAAAAAAAATGTTTACAAATTTTAAAGCAAAGGTATACTATTAATATTATCAAAATGATTATTACCATATCTATGATAAGAAGATTTGAGTTTAACATGTTATTGTTATTATTACTGTTATTATTTGTCACTATGACCTCTTCTTTTGATGACTTTCCTCCCATTGTGAAAGAAAATTTAAAATTTACATAAATTAGTTTTTTTTTTTATATTCGCTTGCCTCTGCAAGTTTTTGGCTTGTTCCAGGAATCTTTTCTTTTGATCCCCTCTGGCCAAACCAGCCAACCTGTATAGGTTGCCAATTTCTTGTCTCAGCTTGACTTTTGCTCCGGCTCGTTTTCTTTTCTGTTCTTGTTGTTTCTGTTCCTCAGGTTGATTGGTATATTTGTTCTGACGTTTTTTGTACTCCTCTATCGTCAACGGCTTCGGACCTGCCGTTTTTGGTGTTGGAATGTACTCCGGTATTTCTTCTCCGGGATTACCTGGGTTGTATGGGCTGTTATATGGGCTGTTAAGTTGTTCGAATAGATTATCTAGTTCGTTTTTATTATAATTGTTGGACATTATAATATTGGTTATTTTGGCAAGATCGCCATGTGATGGAAGCCCTTCCTCACCTACAATATTTACGTGGGATATTATAAGGCTTCCCCAAGCCGAATATTAATGCTGGCTAAAGAGCCGATCTGATTAATTAAATAAAAGACGATTAATTTCAGCTGAAGAGCCGATTATAATTGCAATACTTCCAAAACGAAAGTGATTTTATTTGATCAAAACTTAGCCTATTTATACACAAATAATTTCCAATAATTTCTTACACACTAAGAACTTAAGTATACATTATACATACCATCATAATTCTTAATAATTAATAAATGAATATAGATACATATCACATTGTGCGACACCTTTTTGTCGTGTCATCAAATTCATTCATACCCATTGGATGACCTATATAGATATTATGCATGCACAAGCAATGCATATCATAGCGGGACATTGAACCAAAACAAAAAGTAATTCGAAGCGTCATATGGCATTGAGTATATTTGAATCTAAAGACGAAATGCAGTTCTGTTCATTGGCCGCGGATGCAGACGGAGCATATAATGTTACTTCAAGTTTTATTACTAAAGCCAATGACCGAATGGAATGACGCTTTGTTTTGATTCCATGTACCGGTAGTGTATGAGCACTACAATGCTCATAAAATTCTACATACAAAATATTGCGACAGTTTTTTTCGTAGGAGCAACAGAACAGAAAATCGCCGGCCGGTTCTCGATTTTAGAAAACTTTTTCAGGTGTTCAATATGCAATGAAGTGAAGACCAAAGATTGGTTGGCCTTCGAGATATAAGAGAAAAATATTGTTGAATAATGTTTGTGGCCTTTTTTCTACAAAAAAAAACTGTTAATTACTTTTTTACAAGTTTGAACTAGTATGAAGAGTGGAATTATCGCAATGCCCATATCAATGTTTGTTCTTAAGATACTTGAGACTAAAAAATGTTCAATAATTTTTGGTACGAAAAGTTTCTTGTATTTTTTCGCTTAAAAAACAACTGTTTGTTGATTTTTTTAGCAAAACATATGAATTATTAATTGTATATAGAATTAAATGTACCCGAAGTCCATATAGTCCAGTCAATTTGAGCTCAAAAAGGCTCTTTGCGAACAAATTTTGGGGTAGTTTTGATTTTTTTTCCTCCTTTAATTTTTTCGGGATGCTGAATCCGGATCTGAGGCTTGCCAACAAAATTTCGTGACGTAATATAGAAAAAAATGCAAAAAATTATGCAAAAATGCGTTTTTTGGGAGTTTTTCATAAATGGCTCGAAAACTACCGACTTTATTCGAAAATTGCATCAAAGTATCATTGAAAGTATACTCAATTTCAAATAAATCTCTATTTAAGGTTTTTTTTGCGACAACCCATTTGGACTCAGGCGCTAGTATAAAATTGACGTATTTTTACTGTTTTCGGAAATCCACCCGAAAGCACTAAGAAATTACTTTGTGTGACAAAATTAGAATTTTTGACTGTAACATGAACCAAGATATACTTTTCTGATGGTCTTTGATGCACTGAGTTCGTAATTGCAACCAAGGACCAAAACCAGTCCATACAAATAGCTTTGTTCTAATAGTGTTTTTGTGACGGTTAAATTTTGACCTGTGTTACGGAAAATACGATTTCAAAAATTAATTTTTGCTTGAAAAGGACCATAATTTTGTTAAAAGTGGTTGTATCATTTTAGTTTTATTTTTATTAGATTCAGCGTTGAAAAATACCCTTAAATCATATACCATACTTTGTGTATATACCTCAATTACACCAAATCGGAATATTGGCTCAAATCTTCCACCTTCTTCCCAGATTTTCCCTCTCTGTAATAAAAAAGCCCCCGGAACAAATATATTTATGTGGACTATTTTGATTCCTGGTTGCCATGACAAATTCAATATTTTTGGCAAGTTTCATTAGTGCAAGAGTTTTTTCGTGGGTGTTATGGTCAACATTTTACACTTGCCCCTCCCCCTTAACAAAACACCCTTTCACCATGGACATTTTTAGGGACTCTCTTGATTCATAGTTCGTATGACAAGTGGAACATTTATTCCAAGTTTCATAAGCATACCTTTTTTTCAAAGGGTTTTTGGTAATATTTTACCTGTTGTAACTGTAAAAAAGTCATCATTACTTAAAAAGTACTATAACTATTTTTTGGGTGGCTGTACACGGCACAGGCTATTTTCAACCCCCCTCTTACTTCTGTACCAATAAAGTCAGAAACTTCAAATTCGGAGTATTTGCTGAACTGATCAAACACAGGTGGCTCACCAAATTTCAACTCTTTAGCATTAGTAGTTCCCAAGACATAGGACTTCAAAAATCGCAAAAACCGTAACCGACTGACTCACTGACTAACTGACTCACTGACTCACTGACTCACTGACTCACTGACTCACTTACTCACTGACTCACTGACAGATCATCAAAATTATGGAGCACTTCCCGACATCGTAGAAACTTGAAATTTCGCACAACGGTAGGCCTTGTGGTACAAACAAAGGAAAAAATCGAAAATCTGCAATTTTCTATTCAGGGGGCGTGGAATCCACCCACTTTCTTAAATATTCTATAAATTATATGGAGCCTTTCCGATTGTTGTAGAACGATGAAAATTGGTAGGTCGGTTTGCCTTGAAGTACTTAGAAGAAAAAATCGAAAAATTGGGAGTTTCAGTTCAGGGGGCATGGCATCGACCCTAATTCTTAAAAATTCTTATAAACTATATGAAGCACTTCCGATTGTTGTAGAACGATGAAAGTTGGTAGGTCGGTAGGATTTAAAATACTTAGAAAGAAAAATTTGAAAAATTGGAATTTTGCATTCAGGGGGCGTGGCATCCACCCACATTCTTAAAAATTCTTATAATTATATGGAGCACTTCCGATTGTTGTAGAACGATGAAAATTGGTAGGTCGGTAGGACTTGAAGTCTTAGAAAGGAAAAAAATCGAAAATTAGGAATTGTCCATTCAGGGGTGCGGGGGTGCCATCCACCCACTTTATCAGAATTGCTATTATTTGTATGGAGCACTTTCGGTTGTCATAGAATTATGAAACTTTGTAGAGCGGTAAGGGCTTGACTTTCACCTGGCAAAATAAATCTTTGCAAAAAGGAGTGAAATCACAACAAAAACATAAATGTTAAAAAAGGAGCCAAGTTCTTATGTGTACAAGAAAGTTGTGCGTAAAAAGTCAGCCAAAAAAAGTAATGAGATCTAAAATATGTACCAAGTTTTAAGTTCATGAAGTTTAATATCAAATATCTTAAGTATCTAGAGTAATATCGAAACAATTCCAAATCATGACAGAAATTTGGTAATTAATGATTACTGATTAAAATTTGGTGGATTTACTTGGCAAGTTTTCTCTTTAATACTTACTTAATCACAAATTTAAAATGTATGAAAACTTGACCAGTGAACCCACCAAATTTTAATCAGTAATCATTAATTACCAAATTTCTGTCATGATTTGGAATTGTTTCGATATTACTCTACTTAAGATATTTGATATTAAACTTCATGAACTTAAAACTTGGTATATATTTTAGATCTCATTACTTTTTTTGGCTGACTCTTTACGCACAAGTTTCTTGTACACATAAGAACTTGGCTCCTTTTTTAACATTTATGTTTTTGTTGTGATAAGGTTTACTCAAACAAATATTTTAGTTTGATAGACCTCCAAATTCTTCCCGTCTGGACCTCTTCAAATGCATCTACACAAAAAGCCAATGCGGGGATTTTGGGGGACTTTGGATATGTTATAGAGGTTGCAATTCTGCGAAGATTCCAATTTTAATATTTCATGAATAAATTTTTTCAACCTCGGAATCCATTTTTCCCGGCCTAAAGCCTTGATTATAAATTATCCAGGTTAGACCAATTTCTAGGACTTGTTGACCTTTTCTGGACCAATTAGTACTAACCAAACAGATGGCAATTTCCCATATCGTTGTCGTTCTATAAAAACTCCATAAGTCCATTTCTTTCGAAACTGGGAAACCTCTCGTGAAAACGTGAATACTTATATTTTTTAAAATATAACCTATTTTAGATCTGTATAAAAGGTCTCTAAATCTTAAATTGGTCCATTTATAAATTAAAAAATTCTCAAAATCAAACATTTTCAAATTCTGGTTGGTACAAATCCATAAAAGGTTCCGATGTCTCAAAATAAATAAAAATGGACTTATGGAGTTTTCACTGAACGACGACGATATATGAGATGCCAAAGGTCCTGAGCCATGAGAATTGCCTTGGAAATTCACAAAAAAGAAAAGACACACTTTGTCAGAATGACATTGACCATGATCAGCTCCAAGTCTGTATTGCAGCTTCACTTCTCAATTACCTATATTGTATTCCGCCATCAAGTAAACTTATTTTTTTATGAATGACATCCAAGCTTCTATTTTGGGAGTCATAACTCTTATGTGTAATGTAGGTACATAATCTCAAATTATAAAGGCTTAAAAATAAAACACATTTCAGAATCGTTTTAGAACCCACTCTACCTACTTAGGATGCAGTTTCTTTACACACACTGTTCTAATGGTTTTTAAATAACACAAAACTTCTTTTTTTAATGTGATTATTGATGCTATAGCAGGTCATCCCTGCTGACAATCTACAAAAACTAAAAAGAAAGCATTTTAAATACGGAAACTTTTTTTTACCCAAAGAAGGATGTTGCCGTTTATTATAAAAGCAATTAACATCGGGGAATAGTTAAAAGCGACTTGATGTTTTAATTGTACAATGTACCTGCATTTACTCTTGGATGACATTGCCAACGGGAAGGGTGAAAGGAAACTGTGTTTAACCACGCAAAGGTGCAACTTGCACCACGATTTTAAAGTGAAATTCCCAGGAAGAGTGCCCTCCTTTTGGCCATCCTAATGTTTTCAATCCAATGATCAGGTTGGCAAAGTCGCTCCCTGATGTAGTTTCCCTGTTGGCTTCTAGGATACAACAAGTGTACTCACACTCGTTTTATACTATGAACATCACCATCAGGATCCAGGTTTTTACTTGATTTTTGTTTTCTATTCCTTATTTTTTTTTTATTGTTTTCCGTTTCAGTTTCATCCCAAAGGAAAACAGTTCACATTCCATGTGCAAACATCTTGCAATTAGGATCTCTGAACTTGTCATGCTCCTTAATTTCTGTTCTTCACATTGGGAATTTATTTAAACTGGAATACTGATGAAATGCATTTTGAAACTATGTCGTTTAGTTAAGAAGGTCCTTGTTATATAAGAGAATATGTATTGTATAATGAATAAGTAGGTATCTACATTAAGAATTTAAATGTTGGCAGCTGCACAATGTACCTATGTTCATCTACTATTTAGTTTTTTTTAGAGTTTATGTTTTAAGATAAATAGGTTTTACCTTATTGCGGCCGTCTTTTTAAAGTTGAATTATTAAAATAAAGCGCTTTCCAATAGAACAGGGAAAATGTTTAGTACAAGGTAAATGCTAATAGGTTTTATAGGTTTTTAATCTTCCTCATTTTTAGTTTTATAGAAAAATTAATTTAGCATGTTACAGCCTAGTAAACTTTGAGTAAGACGCCACGCCCATGTGTACCGTGTGTTCCGTGTGTTCGTTGACTGGGATCTGGAGTAATTTTTGTAAAATTATTTGCAAACTCAACAATTTTGATTTTTTTAAAAAAGATTGTGGTATTTGCTAGGTCACAAATAAAAAACAACATAAAAAGCAAATGGTCCTTTAACTAGGAATTGCAAAATGATAAAAGTTGAATAAAACTTAAATAAAAGAAAATGATCCACCGGAATTTAAGAAACTTCACACAATAATTTATGAAAATTTCCCTTGGACAAAATGTCCTTTCTTCTTAACTTTTAAGGTGTTTCTTACACCTGATCTTTAACAATATCGTTGTTTTATTTAGCTGGTATCATACATATTCAAAGTAGGTATTATTGCTATAATATTTCTTTGAACCATAATAGATAAAAGCAAGTCTACGTGATTCAATCTAACATTTTATTCTTTTTCTCTTTTTATGTTTTTTTTTCCGAATCTCTACAATAATTTTTGAATTCCTCTAATACAAAAAATACGATTATATGTCCTGCAACAATTATCGAGGCATATCCCTGCTTAACATCGCATACCTTTAAGATCCTATCCAACGTGCTGTAAGAGTGTCTTAAACCATAAATACAAATTTAGCTTCCGGTGCAGAAGATCAAATATAGACCAAATTTTCACCTTGAGGCAATTCCTTGAAAAGACTATAATAAATTTCAAGAATTGACTTCACCACTTTTTTATTGAATTCGAAACCACATATTATAACATTAACCGTCAGGAGCTCTATATAGCGATGGCTGAGTCTTGGATCCCGGGAAAACTTAGCCACTTACAAAACTTACTTACTTAAGGTGGCACTACACAGTCCAGGGTGTACCAGGGTCACAACCAACAAGCTTCTTAAAGCCGGGTCGGTTTCTAGCTAGCTGTCTCCAGTTGCGCACGCCAAGTTGGTTGCAGTCCTCTTTCGCTTGCATGCGCCACCTAGTACGCTGTCCTCCTCTATTGGCCGTCCAATGGGGTTGGATTTAAAGAGACTTTTCGGGCCAGATCATTGATGTCCATCCGTACTAAGTGACCCAGCCACCTCAGTCGTTGGCTTTTCTTATTTGTAGCTCGATCGGTGTCGCTGAACAGCCCGTACAGTTTATTGTTTTGTTGTTGTACCTTCTTCTCCATTCCCCATCTATACAGACGGGACCAAAAATCACTCGGAGAATTTTCTCTCAAAACAGCATAAATCGTTATCATCCACCGTTGACAGTGTCCATGCCTCCGCAGCATACATCAGGCCCGGGATAATAACCCAGCGGGAAATATCGTCCTCAATGAAATTTATTGCTGAAATAATCAATGAATTCACTTGCCAAATCATAAGAGAAACGACATGCAATGATTTAGTAGGTGAAGAGTAATGCAAAGTTTCCTCAGTTCGTAGCTTTGATTCCACTTTCTGCTTTGTGTTTATGAAACGACCCTTTATTTCGGTGAATTTAAAAGGGAAAAGTATGTGATGAAAAAGTTGTGGAAAAGTAATGTACAAGATCATCAGTTCATTGTTTGAATCCACTCATCTGCTTTGTAAAGTGTTCATGGCGAGAACAAAAAAAAAAAAAAACAAATGTGAGTGAAACTCATGGTGAATTGTAATCGATGATTCCAACGATGAATAGTAATGCACAAAGTAGTTTATAATTTTTTGGCAACTATAAATTCTCATTTTGTTGGATACAGTTCACAGTGACTTTCTTTAAAAAAGTCCATGTAACACGAACTGAAGTCAATAGAAATTGCGTTTGCCGTAACGCCAAATATTTTTGATTTGAAATGGAAACAACATTTTGGTTTGTTTTCATTTTAAAATAAAGGGTGCATTACCGATGGGATTTAGTAAACAATACAAATGGGAGGATTTTATTGATGAAAAAGAAACTACCACTAACCTGGTGATTTCATAACTGAATTTTCATTCGATTTTTCATCGAAATTATTGAACTGATGAATAAGCTAAATACCCGTATGTAGTGAATTCACAGATTAAGCAATCACCATGTTTTTCATCACCTGGGTCGGTGAATAAACAACTTCCATTGAAGTAGTGAATTCGTTAGTGAATTTTCATCGGAAAAGTGGCATGTGCTTCCCGCCAATGACACGCCCATGTTAAATTCATCAAAGGAATAAGCTGAAAAGTGGCAGGTACAGCTTCCATTCCTCAAGGAAAAAGCAGGTTTTTCCTCAATGAATTTTTTAATTTTTCCCGCTGGGAAGCGTCTTACACAAGGACAGTTTAGTTGCTCGAGAGAGGGCTTTACTTCTCAGTTACCTTCTTAGCCCAAAGAAACAGCCATTGGCAAGAGTAATCCTTCGTTTGATCTCAGCACTGGTATTGTTCGCTTTATAGCGGATCGTAGGTACACAAAGTCTCTGACCACCTCAAAACTATAGCTGTCTATAGTGACGTTCTGTTCTAGACGTCTATGTTGGGTGTCCTTTCTTGTTGACAGAATATATTTCGTTTTGCTTTCATTCACCGTTAACCCCATCTTCTTGGCTTAATTCCCAATACTCACCACTGACATCTCACTTTGTTCGTCCGATTATGTCAATGTCGTCAGCGTAAGCGAGTAATTGGACTGACTATTGAAAGATTGTGCCTGTTGACGTGAGAGTTCTGCACTATTCTTTCAAGAACGACGTTGAAGAAGTCGCATGACAGCACGTCGCGGTCGCCTTACCTAAAGCCTTCTTTGACATAAAAGGTTTTGGTGAGGTCTTTGCCGACCTCGATGAAGAAGCGTGCCTTCTCCATTGTCATCATGCACAAACGAACGAGTCTAAGCAGAGGGATGCCAAAACTAGATATTACTCTATATGCAGCTTGTCTCTAAAGATGCTGTCATACGATGCTTTGAAATCGATGAAAATGTGGTGAGTTTCGATTTAAAAGTCCTGGTTTTTGTTCAAGATCCGCCATAGTGCGGATATTTGGTCGATAGTGGATTATCCTGGTCTAAAGCCACACAGATATGGACCTTTGAGGATGTTGACGAATGGCTTCAGGCGTTCACAAAGTAGGGCAGAAAAGATTTTGTATGCGATGCTAAGGAGACTGATGCCTCTGTGGTTGTTGCAGTCCAGAGGATCACCTTTTCTTAGGTGATCAATGCTGAGGTTCTATTCATCGGACATGCTTTTTCTCTTTCTCTGGCCATATTTTGCAGATGAGTTGGTGTGTATTCCATACCAATTCACCGCCAATCGCTTTAAATAGCTCGGCCGCAAGGCCAACAGCTCCATTTGCTTTATTGGACTTAAGTTTAGATATAGCTATCTTCACTTCATCGAGATCGGTTCGACGGAATTGTTGACCTACGTCATCCAGGTTGAATGGTGCAATCTGCATGGTAGTGGAACTCGGTTCGTCATCGCCGTTGAACAATTTGCAGAAATGATTTTTCCATATCCTCATCACCGACTGCGATTCAACCACGATGTTCCTCTGATCATCCTTGTAGGCTTCGGTTTGAGCTGGGATTTTCTTTTTATTTTGTGGTAAAACTTCCTAACTTCATTTCTGCAATGGCATCCCTCTATTTCCTCTATCACCTGCTTCTCACTCATGCTATTTCTTATTCCTTCTGAAAAGCCGGTGTTCCTCTCTCCTCTTTTGCTCGTAGAGCTCGCTAGCAGCTCAGGTGCTTCTATGCAGCGCCGGTGATTTGTATGTATGTTTCTTTGATACATGTACTTGCCGGATGCCGGCATTCTTCGTCGAACCAGGGGTTTCGCTGTGGTGGTCGTGCGAGGTCCAGAACGGCAGAGACGGCATATCTTATGGCTTCCTGGCAATTCTTCGACTGGCAGCATAGGGAGGACTATTTAAGAGGACGCGGGAGATTCGATCGAAATAGGACCCGGAGAGTTCTTGCAATTGTAGCCGTCCAATGTCATATTTTACACTTACCTAACCATCGTGTAAATCGAATATGACCACCGAAAATAATACAAATTTTGAATAACGTTTTTTATGGGATTCTAATTTTTTCCTTTTTTTAGTGAAGCCTATTCAGTTCGAGTGAAAATGAAATTTCCACACAAAAGTGCCGGTTATTTCACAGCGATGGAATTCGCAACGAGAGGTGAGTACCCTAATTCGAGAGTGAAATATGAACGGACTCAGTATATATTTCATGACATGATTTTAATTTCTCAACGTAAGACCACATTGTCAATCAATTTATTTTGATCAAAGAAAAATTAAAAAAGATATGCGTACGCACTTTTTTTTTTATTAGATACTGCATAGTTTTCTTTGTGTATTTTATTGCTACCGACAGTCAAAAAATAACAATTTTTTTAATAAAATTCCAAGATTTTGTCAAATAACTATCATAAAATTCCATTTAGTTTTTTTCACACAAAGTGAGTATCAAAAATTCAAAACTTCGCGTAAAGAAGGATGAAATTTTCATAATGATAAATTCACGTGTGCTTTGAAGCGGTTTAAAATTTTCATTTCACATGAGGTGAGTACTAGGCTTAAGCGATAAAAAAAGAAATGTTGTCACCAACCAGGGGCGGACTGGGGGTCATAGGGCCTACCGGGACTTTTAGAAAAAGGGCCACAGAATACAATAACTATCAAAATGGTTAAAAATAAAAGTTGATATTTCAGACACTTCTCGAAAGTCATTTTTTATATTCATTGATTTTTTTATTAACATATTGTTTGATATATATTGGATTTAAGTATAAGGTATAGCTTTGAATTCTAAGGTAAGAATTTAATTATGTTGAAACAGTTTTTTTTAGTTTATGGCTGCGTCACCTGGCAGTAATTAATTTGAGTTTTTATTCAAGCAAGCATACAAAATTGCAAAGATGTTCTTGTGGGTCTCATGCAGTAATATTACATTCATTTTATGTCCTTAAGTGGGTGTGACTTTCAGTTTAGTCAAAACAAAATTACGCTAGTCAAAAAAACTATGGGAATTAAGGGAGATATGAAACAAAAAGTATTCTAAATGTTCATATTTCTAATTTTTAATAATTTGTTAGAAATAATTATTTTAAGCTACGGTTATTGTGCAATCACAAGAAATGAAACGCATTAAATATTTTCAAAAAATAAATTGGGGTTAGGTACGAGATCCCGAATGCCAAAATCCCGAAATGGCAAAAAATCCCGAATGCCAAAATCCCGGTAGACAAAATCCCGAATGGACTGAACCCCAAATGGCTAAAATCCCGAATGCCAGAATTCCCAATGCCATAATCCCGCATGCCAAAATCCCGAATGCTTAAATCCCAGTTGGCTTAGTACTTTTTTTGGTATTAAAAATCGCGCGCGTGACTGCCCAAGTAACATTTTTCCTCTCATAAAACTCTGCCAGATTCTTAGTAGATTATTTTATGGGAGTAAAATATTCTCTAGTAGTCTACTACAAGATTCTTATACGATAGTTATGAGCGTTAAACGGCCTAGTTACTAGAGGCAATTTTCTATCTCATAACAAGAGTAAAAGATTTTATATGAGATTTGATATTTCGTTAACAGATTTTTATTTTTATAACGCCAAAAAACTATTTATTTTTGTAAGAGTATTTATCTTATGAGGGAATCAATAATATTATGTTTGACTTGTACCTAATATGGACATTATTATTAGTTGTTTTTCACACAATTGGACCAAAATTTGATTGCGGTTGAAAATTTCCTAACTAATATTTACATTTCACCTCCAAAAAAAACAAAGCGCTTTCAAAATAATGCATTTTTCAATTATTTTTTTGTTATTTTTTCTTATCTTTTTTTTCTCATGTTCCCTTTTTTGGCAATAGAGTATCTTTACGCAGAACTTTGAACTCTCCCTATGTAAAATACTCAATATTTCATTTGTTCCCTTGATTATTATCATTTTTTTTTTAAATTGTTTGTTTTTGTTTTACAACCCAGACATTTTTTTATTGTGTGCATTTTGTTTTTATACTATTTTACTAAAAAGATCCTATAAAAGCTTTTTAGTAGATTTTTAGTAGAGTCTATCATAGCCGCCGCGCATAGCCGCTTTTAAGTGTTTTACTATGGGATTATAAGCATTACAATATGGTTAACAGAGATCAAATTTCATAATAAGATTATTATAAGACTTAAAGTTTATACACTCCTACTAAGGGAGAAAAAACTGATTTTATAATAGACTTAAGCGTTGGGAATTTGAATTTGAATTTGAAAAGAGACACAGTCTTATTATAAAATTACTATGAGAGTAATTAAAGTTTCATTACAAGATGTTAATTATTAAGTATTGCTATGGGATCTAAAAGAACCTTATGAGAGAGGATTTGTAGATTTCGGGAGCTTAACTCTGAAGAGTATGTTAGTTGGGTGTAGCCTTCAAAATATACATTTTGTAATGTTTTATAAGAATATTATTTATTTTCAATAAGTAGTTGGTCAGTTTTTTAAAAATTTACTTTTGAAAAATGTTTATCTACTATCAAATTGATAATTGGCAATCACAATAAGAGTGTGTAGCAACCCAAGCAGATGCTGAGAACAATGAATCGATGAGTGGAAGAACAGTACAAGTGCCAAATTAAAAATGTAAGGAAAACAGGCATAACTTCTTATTGCTCAGACAAAAAATAGATTTTTTGGTATGAAAATATAAAAAGGATTGCTCATGATTGAAAAGTTTAAAGTTTCATTTTTAAAAACATATGTTTAAGCCAATAACCAAGTTATTTTAATTTTTCTGCAATGGCACTTGTACTGTTCTTCCACTCACCGATAAATTATTTATGTCACAATCCCAAGATCAACTTGTCCAAGTAGGCGATGCGGGGTTTAGAACAAATAGATATTACGTGGAAATGGAACAAGAACATTGTCTTCTCATTATTTGTAAAGAGTAGACATACATACATATGTAGATTCGTTTGAATAAAACTTAAACTAAATAAAAGTTACGATTGGAAACTATTGTTTTTTTTTTTAATCATTAAAGAAGAATTATTCAATTAATGTAATATATCTCAAGACTTATAAGTGATTATTTATTTTAAAATTTTTTTTATAGACAATGTCATGATGCCAAGGCGAGCAGAAATCAAAAGCCATACAGAACAGTTTGATTTCTTTGAAATTACTGAATAGTTCTAAAAAGTATTGAAATTCGGGATTCAGTCCCAAATGTTTTCGGGATTTTGTCCATTCGGGATTTTGGGTTTTCGGGATTTTGGCATTCGGGATTTTGTACCCTTCCCAATAAATTGAAGTTGAATTTTCTCCAATTTTTTCTCGAGTGAATCAAATAGATTATTTAACTTTAATTTCACAATTTTTCATTGTAGCATCATTTTTCTGATTGAAATTTTTGATATTGAATGAAAAAATAAAGGCTGGTGCTTTTGATCACCAATATCTCAGCAGTTTCAAAAATTTAAATTAAATAGGGTACTTTTAGAATTATTTCTCCAGTAACAGTAGCTGTGACTAATAAAAATTACAAATAAATATTTTAGTAATCCGTTTGCAAATTATTGAACAATCCTAATCTTAGGGCAAGTATGTTCACACCTCGTCAACTTTAATCAATGATTATTCTAGTTGATTATCATTGAATGCGTTTGTTCAGCCAAATTTTGAACAGAAAATCTATAATTTGAGCACTTTATTTGAGAAATCACTAATTCGCTGATTCTGTTTGATAAGTAGAATTTAATCAAAGTTTTCCTGAAATTTCTATTGCTCATCATTTGTTAAGACGATGTGCTTTTTAGCAAAGGCCTTCGATAAAATTAATGTAGTACCTCGTAGCATGATGGTTAGTGCGTAGGACTGTCATGCCGAAGGTGTGGGTTCGATTCCCAACCGTGCCACCTAAAAACAGAAATGTTTTATTCGAAGTACTGCCTCTTGCGAGGAACTGACAAATCCTCCAAGAGTATACTTGTCATGAAAAAGTGCTTCTCAATTAGCCGTTCGGACTCGGCAAAAAACTGTAGGTCCCCTCCATTCCTGCCAAACAAAACTCGCACACAGGAATGGTTGAGAGTTGTAAGTCACTAGGCCCTGGTTCTCCACGAGCTGTTGCGCCACCCAATTTATTTATTTATTAGATAAAATTAATAGAAAAACCACAACTTGGACAAAATTTTATCACTAGGTATCAAGAAATGCCACACCGAAAAAAAAACGTTGGTAAAATCAACCAATATCCTTGGTTGATCTTGCGTCAACCACGCATCTTGGTCAATTTGACTATGCTTGCGTTGTCAATCTTTTTATCAAAACTTTACGATGTTCGTGATCGATTTCGGGTTTGAACAAACACTTCGCATTTTAAAGTGGTTGTAAACGTGTTAAGAAAAATGATCACGTTTCTAGGTACGCCAATATTTTTCGTGATCACGAACATATTTTTCCGGATTATATGTCAACTATAAACATTTTTAACGAACAATGCTTTGTATTAAGCTGAATATTCATTGGGGTACAATTTATGCTTTTACGTGATAGAATAATCAGTTTCGTTGTTAATCGAACACGGCAGTTTGGAAATATTTGTTGCGCTTGAACTAAAATTAATATGTTTCAATGACTATGTTTGTGATTGGCTAATCATTTTCATTGTTAGCCAAGCAGGAAAATCTTCTAAAATATTTGTGTTTGAAGTTAAATTTCCGTGCTTAGATAACTATGTTTGTGTTTGGCTTAAAATAACAGTGTTGTTATATATATACATTCGTGGTTGGTTTATCATTTTCGTTGTTAAGCAAGCAGGAACATTTTGTAAAATATTTGTGATTAGAGTTAAATGTCCGTGCTCAGATAACCATAATTCTGTTAAGCTAAACATAACCGTGTAGTAATTTATATACATTCATGATCGGCTGATCACTTTTGTCCGGTGAAATATTTGTGCTTCAACATAAATGTCCATGCTCACATAAGTATACTTGATGTTCCGCTTACTATTATCCTTGTTAATATACTATCATTTGTGATTGAATCATAATGACGTGTTCTCTCCATTATTTTGAATACTTACTTTTAAATTTGTATGCTGTAAGAACTTTTAAAATAATAGGAAAAACAGGTAAATTTTTGAATGTATTCAAATTGAGTTTATTAATATTTTCGTAAATGTTTTCTAAAACAAAAGTAATAGATATTTTTTCTAAGATAAAATAAACTTAGATTTTTATACTACAAGCTTAGGTACATGTTTCAAAAAAATGTTTTTAAAAAAATCTAAGTGCCATAGATACTCTTACAAATCAAAGTCAAAACTAAATCTTTTTATTCTTAAACAATAGTTTTACATGTTTTAAGAATATACCTTTTATAAATAAAGTTCCATTTTAACATACATACATTATACTCTTAACAGTCACAAAAATCTTTCTTTAAAAATAATATAAATTTAAAAAGATATTAATAAAAGGTTAATTCTTTCCATTTGGACGGACTTTAACTTAATTTTACTTATTTAAAACAGATTCTAATTGTTGTTTTTGTAAAGTTTAAATAATAAATAATTTTTTTTTACAAAATAATATCTCTGCAGGTCTCAAGAAAATATTACAAATAATAATGTAAGTAACTTAAGCCAATGTAATATATTTTCACAGACTGCATAGCTAAATATTTTTTATATTTTTTTTCTCCAAAAGCGACTAAAAATGTATCATGAGGTTGTGTTTAGAAAAATATTATTGTTCATACAGCTGAATTCAACATAAAAAGTATTGATGGTTTCTAAGACACAGCCATTCTACACTTTATTCAAAATAAGTAAATTTTTTAAAAAAGAGGTATTTTTCAGTGGATTCCCAATTTTTTTTCCCAGGAGCGACTCAAGACTAATTACTCATAGTAAAGTTCAGGAAACCTTTACGTATTAACTATGAAAAAATTCGATAAAATCGCTCCACCCAATTGGGCATACATAAATGGCACTAAAACATTATTATAATTTTTCAAAATGTTGTCTTAAATAAAAACATTCGGTGGAAATTTTTCCGAACTTTTAATAAAAAAAAATATTTTTGAAAAAAAACAGCCATACTGACCTACATGCTATTGGATATTTAAGATTTAAGATAAAAAACTTTAAAGCAAATATCAAGTGCACGAAGTAATGACTCAAACTTGTACTTTATTTCGTTGAAGTAAACTATATAAATTCGTAATAAATTAGGTACTACTGGTTGCAGACTTTGTCCGAGTTCTCTCACCTTTATTGCCAGCTGGTCGATAGTTTGATTAAAATCATTTGCTTCACAGACTTTAATTAGAATTGATGCTTGTGAGTCCTTTAGGTTGGCTTGAAATACCTTCCTTTTCTGGTTTCACTATCAGATGCGATGTTTGCTTGTCTTGCGGAAGGTCAGAGGATAGAATGTAGGAGATTCGTTACTATAACGTCTTCAGGGTCTAAAAAAGTAAACATTTAGTTAATACTTTATAATATAAAAGCATACTGAAAATTAAACATACCATTTACAAAATGTTTCTTGTATAAGAATTCAAGCAGCTCTTGATTATTTTGGTCTTTAAGTTTTTCGTTGAAAACGGGGATTATGGAGGCTTTAAATTCATCCCATAGTTCAATGAGACAGTTCTGCTTCCTAGGAGAATTCCAAATATCAATGTTTATCCTTAGAAAGAAATAAGAAAAAAAGCAAAAATTGTTTTAAGAATACAAAGTATATGCTACAAAAAAAAAAAACAATTTTTTAAATATGTACATATATAAAGTTTTAATCTTAGAACCCACATAAACAGATTCTTCAATAACAAATGTATTCTATTATTTATTTTTATTGGGTAGTCTACAACGTTTATAAGCATTAACTGTCATAATAAATGCTTTAAAATGCAATTTAGTATATGAATTTTAAAAACAAGACGGTCCAGTGGCCAAATGACACTAGGTGCACAAGATGTGGGAAACTCAATAAAAAAAAAACTGCAAAACAATTTTATTGGGACCACCCTCATGTCAATTTTTTTTTTTTTTTTTCTTAAAAAATTTGTGACCAGTGTTTAATTCCCTCCTAAAGCGTAAGAATCTTACACTTTTCATGTTTTATTTTGATTTTAAAGTACCCAAGTGACTTATTCAAAATACTGCAGAATAACTGGATTATAAATGTAATTTTGACTCTTAAATGACTTTAAAGATTTTAAAAAGTCATAGAGACTATAATAGTCAAATTGACTTCAAGTCACGATTTTCAAAATGACTTTTATTTTTAAAGTTAAAGTTATTTTGGAAGTCAAAAGACTATTAATTCAAGTCTAAGTCATGTCTTAACTGCAGTCACTAAATGTCTTTAGTGTTAATAACTCCTAATTTAATTTTTATTTATCCCGCATTACATTTTTATTAGCTGAGAGGCATAAAGTTGTTCGCGTTATTGATATCCTCTCTAACAATTTAATGGAAATGCAGACAAATTTAAAACAATGTAAATATTAAACCAATTACCAATGTCACTCCAGCAGAGTGTTTAATCAAGGACCAGTTGTTCAAAATTGAGAAAAAATTTTGGTTTGCAATTTCTTGTTGTCTTGTGTCTTGTCTTGAAAGTTGTTCTCCATTTAGATTTTATCTCATCCCAAGGCTCTTTAATTGTGAATTTTTAGCCATTTTATATCTGCCAAGGTATCGTCTGAATCAAAAAAGTTCATATATAATAAAATGAGAAAGTTTAAAGAATAATTTTCATTGTTTGAAGATAAAAAATTACCATGCAACAATTCCATTTCTTCTTCGGTAAGATTTGGATTAAAAAGACCTGGACTTGGGCTTGAGTTTAATTTGTTTTCGCCTGTCTTGACAAGGCCAATTTTTCGATGCCGGCGCTTTAAATTGTAGTAGCGGCTGTATAACCTTCCTGATGGATTTTCTTGTGAACCTTTCATAAGTGCCGCATAACAAATGCTCTGCAATTAATGAATTTTGATAGAAGGTAATGTTACCGTAATAAAAACGGAAATTGTTGTATTTCTTCTAGTGGATTCAAATTCGTTTTTCATAAGAAATTTATAATAAAATCTCGACTGTAGTTACTTATACCTACTATTGAAGGAGTATAAGAAAAAACATTGGCCTTTCATAATAAAAAGAAAAATTATGCTTAATAACGTGTTTTTGCAATAAAATGATATCCAAGTCAAAAAAACAAAATGCTAAAAAAATGTTTTTGATAATAAACTGTACGAAAGCCGTTTTCCGAACATTATTGGAGGACATATATAATTTGCTAACTTTTCTTGTGTAAATTCAAGAATCGGTTGCAGTTTGGCAACGTTAGAGCCAGTCAAAGGAAAAAAAAAAATAAAAATCATAAAACCGTTATAACTTTGAATGCAAATTTTTAGTAGATTATAAACGTATTCAAAATGAGTTTAATTCATCTCTTTAGGTTGAACCGTGTGGTTAGGAGAGAGAATTATGTTTTCAGTCACAAGACATTTTCATGAAAAGGCCCTATGTTGACCATAAGAGATTTTTTTTATAAATTAACTTAAATCAAAAAACTTTGAATGCAAATTTTTAGTAGATTATAAACGTAATCAAAGTCAGTTTAATTCATCTCTTTAACTTTAACCATTTGGCTAGGAGAGAGAATTATGTTTCCAGTCACAAAACATTTTTCATGAAAATGTCTTATGTTGACCATAAGAGATTTTTTTTGTAAATTAACTTAAATCAAAAAACTTTGAATGCAAATTTTAAGAAGATTATAAACGTATTCAAAATGAGTTTAATTCATCTCTTTAGCTTGAACCGTTTGGCTTGGAGAGAGAATTATGTTTTCAGTCACAAGACATTTTCATGAAAAGGCCCTATGTTGACCATAAGAGATTTTTTTTGTAAATTAACTTAAATCAAAAAACTTTGAATGCAAATTTTTAGTGGATTATAAACGTATTCAAAATGAGTTTAATTCATCTCTTTAGGTTGAACCGTTTGGCTAGGAGAGAGATTTATGTTTCCAGTCACAAGACATTTTCATGAAAAGGCCCTATGTTGACCATGAGAGATTTTTTTTGTAAATTAACTTAAATCAAAAAAACTTTGAATGCAAATTTTTAGAAAATTATAAACGTATTCAAAATGAGTTTAATTCATCTCTTTAGCTTGAACCGTTTGGCTTGGAGAGAGAATTATGTTTTCAGTCACAAGACATTTTCATGAAAAGGCCCTATGTTGACCATAAGAGATTTTTTTTGTAAATTAACTTAAATCAAAAAACTTTGAATGCAAATTTTTAGTAGGTTATAGACGTAATCAAAATGAGTTTAATTCATCTCCTTAGCTTAAACCGTTTGGCTAGGAGAGAGAATCATGTTTCCAGTCACAAGACATTTTCATGAAAGGCCCTATGTTGACCATGAGAGATTTTTTTTGTAAATTAACTTAAATCAAAAAACTTTGAATGCAAATTTTTAGTAGATTATAAACGTATTGAAAATGAGTTTAATTCATCTCTTTAGCTTGAACCGTTTGGCTAGGAGAGAGAATTATGTTTCCAGTCACAAAGCATTTTTCATGCAAATGACCGATGTTAACAATGCGAGCCTTTTTGTTTTCTAAATTAATTTAAATCAAAAAATTATGAATACAACATTTAAGAGGAATACAAATGAAATCAAAGTTTATATTATGTCTTTCAATTTTCGTTTCGCTTTGAGAGAGATTTATTTATTTATTCATTTTTCTACGTTGGCAAAAGTTTTTTTATTGTAAATGAATCATTTGTTTATTATTTTAAAATCTATGATATATTCTAATATAATAACTATTAATTATATATAGGTAGGTATTATGTTATCTGAAAAAAAGTTAAAAATGTTGAGATAGTCGTTACGGCTTACCTTCAATAGAATGAGTATAGTTTATCCTTTTTTTAAGAATTATTGCTAAATATTTAGGTAATTTTTTCCAATTTTTTGGTTGGCATTAAAAAAATCTTGTTAAGGCACTCTTCACGTAATGTGGAACTCATCATACTCATATCTCACATGTGTGATCGTGTGATATGTCTCAATATGTGGTAGTAACCTTAAACAAAACAGACACGAAAAATTAGTTTTATATTGAATTTATGAGAGGAAAAACATTGATTTTGTATTTTATTTGTATGTTTTCATTTCTATATAGGTATATTCTATTTCCAAACTCTTTACAAAATCATATTTTTTTTTTTTAAATGGCGTCTGGATAGAAGAAAATTCTTAGAAATACATGTTATATGCACATACATATCTAAAGTAAGCTACCCAAAAAGAGTTTCAAACTTGGGGATTATATTATTGACTTACCTTTATTATATTATTACAATAATTTTGTAATAATTGCTGGTGAATAGGTATTAGTTTTTTAATATTAAATTAACTTTTTTACAACACGCATATAAAATTGACCTTTACGTTCGGTGGCACTTTAACTTCTGATGGAATAAAACGATATGAAAATTATTGCATCCAAGTCCGTTACAATACTTAACGCGTCCTTTTGATCACGAACGTTGGTATACAAGCAAATAAATTTGTCCTTTTGATCACGAACGTTGATACAAGAAAATAAATGTGTGAGTTTACAAAGTTTCCGATGACTGAACAATGTTTGTGTTCATTTTACAAAGTATGTGTGAATACATTTTTAGAATGCAGCTGCTTACTACCGCAATGTCGATGTTGATGTTGAGAGAAGAGCTGTGTTCTCTTCACGTCTCTCATCAACACAAACATGGTAAAAGGAAAAAGAAAGGTGCATATTAAGCTATGTTTACACTGCACTGTTAAAAAGATTGAAAATAATAATCAATATGTATGAAATAGATATATTCAAATTTCAAATCAATAAAGCCAACAATAAAATGAAACTTGAACTTTTTTTTGCTAAATGTTTACTTGAATTATATGTATTCATGAAAATTGCTAACATTTAGCTTCAGATTTTGAAATAACGAACACTTGAACGACGAATACTTAAGAATATTTGTTGACCCCGCCGCAGAATACTTTCAACTCCAGAGATATGTCAAATCTTGTTAATGTGTGAAATCGATGTGAAATCTTGCTGAAATTTTGCTTAGAACAAAAATTGATTTTTTAGTTGTTAGGAATTCGACATTAACTACTTTTTGCAAAAAGTGAAAAACAAAAACATGTGCAAAGGATCCCTGGGTGCGGAAAAGCTGTTTCATCTGTCAAATCAAACTGAAATGCTTGATAAAAATGTCAAACTTCCTCTGCCAGATTTGATAGTATATCTATGATTATGATATGCAAAATAAAAAAACAAAATGGCTAGAAAAAGTTAATGAAACTCAGCAAAAAACTATAAATTGATATATGGGCGCGTCATATGATTTCCTTGTATTCGCTTGTTTACTTCCTACCACTTCAGTGATCTATCGACTATTATAGTTCTGCCAAAATGTCGTACAACATCTTTGTATCCATAGAAACGCAAATTTGCGATTACATTTTTTTCCATGAGGAAGAAGTTGTACAAACTACTTGACTGACTATGTAAACCTACTATTCAAGCATAAACTCATCTCTTTTGCGACGTTCCAGATGTCTCAACAATGTTTGCAATAATTTTACAAAGAAGGTGTGATAATATAATTACGTTCATGATAACATAACCATGAAAAAAGAGTATATTTATATTTTTGATCACGAACATTTTCATCCGAGGCACAAACTTTTCAGTTTTATGACGTTTCTGATGACTCAACATTGTTTGTATTAATTTTTTAAAGTATACGTGACTGCTTTTATAGAGTGCAGCTGCTTACTACGACTTTTTGATGTACATGTTGAGACAAGATTTCCGTTACGTCTCTCATCAACACAGACATGATGAAAGGAAAAAGAGAGATGGATATTAAGCTTTGTTTACACTGAACAGCTAAAAAAATGAAAATAATTATTAATATGTATGGAACAGATTTATTCGATTTAAAAAAGCCAAAAATAAAATAAAATAAAACTTGAATTTAAATTTCCACACCGATTTTGATTTTTAACAAAAGAATTTAAAATAAAAGAATATCAGGTTCTTTTTTCCAATTACTACAAAAGTGAGCCATATTCCACGCAAGTAAATGACTCATCTCTCTTTTTTTCGTTCCTAACTCCCCAAATCGCAGTTTCACTTTCGTAGGGTGCGTTCGGGAGCGCTCTTCACATCCCAACGCAAAAGTTAATGAAACTCAACAAAAAGCTATACATTGATATTAGCCGTGTTTTTTAGTGCATTTTTATCTTCGCTTACAAAAACTGAGGATGTTAAATACAACAACAATACGGAGTTATACTAAAATGTTGTTGTATTTGACATGCTCCTTTTTTAAGCGAAGATAAAAAATGCACTAAAAAACAGGGCTACCATCGGCTCGTCATGTGATTTCCTTGTATTAGCTTGTTTACTTCCGACCACTTCAGTGAGTTATCGACTATTATAGTTCCACATTTTTATACAACATCTTTGTATTCATGGGAACGCAAATTTGCGTTTACATTTATTTTTTCCATCAGAAAATGTTGTACAAACTACTTGACTATGTAATCCAACTATTCAAGCATATAAACTCATCTCTTTTGCGACGTTTCAGATGTCTCAACAATGTTTGCAATAATTTTAAAAAGTATTTGTGATAATATAATAACGTTCATGATTATTTTACCGCGAAAAAAGAGTTTTCTTATATTTTTGACCACGAACATTTTTATTCCAGCACACAAACTTGTAAGTTTTATGATATTTCTGATGACGCCATAATGTTTGTATTCATTTTACAAAGTATGTGCGATGCTTTTTTAGAATGCAGCTGCTTACTACTACATTTTGATGTTCTTGCTGAGACAAAGAGCTCTGTTCCGTTCACGTCTCTCATTAAAACAAACATTATGAAAGGAAAAAGAGAGATACATATTAAGCTTTGTTTACACCGGACAGTTAAAAAAAATTGAAAATAAAGGCTCCCCCAAACCAACGCGAAACATTCGCCAACGACGCGAAATCATTCACAATAATACAAAATGTGAAAGATACACAATGCTTAGCAACAACAAAAAACTGTTTTTGCGAATGATTCGCTATGATTTCGCGTTGGTTTGGGAGAACCTTAATAATTAATATGTATGAAATAGTGTTATTCGAATCAATAAGGCCAACAATAAAACAAAACTTAAACTTTCAAATTTCAGCACCAATTTCGATGATTTGTTTTCTGCTAAATGTTTAGGTACCTACATGAATTATGTAAATTCAGAAAATTTCTGGAATGTGTCTTTATAATAATTTATAAAAAACATGCGTAACCTCATGTGACGGTGTAAGGTCATGGTATCTAATGTTGTAAACTGCGTAATTCTATAAAAATTTGTAGAAAATGCGTCAGATTTGGATACAGATTTTTAAGACATTTGCGTTGTAAAGTGCTGATTTGGTTTTTTCTTATTTATTCTTCAATTATTTTATTAATTCTTTATGTTTTCATGAATTATTTTGGTTCAGAAGCTTTCTGAAATGGGTTAAAATATTTTTATTTTTCAAATTACCTAAAATAAATATTTTGATCCAAAAAACTAATTATCTGTAAATTTAGGATAACATTATATTTGAAAACAACGCGACCATCTCTATTCTTGTATTTATTATTTTTTCTTAATTAAGTTATAGTTATAAAAAGGCTCTTCCAAATCAAAGCGAAACAACAATAACAACACGTTCTTGTCGACGGAAACAACGTGTTTTTGTTATTGTTTCGTCGCCGTCAGCGAATGTGTTGATCATGAACAGTTTTTTCGCAAATTTTCAACTTTAAATATAAGAAACGCTGAAAATATATAAAGGTACACTTTCGGATTTTATAAAATAATTTGCATTATAAAGTGAAGAATTGGCTTTTATTTTTCAAGGCTTCCATTTATTCTTAAGGATGAACTAAATTCAACTATGTATTTGTTGCACAAATTGTGACATGCGCTAGCTGCGAAAAATCCGTTTTATCTATCAAATCAATCTGAGATGGTTTAGTTTTTAATCTAGCTTGATTTCAAGATTCGTTTTTTTCGGTCGTTTCGTGTTTCGTCGTTTTGACACATTTGGTGTAGGGGGAACGAAGTAACGAAAGCACGTATGAAGATTTTAATCTTTTTGTGGTTGAACTTTGACGTTAATGATATACGAGTAGAGATGGGGGCTTTTTCATAATTAAATAGGTTAAGATTTGAACAAGAAGTGATTTAAAAACATTTTTAATTATTAAATATTAATGTCTATTTTCCAATAAATGAACCTGAATGTTTTTGAACGTCGAAAACAGGAATGGACTTTTTTCGTTATGTGTGATCACGATGGTACGTACCTGCCAAAAATCGAAACGAACGAAAAAACTTATCGTGTAATCTGGCTCTAATTGAGCTGATGCATGTGTTTCAAAGCTGAAACCGATCTGTTTCGAAACTTGCATGTGTAGCCTGATCCTTTAATGCCCGATTTATTCGACTGGCAAACTGTCCTCGTATCGCAAAATTTGACAGAATGACTGGCAAAAAGAAATAACAGTTTCATTCTGCTTGCCTTTAATCTGTCGAAATTTGACAGTTAAATGGCAACATGCCATTTATTATGCAACTCAAAAGGATTTAAGTGAGTCAGTGGATCGTTGGTTTGTTTGATCAATAATAGCTGTGTTTTATTATTTTCGATCTGCTCTGGATTAACTTTTAACTCATTATACAAATACAACTTAAAATCAACAATGCAATTGTTTAAAGATGAAACCAATAGCAAAAAAGATAGTTTTCGGTTAGTTACGCGTTAATGTTTGATTGGTAATTAAAAGAGCATTTTTATTCTTACTAGCGAATTATTTCGTATTGAAAACATCTGCAAACATATTTAATCAAACATATTTGTGATCTTTCATGTTGAAAACATCTGAAAACATATTTAATCAAAAATTTGTTTTATCTTAATTGGAATAAAATTCAACAACGCATGGTTAGTTGATTTGAATACGAAACGTTTGTAGTTTTAACCACAGACATAATTAATTTTAGTTTATTGCCAACCTATCATTCTATCATATTTGTTGTTAATTAACTATAAAATCAACAATGGAAATGTAAAAAGATGAAAACAATATAAAAAAAAACAGATACTTCTTTGTTAATCACGTTCATGACTGATTAGCAATAAAAATAGCATTTTAATTGTTATTCAAAACTTATTTCATAATGAATATATCTGCAAACAAAAAAAAATCAACAAGGCATGGTAAGTTGAATTGAATACGAATCGTTTGTAGCTTAAACCACCAACATCATCAATTTTAGTTCATTGCGAAACTGTCATTCCATCTTGTTTGCTGTTGTTTAACTATAAAATCAACAATACAATTGTACAAAGATGAAAACAATTAAAAAAAAAAATAAATAGTTTTTTGTTAATCACGCTTATGATTGACTGGCAATAAAAGCAGCATTTTTAATTGTTAATCAAAATGATTTCATATTGAAAATATCTGCAAACATATTAAATCAGACATTTTTGTGATCCTTAAGAGAAAAAAAGTCAACTACGCATGATTAGTTGATTTGAATACGAAACGTTTGTTGTTTTAACTACAAATATACTCAATTTCACGATTTTTTGCCAATTTTTCGGTTTATCACGTTTATTATTGATTAACAATCAAATCAACAATGTCATTACTGATTTAAAATAAAATCTTATTCAAATCAACTAATAGTATTAGTCAATTCAAATATGTTCGTGATACTTCAGAGAAAATATATCAACAACGGCTCGTTAGTTGATTTGAGCATGCGGCGTTGGTTGTTTTAACTACAAACATACTCAATATAGCCAATTGTTGGTCAAACACGAAACATACTTGAATCAACCAAGGTTTTTTTTTTCGGTGCAGCACTACCTTCACTTCTAACTGTCCGTGTTCTTTTACACAAAAAATCTTACTTTCTAAAGCTCACTCACCATTAACAAACATCAACTTTGTTCATGGTGAGTGACTGATTACTTCTAACAATTGATTTGACAGATGTACTGGAAAATGGGAAGATGATTATTTCAAAAACCATGATCAAACTGAAATTTGAGTGAAGAAACGCTCAATGATGATCACAGATTCATAACTATGGATTAAACAGAATCAATGATTTTCTAGTTGCAAATCTAACCCACTGTGAACAAACTGGCCCTATGCTAGACCAAGAACCAGAGCAAAAACAGTAGGTTTATAATGCAATCAACTACTTAATTGATTTTTGTTCGAAAATGTTCAGGGGTGCCCCCCAAATGTTAATCCAAGTTGACGAGCATCAGCTGCCATTTTGGAAATCACGTTTTATCAAATATCTCGTGAACCGACAAAAGCAGCATTATTTTTTTTCTTATTTTTTGAGAAATAAAAAAAAACGAAAGGTACCTTCTCCCAAAAAAAGATTTAATAATATATCGTACTTCCTTGCTTTTGCCTATTATAAACTTAACAAAACAAACAATAAATTGGAAAAAGTACCTTCTATATTCTTTTTTTATTTTCTCAAAAACTAAGAAAAAGAATATAAAAATGAAAAGTGGTGCTTAACTTCAAATAAAGAATTTTAGGTGAGCTCTACTCCATATATGTATTGCGTTTCACTCCACTAAAACAGAAGAATATTATTTTTAACTGTCTTCGAAATCATAAGTAGTGCTTAACAACACAAAATTTTGAAATAACATTCAACTTGAAAAAAAAGTTCACAATTTTTTCAAAAATATTGACTTTCAAATTTAACTTCTCAAAAACTTTCCACTAAAAAAAACTTTATTCAAAAAAAAAATAAAAGAATAGAATATTAGTTAAAAAATAAAAAAAGAAACTTGCAGAAAAAAGGCTCTTGGCCTGTTTTATTAATCACTTTAATATTTTAAATATTTTTTTAACTAACTTCTCTTTTCTGACAGTAAACTCCACGGATATTAGCACTGCGGTTTCAAGGTGATCTTGCGTCATGATATCTCCATCGATTTTTGATGTAGCTATTTTAAATTTGAAGATGATCTTTTGCAAGCAACTTGTGTACATGAAAATGTTAGCATCAAGATATATGATAAGAAATGCTTTTTGTGCAGCATTTTGCATCTCCAGTGTTCTTGTTTTTTCTTGTTTGTTTCTGTTTCTTGACGTTCGTCCTCTGCCTCATCATTCATCATCATCATCAAGTCCTGTAACCCCGGTTGGGGCATAGGGCGCCAAAAGTATCATGGTTACCTCTTGGGGACTCATTTCCAATTGTTGTCATATTTCATGTAATAGCATATATCCTTCCACCATGGTGTTTTCCGAGATACGATTAGTAACATACATAAGCTCAGATTTGACAGGCACACCCGCCTTTTGTATGGTCAAACACATAACTGCTCGAGGCCGCCCACTATGGGAAAACAGACGCCTTTTGTAGCCGCCCAATATGGGTTACAGACGCTACCTGCTGCTGCCGTTGGCCTTTTAACAAAAAAAAACGCTCCTCCGCCACCAGACTATCATGCCGTTGACCGCCACCTGCAGTTCATCCGTCTTAAGGGGGCTTTTAACCATCCCAAGGACAAGTTTGTGCCCTGACCAGCAAAGCTGGGTTGTCTGCCTATCCCGGCATCCATTCGGTCCCCCTGCACGTTAGCGTTACCCACCCTCCACCACGCGGAGGTGTGCATAGGGATTTTCCTATCATTGAGCCTAGGGCCATATGGCGTCCTAGCACTCTCAAGTACTTTTGGAGGGCATTTTATTATTCACATTATCAGATCCGGATAAATTTTTAACAAGTAATTGCAAAAGCAACATGGGATCCTGCTTTTTATCTGGACCTATTTCAGTGATCCAAAAATTGCTATGTGAATTATCTCAGTAGCGCAAAGAAAAGAGGCAACAGATGCTTGAAACAGAAGCAAGAAACATGTTTTATTTATCATGATCTGATCCGGATCAGATAAAATATGGCATATATTCTCATCTTTTGAATTCAGGTTATGCACCTAACTTTCAGACATTTTAAAGTACTCATCATTGAGAGTCATTTTTATTTATTTTTATTTTGCATATTTAGTTTTTGGAACTATAAAATTTTTCTATCAACTTTTGAATAACTCATGATCCGTAGGATCACCAACCGAGTTTTGGAGGAATGCATAGAGTTCACCAACCAAGTTCATAGAGACAACGAACCAAGTTCTTGGGGCCTCCAGAGATCCGTAGAGGCCTCCAACTGAGTTCTAGAGGTTTCAAAAGATTTATATAGGCCACCAACCGATTTCTGGGGGACTCCAGAGATCTGTAGAGCACACAAACCGAGGTCTGGAGGCCTCAAGAGATCCGTAGAGGCCACCAAACGAGATCTAGGGGCCTCCAAAGATCCGTAGAGGCCACTAACCGAGTTCTGGTGGCCTCAAGAGATCCGTAGAGGCCACCAACCGAGCTCTGAGGGCCTCCACAGACCTGTAGAGGCCACCAACCGAGGTCTAGAGGCCTCCAGAGATCCGTAGAGGCCACCAAACGAGATCTGGGGGCCTCCAAAGATCCGAAGATGCCACTAACCGAGTTCTGGTGGCCTCCAGAGATCCGTACAGGCCACCAACCGTCGTCTGGGGGCCTCCGGATATCTGTAGAGGCCACCAACCGAGGTCTGGAAGCCTCCAGAGATCCGTAGAGGCCACCAAACAAGATTTGGGGGCCTTCAAAGATCCGTAGAGGCCACTAACCAAGTTCTGGTGGCCTACAGAGAACCGTAAAAGCCACCAACCGAGGTCTTGAGGCCTCCAGAGATCCGTAGAGGCCACCAAACGAGATCTGGAGGGCTCGAAAGATCCGTAGAGGTCACTTACCGAGTACTGGGGCCTCCAGAGATCTATAGAGTCCACCAACCGAGATCTGGGGGCCTCCAAAGATCCGAAGAGGCCACTTACCGAGTTCTGGTGGCCTCCAGAGATCCATACAGGCCACCAACCGAGGTCTGGGGGCCTCCAGATATCTGTAGAGGCCACCAACCGAGGTCTGGAAGCCTCCAGAGATCCGTAGAGGCCACCAACCGAGGTCTGGAAGCCTCCAGAGATCCGTAGAGGCCACCAAACGAGATTTGGGGGCCTTCAAAGATCCGTAGAGGCCACTAATCGAGTTATGGTGACCTCCAGAGATCCGTAGAGGCCACCAACCGAGGTCTGGGGGCCTCCAAAGATCTGTAGAGGCCACCAACCGAGATCTGGAGGCCTCCAGAGATCCGTAGAGGCCACCAACCGAGGTCTGGAGGCCTCCAGAGATCCGTAGAGGCCACCAAACGAGATCTGAGGGCCTCCAAAGATCCGTAGAGGCCACTAACCGAGCTCTGGTGGCCTCCAGAGATCCGTAAAGGCCAACAACCGAGGTCTGGGGGCCTCCAGAGATCTGTAGAGGCCACCAACTGAGTTCTGGGGGCCTTCAAAGATCCTTAGGGGCCACCATCCAAGTTTTTGAGGCCTTCAAAGATCCGTAGAGGTCACCAAGCGAGTTTTTGGACGCTTCAAAATATCCATTTTGATCCACAAAAAGTCTTTATTAAGTGTGAGTCCAATTTTGTTATGACAATTTTTTCTTCAAAAAAAAACTTTTTGCTTGCCCGGGGGCCCACCGGGCAAAATCCCGGTTGCCCGGTGGCCCAGTCCGCCCCTGTCACCAACGCCCTCAAAAGTAGACGTAACAAACATTTTGCATCATTCTTTTGTTCTTAGCCTGTTATTATAGCAATTCGGTTTGCTCTCATAGAAATTAGTCAAAAACAAGATTTTGTTATTCAAAAATGCCCATTCAGTAGGCGTTACAAAAGTTTTGTACAGAAGAATTATTCCAAATTTACAACTTTTCTAAGGAACACACTCGTTTCATTAACATCAATTTTGACAGTATGATGCTCTTTTTTTAAAAGAGGGAGTGTCGGTGGACGGACATATTCTCTGATGACGTCTTATCATATCTGAAAATTTATTTCAAATCAATCTCATTATTGATCAACTTTGAAGAAGCTTCAAGACACTTGGGGGTGATTACAGCAGGATCAAAATATCCAGTGCAATAGATGGACACTAATTCGAAGTTCTCCGCTTATGTATGTACAATATTGTACATGCAGCATTGAGCATTGGACTAAGTTCATCACAATTTATCGCTTTCTAGGGGTCTTTTACGATTTTGCGATTAACGGTATTTTGAATAATTTTCTACTTTACTGTTTATCTGCCAACAAATTCCTTCCATAAATGACGATTTACCAAAAGAAAATGATTAGACTTTGATTTAAGCAGAATCAATTACACTGTGAGTCCTCGAGTGAGACCAATGAAAAACGACATTTAAGTCCCTTATTTACTTGTCTTTTTGCCATCTGCAGACAAAAATTAAATTCCATTTATAGGTACCGTCTAAGGAGATAAGTCCTTGTACGCCGTCTAATGCTTTGTTTTGTTCCCTGCTAAGCACAGGCGTCACTACCCTAATCCCTACCTCAATCATCACACACATACATCATATACCCCTTCCATTCAGCTATTGTAATTCCTCAACCTCGAATTTTCCCATTCAAGTTTAAATTTTACAGAAGGATAACGGAATGATGTAGGTTTTCCTTTTTTTTTAACAAAAAAAGAAAAATTATTCAAAAATATATACCTAAATAACAAAAACAAAAAAGTAAACTGACGAAGGACTGAAACAGGGTAATACACTCTATCTTAGTGGAACCATAACTGGGGATGAATATGACGACGACGTCCCTCGTTCCCCGCTACTCATGATGTATTTTTTTAATTTACTCCGTTTGTCGTAGGATCATTTCGAAGACGAAAACAAGGGTGCACAAATGGTTTGGGGACGACGACGAGCGGCAGCGCTCTTTCTTGTAAAAGCTTTTGTGGATTTTGTTTTTGAAGTGATTATTCGAAAGTAATTTCCGTCTGAAAGATTATCCTCCGCGATAGACTTCACTTTATTAATGGGAGATCTCATTCCAACACCATCTATGTCGTCATTATTGTTAGGATATTCTCTTGTGACACCATACCTCCTCTCCTACCGTTCAATTTCCAAACCACTTTCAATATTCTGATTGAAATTGAACCAAGTCGCGTTTTCCGGTCGCAATTTGATGTGCTTGAGGCAAAAATCACAGTGATGCTTTGAGAGTTTTGAGCTATCATATCGCGCAGTTGTTGAAATGCAAAATTGATGAAAAAAAAAAAAATATTTATCCTGTAGAAAGAAGAGGGGGTTCTTCATCTTAAAATGGTTATAAACGGCAGATTGTTCAAATGATTTTTTCTAACCTTGTTTTTTCTTAAAGCTGATAAACAATTCAATAAAGGGATCTGTTTCGAGTAATGGCACAGGTGCATTTTTATTTTTTTTGTTCTTAACTTATAATAGCAATAATTGATTATTGTTTAAAAGCTAAACGGGTATCTGGGTATGCAAATAAAAGCATTAAAAAGCATTTCCAGGAAAAGAGTAAGGGAGCCAAAATTGCACTCAACAAATTTCTTTGGAAACAAAAACGTTGATTTGGATGTGAAGTATCGTGTTTTTGAATTGATTCAAAGGTTTTTCTTCAAATGCCTATTTCGTTTACATATCTAACTCTACTCCAACTAACGCTATTCACGTTGAGTCAGGTATCACTTCTAGGTACATAAGAAATTTGAGAGTGTAAGTGTCCAAAATCTGTTATGAATAACCTTCTGCCTTTACAATCTTCACCGTTCAAAGAATGGATTTCACTCGCAAGAGAGCTCATGGACTCCGATTGGATCTAACAGAATCTAATGTGGATTTTTGACATGATTTACATATTTCCGACTGTCATTGCCATCGTAGACGAACAAATCTATCTTCAACACTTGAATCAGGCTTCGGAATCTACAACAAGAATTACATCATCATCATCGTGTCCTGTAACCCCAGCTGGGGCATAGGGCGTCAATAAAACGTCTCCATCCTTCACGGTCTGCTGCAAGGTACTTTAGCTGTGGCCACGTCTTTCTCTGGGATTCTGCTTCCGCTTAGACAGTTGATTTCCATGTTGTTCTTGGTCGTCCAACCCGCCGTGCACCCTGAGGATTCCATTCAAATAACTGCTTTGCAATTTCATCGTTTGGTATCCTCAGTGTGTGACCAATCCAACGCCATTTACGCTTTCTTATGTCGACGTCCAGCCGCTCTTGACTTGTCCTGCGCGACAATTCCTCATTTGATATTATTTGTGGCCAGCGAATCTTTAGGATGTGGCGAAGACAGCGATTCACAAAAGCCTGCATTTTCTTCGAAATAGTAGACGTGGTTTCACAAGCATATAACAGCACGGATTTGACATTGGATTCGAAGAATCTCAACTTAGTGCGTAAGGAGATTTGACTGGATTTCCAAATTGGGGACAGGGTACCGAAGGCAGCACGAGCTTTATTCATTCTACTTTTAACGTCCAGATCCGTACCACCGTTTGCAGAAACAATACTGCCAAGGTAGTTGAACTGTTCCACTACTTCAACTGGCGTCTCCTGTAGAATAATACGCTGCTGTGTGGAGCGGCCTGTGAGCATTATTTTTGTCTTTTTGCTGTTTATTCTTAGACCACTCGACTCTCCCTTCACTTGCAGCGTTTGGCACATCCCGTTCAGCCCACTTATGTTATTTGCCAGTAGACATATGTCATCGGCATAGTCTAAATGACTGAGCCTTTCGAACGGTCTCCACTGAATGCCCTGTCGCTCAGCTGTACCAACACTGGCCGTCAATACGTCGTCCATCGCCAGCAGAAAGAGAATTGGCGATAAAACATCCCCTTGTCTCACACCCTGTGGCACTACGAAGGAGTCGGATAGCTGCCCATTGTGCAAAACAAAACACCTTGCGTTGTTGTAGGACTCTTTAATAATGGCAACAATTTTTTACATACGGAGATCTAAATCACCGCCTTGAACCTGCTAACTACATCAAAGTCGAAATACCTGTAAAAGCTGTTAATACTATTTTTATTGCAATCAGAGAAAAACGTCAGGTAAATAATTAACCTGGGCCTTGTTCAATTCACGAGGTGCACAATCCCATACAAAGTTACTGACATTTCAGAAATTTACCTGTTTTAGTAACTTTGTACTTTCAGTGTAAAATCAAACTGGTGGACTTTCTTGCCATATTCAGGTTGATTTAGGAAGATGACCTGTTATTTTAACACGAAATTCTTGTAAATAAGAAATTTTAACAAGAATATAGTGTTAGTTTTAACCGAGGTCGTGTTTTTCTAACACTGTATGTTATGAATTTCTCTTTTACCACATATCAGGTTGAATTAACATTTAATGTGTTTATTTGTACCTGTTGTATTTTACCTGACCTCATGTTAAAAAAGCACTCTGCCACTTCATTCATTCCAACGTGACACCAGTGCTGAAACGTACACACACAGACAATTTAAATAAAATGATTTGAATTTAACCTGGCCTCCTGTTAGAGAAGCACTCTGCCAGTTCATTTAAACGTGACATTGGTGTTGAAACGCACACACAAGCCATCCAATGAGTTTCAACTTAGGTATTGATATTTGGCACCAGTTTTTTGTGTAGTGAGTTGGCCCAGTGGATGAGTGCTATCTCCGTGTGTGATAGGTTCCCAGTTCAAAACTGAAGTAAGTATCACTAATTATTTTAAAATTAAAATAAATAAATAATAAATTTCTACATGTACTTTCAGAATAATGCTTAACGAATTGAGCGATACGCAGTGCAAGAAACGACGTATAGATTCGTGACTTATGCCGGATTTACACGATTGGAAAACTGCCAAAAGCAACAACAAAAGAATGGACAAATTCATTCTTTTTTTCATTATAGTGGCAGCGTTCCAGTCGTGTACATCCGGCATTAGATACATTGTTGATATAATATTGAAACCTGTTAAATTAACTATTGGTTCTCAGGTTAAACTAACCAGATTTTCATGTTAAATTTACAGGGCATTGACTATTATGTCAGGTTAAATTTACTATACTTGCAGGTAAAATTTACAGGATTACAGTGTTAAATTTACAAATCAGGTATCTGCTTAACCAGTTAACCTGATCTACCGAGTTGAAAAATGACAACCTTAAGGCGCGTCCACATTATGTCGAATTGTGTAGATCAACATCGTTGATCAACAGTGTTGAGTAAGTGTAGACGTGTTGATCGACAAAGCCAATCAACATTTGTTGACCCGAACGTAACCCGATTCAAATGGATAGCAATCGACAAAGCTGTTCAACAAATTTCATTTTATTGAACACATTTGTAGGGTTTTAAATTCATGAACATAATTTATTGGTTTTGTGCGTTATTAATCACATTTTTACTAGATGAAAAATGCAATATTTATTGTGAATAAGTATTTAATGTTAATAATATCGTTTTAACTTTATTGTTCACAAGAAAAAATAAAAAACAGTTGGGTACCACCAGGATTCGAACCCTGAACCACACAAATGTTTGCTACGAAAGTTTTTCACGCACACACTAGCATGTTGATCGACAATGTTAACCAACAATGTTGATCGGCATAGTGTGGACCGTCCTTTAAAATCAGGTATGATTGACCAGAAATTGGTTGATAATACCTGCTTTTTTCGCTGAGTGAAGAAAACAGAAATATTTTATCCGAGGTACTGCCTCTTGCGAGGAACTGACAAATCCTCCAAGAGTATACTTGTCATGAAAAAGTGCTTCTCACTTAGCCGTTCGGACTCGGCAAAAAATTGTAGGTCCCCTCCATTCCTGCCAACAAAACGCACACATGAATGGTTGAGAGTTGTAAGTCATTAGGCCCTGGTTCTCCATGAGCTGTTGCGCCACCCAATTTATTTTATTTATTGAAGAGTATAAATCCTTAGCTTAAATTTCTTTCCACATCGTTCAGACCTACCAGTCCTATGCTAATTTTTTAACAGGTACGAGCTTTTAGTGTCACAATTTTAGATAAAGTCTCATCCCACGGAGCGCATTACAGTGTCTTGTTTTGAATTCTTAAATTATTCGCTGTTTTGCGGCCAGAGAACCAGGGCCTTGAATAAATTTTCTCCTCACATGGGGCTAGCGAGATTTATATTTTTTTTTTAAATGATTTTTTAGATGAGAAATTGAATATTTTTAGCTCTAAAACTATCATACAACAAAAATGATTTTACGACTTATTTGGATCTCAATCCAGCTTGAGTCCTTGAGTGGCTGTCTGAGACACGAACCCACGACGCGACGCGGCGGTCTTCCTTCCTCTACGATATCAAGTATTCTGCTTCCAGTCATACAAGCGCTATTAGACCAGTGCCAAACCAGTTTTCAAAGGCCAAAAGCTAAAAAATTTACTAGCAGTATACTGGTGATGGGAAAATTTAAGATTATTGGTATATAAAAGAGAACAAATAACCCCTGCAAAAATGACCGGTTATGCGTAGAGTGGGTGAGAAAGTGGGGTGGGGGTGTGAAAACAAGGTTTTGTACGTTTTCTGGCTAAAGTAAAGCTCCTATTGAAAAAAGTTATTACAAAAATTTGCAGATAATCAAGAGGCCAACAACTTTTATTTGTATCATTTTTTCACATAACCTCAAAAATATTTAGAAAAGTACCAAAAACCAATTTTATTTTGATTTTTATGAAATGTGATGAAAACGTAATTTTTTTATTTTTCAAGCAAGCTGTAATTTTTTTGAAGCAAAATATAAATTTTTGGATTTTTTTTAAGTTCAATTTGAAAAAATGGCCCAATTTTCAATCAAAAAAGCTGACGACAAAATTGTTGATTTTTGAATTTTAGGACCGAATTCTTTATTTGACTGAAACCTCTACTTTTAAATAGTATAAGGAAATTACTCTGTTATTCTCAAAAAACATCGTAAAAATGGCGAAAAAAAAACAAAAACATGATTTTTTTTCAAGTCCGATTTTTGCGTAAGTGCCAATAATAATTGGTCATTGTTCGATTAAATGAATGAAAAATGACAGCAAAACCACAATTTCGGTAGATTTTTTTTTAACGTTTTGCATTAGTTAGATACTTTTTTGACTTTAATTTCATTTAAAGTAAAAAGTACATTTTTCCCAAAAATAAAACAAATTTTTTTGTTTGAAAAATTTTTGAAACTAAATTTAATTGTTTTTTTTTTTGTAAAATGTACTTTTTATTTCATTTCAAGTCAAAAAAGTATCAAACTAATGCAAAACTGTGAAAAAATCTACTGGCATTGTGGTTTTCTTGTCATTTTGATGACGACTAATAGCCTATTGAATAGCTCTTTTAAAAAGCAACAATTACTTGCAAGGGTTTTTATTATTGAATATGTTTGTTTGGCCAATAAGCATGCTTAAAACCGAAAATGCTACTAAATTCACCCATGCGTTTCTGAGAGAATGGTCACACTGGCCACTTTTCAATATTTTTGGTGTAACTTGAAAACTAAGCCGAATTTGACAATTTTACACTTAAAACTTTTTGTTCAAAATTAAATTTTCTATCGAAATGGATGGTTTGGAAAATTTCTTAAAAAAATTTAAGCAGGAAAAGTAAACAAAAACCAACATACAAAAATCGAAAAATCTAAGATTTTGTAATTCTTTTCAAAATTGCGCATAACTTTTTTCGAAGCAAAGATATGTTCAAGACATGCATGAACAAAGTAAACTAAAGTCTTAAGGCCTTAATATGACATGTTAAAAAAGCCATATTATTTGAAAATTGACAGAAATATAGCCATTCAAACATTACCATTTCTTATCATTTTTTTTTATGATGACAAATTTAACGTTCCTAGCACCTAGCACCAAATCTTATGTTAATCGGACCAGCCGTTCGGTCTGTAGGTCTGAAAGCATTTAAAAACAGCCCAAAAACGAAATTGTGAACTTACATCCTTTTTATAAATTCTCTATAGTTCCAATGTCATATTATATCAAAATTTTGATTTCAATTATTTTTACGAAAGTGAAATTTGCCATATTGTACCGAAAAAGGGACTTTCGGGCCAAAACTGCGAAAAATTATAAGAAATGATAAGGTTTGAATGGGAATATCTCTGTCAATTTTGAACCAATATTAATTTTTGAATATGCCATATTAAGGCCCTTAATCTCTACTTTATTTTGTCGGTGCATGTCTTGACCGTATCTTTGCTTCAAAAAAAGTTATGCACAATTTATTAAAAAATTTAGATATCCTTGATTTTTTGATTTTTTTTAGGTTGGTTTTTGTTTACTTTTTTGCTTGCTTAATTTTTTTCGTAAAATTTTTTGAACTATCCATTCCAATAGAAAATTTAATTTTGAACAAAAAGTATTATATGTAAAATTGTCAAAAATATTGAAAAGTGGCCAGTGTGACCATTCTCTCAGAAACGCATGAATGAATTTAGTAGCATTTTCGGTTTTAAGCATGCTTATGGGCCAAACAAACATATTCAATAATAAAAACCCTTGCACGCAATTGTTCCTTTATACCCCTTATTTTCCGGTCTATTCATTAGGCTATAAGCATTGTTTAGAAAAAACACAATTTTTTCCTTTACCTGGTTTGTAAGACTTTGAAATTTTGGTGAGGAAAAACGGCTCAATGGATCAATTTGAAAATTCACAGAAATATTGATGCTTTAAAATTCTACAAATTTGCATACCAATGCAAGCTTTGCAATCAATATTTGCAAAAAAAAAAAAAGATTTACGAAAAGACCACAAAAAGTCGGTTTTTAGTACGTTTTTTTTTTAATTAACGGTGAACGGTAAAAAGATAATTTCTACAAAACATTAAAAAAATCTTGTAAAGCACTTTCTCAAATTTCCAAAACTGAAGATTCGTAGTATCTACGAGTCCCGAAAAAAGTATTAAGGCTCCCGTCGTGCGTCGTACTAAAAATATTTGATACGAAATTCGGAGTTCGTGAAAAGTGGTATAACTTGCCCCGAATGAATAGGAAGTTTCGCTGTTTTTTCTATGGAACAGTTATTTTGATCGTGGTCTAACTAAAAAATGAACAGAACGTCTTATGGACAACTACAACGTGAAAAATATTAAATAAAAGAAAAAAGTAAGTTTTATTAGGAAGATAAATGCTTATGTATTATACTTTCTCTATTTTTCGTAGGGAAAATAAAATAATCACGAATAAAACTACAGTTTCAAAGGCTGCTTGAAATGCTTCAAGAAAAGTTTGAAATCGTCCAAGGGTTCTCCAAAAGTAGAAGTGAACGCCTTTTGGGAGCAAGTCAAAACTGAGGTAAATTGCTCTGGTCCACCTTCTAAGGACGCAACACGCAACTAGCTGGAGAAAAGTAAGTTGAAGAGTTTTGTTTTAAAATAAGTTACACACTGACAATATAAATCAATCCTTAGGTGTGGTTGGATTGGACGGCAAACATAAAGAGGAAATTCTTCGAAAACAAAAAAGAATGCAAATTCTAGAGAGGAACAACTCGCTGATGTTTCAATGCAATCAGACCAGACGGCGGCGGCGCTGATTTAGGAAGTGCTCCAAAGCGTCTCCCAACACCTTCGTGTCAATCACATGATTCTTGCAGCCTATCAAAAGAGTAAATTAAGCTGCAAAAATAATTCTACAGTCGACTCCGCTTAACTGGAACACAATAATTGCAGAATATATGTATCAATTAAGCGGAGTTTTCAATTAACCGAACTTCGGATAACTGAAACTTGTTTCAAATAAGCGGAATTTCGTCAAAATATAATAAATTTCATCTAACAAAAAATATATTACATTTATTTTGGGTTATTTTCCACAACATTGGTCAATATTTTTTAAGGTTACGTACTCTCCAGGGACGGATTGACAAGAAATGAGTTTTTGACATTCCAAATCCGAGGGGTGTGCTCGATTCAAGATTTAGTGGCAGCGTTCAAAGGTAGTTTCACTAATGCGAAGTTGAATAAGTGCAAAATTAGCATTTGAGACGAAAATATTTGTTTCAATTATGCGAAGTTTTCATATAACCGGAGTTCAGTTATGCGAAGTAGTTTGTGTGAAAAATGATAAGCGAGGTTTTCAGATAAGCGGAGTGCAGTTAAGCGCTATTGACGTACCGCAAAAGTGAAGAATTTTGGAAGAATCAAGAAAAGAATTTTGAGGGGATTTCTAGCAGCTTGCGCCGAATATACAGAGCAGCAGAAAAACTCTCCGAGATTCAAGAAAAAAAGCTTGAAGAAACTAAAAGACACAATCAAATAAAGGAAGAACTTTTGCGGCAAAAACTTGAAATTAAAATGGAAATGGTTCATATTGAAAAATTCAGGTACAGTCCAAAGTTACATATGCAGACGTAAATGGGTGATTACCAGAAATTATATCACGCTTCAAGTTGCTTAGAATATTTCAGTTAAAAAAATTTTTTCTTCTCATGAGTAACTCGCTTCGCTATACGCAATGTCCTCGCATCACGCAAAAACTATTGGATATATTGAAATGCTGTTTTTTGTAAATTATTTCCATTAGCTCTGTGGTCATTATAGGGTGTACTTAAAAAAAAAAAATCAAGCACAAGAAGGTACTTAAATGCAAAATTAAGATAATATTCACTCTACAAAGAATATAAAAATAAATAATTTTTATTACATTGTGAATTCTGTATATGAATTTAAGTTTCGAGAATTTTAAATTTTAAAATGCCAGAGCGACTAAAAGAACGGCAAATTATTGATCTGAATCTCAATACTATAGATGATTTCCTTGACTGTGGTGTGGAATTAGAATTCCAAGCCACTACTCCTGTAAATGAGGCAATCATTAAAGGCTCTCTCTTTGGAGGACCAGATAAGGTGTTTCATTTTATACTAAAATCCAAATTGAAAAAAAAATCAAGGCACATGAATTGAAGAAGGCCAAAAGAAAAGAAAAAAAGAAAGAAGATGGGTCCTCTCCTCATTTTCTTCTGGTTCATTGTATTGTATCCAATCGAGCGCCAAAAGTACTCCCAAAAATTATCAAACAGAAGAGGAAGGAAAAGACCTCTCTTAATATGCTAAAATTTCGATCCCGGTTTGACTCTGAAGTATTCCTGAACTGAAGGCAACATTCCACCTATCCATCATTGGAGTCAAAAACACAACTTGGTGTCATGACCAAGGGTACTGTGATCGAGGTCAAAATTTCCAAGCTGAGTAGGTGACAGAAACAGGTAAGGTTGGTCGGGGTATATATGCCCAGGTGACGAGCAACCATGATAACTATGGAATTTTCAATGCTGTTCTCTAAGCTTAAGCTTCTATTTTATTATAAAAACAAGTTGGTAATTGGTATATCGCTCGCTACTCTGTTTGGGAAAACTTGGCTTGATAATGAAGTTATAAGCTTCGACGTGAACCTACCGAAGGTCTACACAATGAACACGTTATTTTGGCCAAGATTAATGCATTCGAGATTTTTTTTTTTATATTATTGTAATTCGAGATATGCTGTCAAGAATTTTTGAATTACATATATCGTCTCCCTTATGCCAGAAGCATGAATGTGCAAATTAAATTTTTTTGAAGTGGTTAGCCAGTTCTCAAAATTTATCGATATTCCATGACATTACAGTATTGTTAATGTGCGTAAATCGAAGAAAATATAATATTTCAAAATATCAGTTAAAGTTTTAGTTGATTTAACTCTCTGTTTTCTTCTTGTGAAATTTTTAAAAACTGTGTTGTAATATTTTCATTTTCGCACATTCATGTTTCTGGCATAAAGGGACGATATGTTTTTCTTCGAAATGTTTACTTTGTAGGTTTTTGCTTTATATAGATTATTAATTTCTAGATATCGTGGTAGGACGGCGGAAAAATATATTGATCAAGTGGAAGTTGCCTTAGGAAATAAGAATGGTACCTTTACAGTGACGTATTTTGATTTTATCAAAAAGTAAACGCAGACAAAGTCGCGGGCATCAGCAAGTACAAAAATAAATATAGCACAAAGTTTCTTTTCTTTTATATAAATTGTGTTTTAATTTAAACTCCTCAAAATACTATCCCTTATTCGGGATGCTATGGTAATTCGAATCAGGGACCAACGGCGTATACAAGGGGGGGGGGGTCACGAGGTCATGACCGCACACGAGTCACGACCTCAATTTCGTATTTAAAATCGGGAGTGGATAACATTTTTTTTTTTAAGGAATACCTATGTCTTTAAGAAATCTCCTTTTTTCAGTTCTTTCAGTTGAAATTCTGCTATCAATTTTTTTCGTTTTTAATTCTGTAATTTAAAATTATGAACAATAAAATCCTGTTTATTCTGTTTTTTCTCAAATAATTTATATTTATACGCAAATGAATAATTTTCCAACTCGGTTAACAAATAATATTGACCGAGTTCCAACCGCCTTTTCTGCTCTGTACTCCATGAAAATATTTTAATCGGAGTTTGAACTTCTTAATCCAAGTTTTGTGCTTTCTTTGGGATAAACCCTGGATACCGACGAGTCTATACCTCAGCCTCGACAAAAAAGCATCACAACACTTAAAGTGTTGTTTTGAAGCTTTTTTGAAAGCTAGAAGTCAAATTTCAAATTATATTATGAACAGTTTGGCAAGAAATAATGTAGGTATAACTATAATATCTTGGCTTCAGAAAACGTGGTATTAAAAATATATATTTTTTATTCAAAATAGCTTTTTATGCCCTTTAGTCCTACGAATTGGCGTTTCGTTCGGCTTACTCACTTGAACTCATCAGTGACACAGTGAGGGCTTTGTCATAAGGAATTTGTATTAAGTTCAGTTCAACTTACATGCATTTTTCAACCAAAATCCACTGTAAACTATATCCAACAAGATTATTATTAAGCTGGAAGGTTTTTTGCTAAGTCTTCTCCTTGGTTGATTTATTTCAGTAGTATATAGAATTTGTATTATAAAATCTTCTTATATATTTTTTTTTAATTTATTATTTTGTCACTTGTATGTATATCATGTTAAAGCACAGCTCTAAGTACATCTTAAAATAGCTAATATACATACGTATTTCATCTACCTTCTGAAAGAGCACCGTTAAATATACTATTCCTGCATATTATTTAAACTATCGGTGGGCTATAAAAGCATAACAACCTTAACACTCCTTATACCTATACTTGCCTTGTCAAAACAGAGCCCTCTTTTCATGGCTTGCGGTTGAGAACATAATTAAGCTTGAGATACACCTCAATTAAAAAATCCCACCTTTAGATCACGCAAATCAAACTGTTCATCGACCTACAGTATAATCTCAATTTTCACCACAAGCTGAAAACCGCTCCTCTTGGTTTGTTTTTCAATAGTAACCCAGCGCCTTTAACAATATTGCAAACTGGTTGTTTTCTTCAATATTATTTCCACCCGATTTTATTTTTTTTTTAAGTTTCTTTATTTTTTTTTTTTTAATATATTTAAGTGCACCATTAATGGCTATAGTTCACCCCGAATGAGCTTGTTTGAAGCCCTGCAATTTAAAAAGCGCGACCTACATTCAACGCAGGTCCTATGATGTGGTGTTGTTATAATAAGAAGCTTTGCTGGGCAGCCCTAGCCTAGAGTAAGAAGGTGGAAAGACTCCTCCGGCAATGATGTAATTTTCAGCATGAACTCACCGATACCATTATGACACTGCAATTTTCTTGGTCAAGTATATGGTTTTATGGGATGAAAGGGTACTGCAAAAGTGGGCGTTTTCAAAGGATTGTGTGAATAAAATGAGGTTTTATTATAAACCCAACACCCATACTCTCACCATATATGTATGCATCGTTAGTGTAAAATCATAAAGATGTGTGTCGTTGGTGGCGGCGGCGGGTGTAAACAAAGAGGATAATAAGAGTTAGGCCCATTTCACACATGCCCGGCAGCCGGTTAGCCGGCATCGGTTACCCGGTTTCTCAACAAATGAGTATGCTTTCACACACACCCGGCAGCCGGCAGTATAATGTGAATTTTTTATTTTTGTTTGAATTTGGGTAGTATTTAGTTTATATCTTTTTAAGAGGTAGGGTTAAAAAGCTGAAATTTTGATAGATGATAGAAATTATGAATTTAAATATAGATACAAAAAATTAGAATCCCAGAGTACCGTTGAACGGAGTTAACGGCAATATTTGAGCGCTTTCACATAAGAACTCATATCTCTTCAGTGCACGTATGGATTTATTTAGTTTTTCTTATTTCACATACCAATAAAATTACCGTTATTTAGATACCTTTTTTATAATCCTACGTGCTATAGAAGTGCCACAATCTGGATTTTAAATTGATTGAAAAACCAAAAACTTGTATTGGAATAACCAGCTTGGACCATTGCCGACGACCATCCACCAGACATTTCATCCCTTGAAACTACAAAAACAAAACAAAACAAAAAAAGCTTACCATAGTCCTTTTTGTTCTTGTCGTCCATATATTCATAATCGTTATTTAACTCCTTATATATATCCTCACAAGCATTTCTGGGGCCTATTTCTCAGATCATACATCACATACATTTCATACAACATACAACATCTTCATACATCATACACATCATACAATTTTCTGTTTCTCAGATTTCATTGGAAGTGTTGTATGATACTTCTGTTTGTTGTATGAAATCAATGACTTTGACATTTCATTGTCATTCAATTTGTTTGTGATTTTTGTTTTCTTTTAGAATGTGAAAATAAAATGAAAGAGTGATTCGAAGGTTTTTATTTTTATAGTTCGTGTTCTTTGAGTTTTTTGACTTTGTATAGTAAAATAAAGTTTGGCTTCGTTCTCTGAATTGCTTAACAAAATTAGCGTTAATTAATTACAAATAGTATCGACTTTCACCTCAAGCTAAATTTAAAAAAAATATTTGTGAATACAAAAACTATATTAATACATTGTAATAATGCAGTAACTTGATGCCAAATAAAAAGAATAAATAGACAAAATGAAAAACAAATGTGGTTTTATAATGTTGTGAAGGGAAAACAGCAATTTGATTTGCTGTTTGAAATGTATGATACATTTGAGGTTAATTTGATGTATGATGTGTATGAAAAAATTCTGAGAAACAGAATCATACAATATTCCAATATTTCCAGTGTAATCTCCAGTCATACATTGTTGTATGATAGTGGATCATACAACAAATCTGAGAAACAGAAATCATACAACAGAACTGTCAAAATCATACAATGTATGTGATGTATGATCTGAGAAATAGCCCCCTGGTTGCATTGCGGTCTTTGTACTCGTTCAATGTCTTATCCCAAATCACGGGCCTTGCCTCAAACAAACGAATCAGTTGATCGATATCAACATTCAGTTCGAAATAAATAACTTCAAATTTTAAAATCAATTAATTAAGTAATACAATGCTATGCAGAGCACGAGAGCACAACGAAACCGAATTTGTTCACTCAACAGCACACAACAACTAAAAATTGGCTAGCCGGCTACCGGGCGTGTGTGAAAGCGCAATTTGATATTCTGTATCCACTGCTGATTTGAGAACCGGTTAACCGGTCCCGGCAGCCGGCAATTGCAGTGAGCGAAGCCGGCAGCATTTCTTCTGCCGGCTGCCGGCTAACCGGTTCCGGCACGTGTGAAAGCTGTGTGTGTGAAATGGCTCTTACAGTTGAAAATTTCATGCAGGAGTTTCCTTTTTCTTTTTGGTATTATTTAGTTTGACGGCTTTTCAACCTTTTTCAAAGATTTGACAAACAGTCAAAAACGTCAAATCTAAATTCCCATTTACACATAAGCTTAGATTATTATTTATATACCAAAGCTGAAAGCTCAGTCGAATCTTTTTATGTTTCTTGTTTTTTTTGTAGGTAGGTATATCACACTCATAGAATGAATAATTTTCGGGAGCAACCGCGTAGAACTACTATATTGATGGGATGAGAAAGGAACAAAAAGATACCATAAAAAGATATTTTTTTTTATTTACACTGCTGTGTTAAAAATTTTGTGAAATTATTGCAAACATTTTGTGGGGGTCGCTAGTTTTGGGAAAGTTAGGATTAAATACCATGTCAAATTGCTTTTAAATGGCAATCCAGATGTTAGGCCCAGGGATAAAGCCAATTGGTTCCATTCATGGAAGAAGAAGCATTAAATAAAAGGAACCTTACCACACTTAATTTATGAAGACTAGTAGGTAAATGTGACTTCTTGTCTCGTCATCACTCTCTCAGGCTATTCAGAGTTTGCTTCGAGGTTTCTTATACATTGAATCTAGGGTAGACTGGGTAAGGTTGAAACAATTTGTCTAACATCGTCCATTAGCCATGATAGAGTTATGTCGAATGCAAGATCGTAATTCCATCTTTGGATGGGAAGTGGAAGGTTCTGCAAAAGCTTTGTAACATTTCGCTATGGGCTATAGGATTCATTGGGAGAGCTTCGGGTAAGGGTTGTATTACTTCCTGAGAATATACAATATCACACCACTAGAAAATATAGCTTGAGCACTTGTAGATGGTCTTGAGGAGCTTGGCTGTTCAATTATATAGTTCTGTTACGTCTCTTCTACTCTACTGTATGGTAGTACTGGTAATGTTTCCTCACACGTACATGGATCATATGAAAAACACGAAAACTATGTAAATACATTTCGATGAAATTTTCACAGTTTGTTCTTATAAATGAGGAAAAAATATTATAATAAGTTTATGTAAGATCCACCAACTGCCACGCCCTCTTTTCTTAGTTCTTGGCTGGAATGATTTGAATAATATTTTCAGAGCTTATTATCATAAGAACGAACAATAAAAAAAAATTGTTTCAGAAATATCCGCCTATTGCCACGCCCTCAATTTTTATTTATTGGTTTCTCGGAAACGGCTGGAACAATTTGGATGCAATTTTCAGAATTTATTTTGTTGAACGAGAAAAAAATATAAAAAATATTTTTTGTTTAATGCAACCACTGCCACGCCCAATTTTATTATTATTTGATTACTCGGAAACAAGTTTAATGGTTTGGATAATATTTTCACAGCTGATTCAAATAAAAATGAAAAAAAAAATCACAAAATAGTGTAAGTAGAATCCGCCCACTACTACGCCCACGTTAATTATATATTGGTTTCTCAGAAATGGCTCTAACGATTTAAATGAATTTTTCAGAATTTGTTTGTATGAACAAGTAGAAAATTATTTTAGAAAAATGCGCATCCGGCCTCGCCCAATTTTCTCTTTTTCCTATTTTCCCAGACATGGATCTATTGATTCAAACGAAAATTTCACAATTTTTTTTCTTTTGAGAAAGAAAAAGAATCTGAAAATGGGGTCAGTAAAATCAGCTTGCTGCCACGCCCTCTTTTATTATTTGTTGGATTCTCAATGGCTCAAACAATTTGGATGTAATTTTTAAAGTTTACTTGTATGAGTAAGTACAAAATTTGAAAAGTAATTTTAGTAAAATTAACCTCCAACCACGCCTACTTTTCTTATTTATTTATTTCTATCGAAAAGGTTGAAACAATTTAAATGAAATTTTATGAGTTTGTTTGTATGACCAAAAAAAAATTGGAAAATTATTTATTAAAATCTGCCTTCCTCTCTCACCTTTTTTAATTTTTTTTTTAAACTCTGATTAATTTGTCATTTTAGGATTTGGATGAAATACTGAAAAAATTTAACTGCATATTATCGTTGAATATGTTGGGAGTATTTTGGCTGTGAAATCTTCTAACAAATACATTTATAACGGACGTGACTGTGTATCGATCACAGTTGTAGAAGAACAAATAACACTTATTACTTACATATTTTGAAGGACGGTATATCTCGCCACCTGAAGCATAGAGGCGATTATTTGGTTTTGAAATTTAAAATAAATCATAGTGTACAACGATTGGATATACACTTATCAGGTCAACATCAGATTGCAAACTCAAACCAAATCCAAATCAAACCAAGATTTAGCTAGTTGATATTGGACAGATAGGATCCACTTTAGATGCATATTTTCGACACAATAAAAAACTAAAGGAGCAGGGAGAACTTATAATCAATTCAACAAAAATATTGATAATATGGAACATCATTATTATTTGTAGATTCCTGAACATTTTAAATAGATCGGAATTCAAGTAAATGGGACACAAAGGCATCGTAAATTGCGCGCCATAGGCAGAATCCACAACATTGATTATGTTGCCCATCCGGACCTATAATACTTGCGATTATTGATGTATCATGTGAAAGACATAACAAGTTTTGAAGACCTTCGAACTGTGGATGATACTCTACATCGCATCAGACATAATAAGCAAGCTTGCTTAACACGAGGTTTAGGCTACGATGATCAACAATGGCTTGAAGGAATTGCCATTAAATACAATGGAAGAAATTTAACTGCCACAAGATACATATAATTTCAAACAATAACCTGATTGCGGTATTTTGAAACTGCTTTGCCAGTGAAAATTATGAGGGGATGAAAGATAGAGCAATAATCGCACCACTTAATAAAGATGTCGTCAGAATTAACGATGTAATCGTTGCTTAACTGGTTTTTGGTTTGTTCTCGTTTAAGGCCATGTTCCATCGTTCCTACTGATAATATATTTAGATGAGAGTTTTTGCTTTCATTGTGGAAGAAAGATCGTTAAGATACCAAAGAATTTCTTTATGCAGTTTTATTGATAGGCTAATTAAAACATAATATTACATAATAAGACTCGATTTTTTGATAATCAATTCATTATATGACATAGAAAAAATTCTTCTACATTTCATATAAATAGAATCGTAACTCGATATACGCGTTGTCCTCGCATCACGCAAATACTATTGGGTGTATTGAGACGCGGTTTTTTGTAATTTGTTTTTATTAGGTCACTGGTCATTATAGGATATATTTTTATAAAAATCCAAGCTCAAGAAGGTACACAAATGCAATATTGTGACGAATTGTTCACTCAACAACGAATATAAAAAAAAATAATTTTTGCTTCATTGTGAAATACTTCTGTAAGAATTAAAGTTTTATTAATTTTAGATTTCAAAGGTACGTTCGTATATTACGAATCGTTTTAACGACTTTAGACCGGATGATGGAAAAATTGGATTCGTCACCCCAAACCACCTTTTGCGAAAATGAGATTGGTTTTTCCGATGCAATCTCGAAAACAACAATCGGAGTTAAAGACTTTTTATTGACACGCGCATGGTTTTTTGCGAGCAACGCATGTCATTAAGATTTTAGAAGCCGGTTTCTTACAATTGGGATAAAATGGCACGTGGATATCATTAATGGTGTCAAAACGATAAGCCTTACTCTGACGGAAAGTGAGGCGATAATCTTTTGGTGTTTTTTTTTCTCTTATTTTCTTTCAGGGTTTTCAAAGTTAACAATCTGTTTTAACCCTTTAATAGCACCATGGATCATCTTTTTAGAGCATATTAGCTCCTCTGAAAATGCTCCTATTGAATATTTATACCTAAAGTTCGTAAATGTAAACATACCGTATCACTGCCAAAAATAATTGCTAAAAAATGGTACCATTAATGAAATTTTCTGGTAAAATTTGCTCTCCCTCATTTAAAGTGGAAGAACTGTAGAACGGACATTTGGAACGGAATTTTGTCGTGTTGCTGAACATTTACATTTACGAACTCGACCATAGTTTTCATATTTTGGAAACAGCTCTTATAGTCTAAGAGCCGACAGCAAATTTTGGGAGTGGAGGTATAACCAAAATCGGAGTATGAGAGATTTTAGGTACATGTATCGTGACATCAAATATACCAAAGTCTGGCAGGTTTTGTTTTCAGCCTTTGGGAGGGGTGGGGGGTTAAAAAGAGCTAGATCTCCTGATTTATTTTGAGGGCTATAAACCATTTAATTCATTTAAAAAAAAATCGGATATGATTCCCAGTCATTTGTTTTAAGCAGAAACACCACAATCTTGTCGGTCCGTTTAACAGAACTCAAGATATAACCATTTTACGCGAACCTTATCATCCCTTTTTTGGAGATTTTCAGCAAAACAGAAAATCAACAAATAAAGTCTCCACAAAAAACGCCAATAAGGTTTGCTTAAAAAGATTAAATCATGGGTCCTATTTATCGCATCACCAAGATATAAGTCTTCAGACTTAGGGAAAATGACAGAGCATCATATCCTATCTTTTAAAAGTGAATTGAAGTGTTAATGACCCTACCATATAAAGAGGAAACCAAGCGGGTTTTAAACCCCCACCCCCACCAAAGGCTGAGAAAAAAATCTGCCAGACTTTCATATTCCATATCACGATACATGTACCTATAATCCCTCATACTCCGATTTTGGTTATACCTCCACTCCCAAAATTTGCTGTCGGCTCTTGGTCTATTATTTTGTCCCATTTTTCTGAGGCTATAAATAAAACCATCTACAAATTAACAAAAAAAAATTCCCCAAGACAATTACTTAGAACGGTACCGAACATGCATATTTTTGAAAAAATTTACGATCGTTTTAACTAATATTTTCAATCAAATTCAATGCACGAAAAATATGAATGCAACTTCGAGGGCAATCGTGTAAGCCGAAATTGGTTTTCACTCCTCTCTAGATAAGCTCTTTGGATCACATATCACGGAATCCGAGATTGTTTGAGTTTAAAGTTCGCCCTGCCAGACTTAAAAAAAAAAGTTTCTCACTTTGAACTCTGTTTTTTTTTAACGGTCTTGAAGGGTGAACTATAAAATCAAATGATCTAAGATTCCGTGATATTTGATCCGAGGAGCATTATCTAGGGAGGGGTGAAAAGCAATTTTGACTAAAACGATTACCCTCCGAATAGCATTCATATTTTGTTTTGTGTTTATTTTTGTTTAATCAGCAAGACTTTGATTTTTAAAATAGCCTTTACTCAAACTTTCGTCTATACTTTTTTTTGCTACCACTAAAACTTAAAATCTGCTGTAAGCTGTCAGTCACAAGTAGGTGGACATTTAACCTTTCAACATTTAAACGCAGACTAAGTTGCGGGTATCAGCTAGTCTACTATAATGGTTAAAACTTATAAGTTATTTTATATGTATAAATACATTAATACATGCATATATGTATACGATATATTTGTAACAAGAAAAGTACAAAAAAACGGTCATAATAAAAATTATTTTTAAAAAGTACGCATACGCCACAGTGTGTCATTGTTTAACATTATTAGGAATTATTTAAATATTTTTCAATACAGATTTTTCTATACAGATTAACTGAACGGATTCAAACAATAAGACTTAAACTTCAAAATATTATAAACATTACATGAAAGCTTATATTTCATCGTTGAAACGACGAATGTCGTTGTTTGAATCGTGTATTGCAGCTCCAATATGAACGTATAGTATGAACAAAAAAAAACCAAGCCAAAATATACTACATTAATCATTGTGAAAAAGCCATGCGAAGCTTGATCTCCCAGGTACTATTCTTTAAAAGGATTAATCTTAAAATTAAATCAAAAAGGGCCCAAAATGGGTCTTAGGACAAAAAAAAAGGGGCTCCATATACAAAAAGTCCACAATATTGAGAACTAAAAAGCATTCAGTACAAAACTTATTGAAGTTAAATTTAGGTTTTCTCATGTGTAATTTTCCCAGTGGAGATTCTGCAACTGAATCTGTTATATTGGATTGGATTTTATTTTGGTTTTGTGGTTTTGGCGGCATTTTTTATAACATTATATTAAACCTTGGTTAATTTGGCATCAAACAGTAGCTTTGATCTGTCGCATATGGAAAAATGTCAGTCTCAACTTTTTCATTAGTTCTTTGGTATATCTCTGGAGTTGAAAAAACTATTTTTTTTTTTTCGTTTTCGCTATAGTAGAAGAATCCAGTTTTACTTGTTGCCATTATGGCATTTGATCAGCATAGTATATCATATTTGAACTATAACGTCTAACAACAGCAAACAAACGGTCACAATAGAGCTTAAGGTCGCAGACGCAGTACACACATACCCTTAACTAATTATAACGACTCTCGAATAGACTATAACGACTCTCGAATGAAGCCTTAGAGCTTTTATTTTAAATGTCAAACTAAAAGCTTTAGGAAGGGAAATTATAGGAAATTTCTCCTAAGGAAAGCTCTAGAAGCAGATACCAGAACATTCTACCAATTTCCAAAGCTTGTCAAACAAATCAAAAGGCACATGTTTGACTGGCAACGACATTATGTAGTTTATTTTTGATCATGAATTAATAAAGTTAAAAGTGAAAAATAAAGTTAATTCATTAATTTCAGTGGTGAATAATAAATTGTTTTGTTTGTATTAAGAAAAGTAAAGTGTTTTATTTTGTAGACGTTTCAAATAAAGTAAATAAGTTTTATTAACGAGCCTGAGAAAACATAGCATAACTCTTCGGGCTCAAAATCAGAACCCAAAACTTTGACGTATTTCGCTTTTGGATCACTTAGCTCAGCTTTTGGCTTTCCGTCAGTTTTTCAGTTTTTTTATACTTTTGAAAGATTGGTAATTTCTTGAGGAATTTTATATTAAGATAAACCTACATTGTTAAAACATTCTTATTTTCCTCTGAATTATCAATCTGGCCCAAGTTTATAGCTTTTTCTGACAGAAAATAATTTTTTTCTTTTGAATCTTGAGATGAACAGCAACTTACTCGTAAGTATTCAAACATAAGATTTTTTTGATAAAACAATAGTAAAACTTAATTGTAAGCCTGTAGCAAAAAAATGTCAAGGGAAAATATCTGTGGTGTTTGGGAGAAACATGATAACTCCAAGTAAAGTGGACGTAAGGACCCAAATTTTAAAATGGAGTTATCATCTTTCTCCCAAACACCACCGATATTTATTGAGGCGAATATTTCAAAATTCAATAAAAATAGACTATTGCACTAAAAAATTAATTAAGTTAAGGTTTACAAAGCAATTGCAGCCTCTGAAAAATAGAAGTGACATTCGGTGGTGATAGGGATCAAAAAACCGACTTGTTATCCGAAATATTTTGTAAAAAAAAAAAAATTCGAATTCTATTTTTATAAAACTAGATTTATTCCACACTTTTATAAATTAAATGAGTAACGGGGTACACAATTTGTGTGTGGTTCTTGCGCACCGGGTTGCCCTGAACTTGCACTCAGGCGTTTTATGTGAAACTTTTATCACCCAGTTTATTTGCACTGTGTTCGATGTGTTAACCAGTTTATATTTCTGCAAAGGACTCAGAGGGCTCAGAAATGCAAACAGGAAAAATTTCTCATTTTTCCCCTTAAAAACTGAGTCTGAAATTTTTTGGATTCGCTTGCTCACTTATTTTTTGTCGCAGTAAATTACATAGGAAGAAAAGAAAAAAGGAGTTCTTTTGACCTCTATGTGAAGAATTCTGTTTATATTTGTATTCTGCAGCTCTATCAAAAAACGGAGGCAAATTACAGAGCGCTCAAGAAATATAAGCTGAATTCGCTCTCACGCACCCCAAAAATCAGAGCTGCAAAATTAAAAATAGTTGTTGGCAAGAGTTGAATATCAAAGAAAAAGTATAAGTGAGTTTTAAAGAGTATAAAAATGGTAAATGTGAAATGTTTCGCAGAAAATTTTGAAATATAAACAAATAAAATTCAAAGGCAAATCGAAGGATGCCCAGTGCTTGCATGGAGGTTTTGAAGTTGCACAAAAAATTACAAAGGTTGCTTATGTTTATCATATGTAGATTAGGTGTGAAATCAAAACTATGGATACCAGTTTTTTGGCATTTTAGTGACATTCTCCAGTGCTCAAGTGGGACAGGGAACATCGAACGTACCTACCGTGCCCTTAAAAAGTAGAAATTTCTAAAAGAAATCTCTGCCTGCCAAACTTCTGAAACTAGCTGACCTTTTACGTCCGTTTGGTGACCTTTCACATGACACATGTGGTGAGCCAATATCCCAGGTCCTAGGTGTATCGAATTGGAACCTAACTAAAACTTTTGTCGAATTTCTTTCAATAATTCATTTATTTCTTTTTGTTTCATGGAATGTGTAATAAGGTTCATTTTTGATCTGATTGGTGTGTTGGTTCTGTTGTCAGCAATATCTCATAATTGTCAAAAATGTCTATTTCACATTAATTTTTGTAATAAAATGTAACAACACAAAACATTGGATTCTTAGTTATTCTTTGAAACAAATGTCTAGTTCATTATTTAGTAAAAATCGTTTAGTTTTTGCAGCTCTATACTCAAAAGAAAATTGTTTTGGAGGAAAATAGTTTCGACTTATTTTTTGGCGAACTGTGTGTTTTTTTAACTCGGATTTAAGGGTTTTGTTTCTAAAAATACGGACAGATAATGTTTTATTGAAAACCAAAAAACAAATGTTATCAATTTGAAGTAGTTACCTATTTTACATTTATTTATACCTTGGAAAAGTCCCAGGGGGGGTCATGACCCCCACGACCCCCCCCCCCCCCTTGTATCTGCCTTTGCGTCTATAGGTCTCCAGGTGCAGAATTCAAATAAGAAATGCCTGCAGGTTAAATCAGTGTCTTCATAGTTTTATAAAGTTTTGATCAAATCGTGGTTGGGTATGGTAGAATACGGCTGATAAATGATGATAGTAACAAATTTTGCTAGTAATTGCATCCAATTTTCAAAAGTTGTAGGAATGATCATATTTTGCACAGCAGTGTAATGCCAACCACAACCATATTATGCCGCGAGAGAGCAACATAGAGCTCGAATGTGATTTTGCTTTTGAATTCGATTTGAGTTGTGCCATCAATCAAAGCAAAACCACATGATTTATTATTTGACATGATGGATAAGGCGTAAAATATCCTTTCAATCAGCTTGTACGTAGATGATGCGCAACGGAAACGGAACGATGAAAAACAAGAAACGAAAATTTTACAGAAATCGGTTGCTTTTTTCAGAGATGCGTATGGAGCAGGGTCATGAACATAAATGCCAAATAAGTATGGGGATAGGGAGTTGGGAGTCCTTTTTGTATGTAGCTTTGAGATTTAAGAGTATGCTAAAAGTCGAATAAAAGAAGAAAAAAATATGAAATCTGGAAGGCTACAAGAGTTTGTATAAGACGTTTAGGAGAGTGTGAAATGGGTATATTTTACAGAACAATAATCATGTGAGCAAAGCTAAATAGATGATTATATAAGAAACAAGAATAGATATGGGATACTTCGGTAAATTTGGCAAAAGTACCATACTAGTTGCTGTAAGAGATCTATACAATATTACAATATCGTGTTTGAGTGATTGAGTCAATAAAATTATTGAATTTTAATATCATTTTGCTGTCACACACGCGCATTCCTTCTTTTTTGTTAAGCTTTCACTGATACTTAAAGTCATTTAAGTGCTTTTTATAGAGATGCACGGAAGTTGGCGTATGGCAATTTTAAATAAATTTACCAAAAAATTGAACACTTACAAAACTACTGGTCGGGCAAGCTTTATCTGGTCACAATGGTTAGAAAATGCACTTTTCAGCTTGCATTTTCCGCTAAATGTACCGAAAATATAAGCAACTTCTACATATAAATGGGGTATAAAATTAAAGGTTAGACTGCCTTCTACAGGATTTCAATGTTCGGATAGAATTGTTTTGGCTGTTACGACCAGTCCGACCATTTTTTAAAAACTGCGTTTTACATTAGAGGAAACTGAGTAAAATCATATCAAATAGCTAAGAAAGGTGGCCCTGACCACTTTTTTTTTCATTATAATCCAAGGATGCACAAAATGCCTAATTTTAGAAAAGTGGTCGGACTCGTGGCAACAGCAAAAAAATTCCATCCGACTATTTGTATCATGTAGACGACAGTTTAAGCTTTCATTTGAAACCCCATTTAAATAAGTTGCTTATATATTATTGAAGAATAATATATTATTGGTACATTTAGCGGAAAATGCAACCTGAAAATTGGTTTTTCTAACCATTATGACCAGATAAAGCTTTTTCGACCAGTAGTTGTGTAAATGTTTTGACTAAAGCTATCGGTTGGAATTCAATTTTTGCGTGGCCGCGATGAGATAAGTAGGCATCTAATCTTACGGTCGGCTCCTGGACTAGGTTAGGTTAGGCTAGGTTAGAAGGGAGATGGTACGGCAAGCCGTCGCACATTGGAGTATTGGTATCCAAAAACCGGACAAAATTATTTTTTGTCTTGATTGCAATATTTTCATCTTAAACCATGTAATAAATACCGTTTTTAATAAATTTACCCTCTTTTAAAACAAAAAAAAATTTCAAGTTTTTTTTTTAATTTTTCAACTGGAAACAAGAAAAAATGCATCCAATCGGATATACGATATGACCAAAAAAGATAAAAAGGATCAAAGTTGCAGCCAATATTTTGTTTTTAATCAATACGGAGCTTTGCTAAACCATATTTTATACAAATAATTACCAAATAACTCCAAAAAATAAAAAAAAATTAAATCCCAAGGAAAAGTAACAGCACAAATAGTCAGTTTGAATGGACATAAAAGTGGGAATACGATATGACAAAAAACAACTACATCCGCAAATATCCGCAGCCGATTCTTTTTGAAAATGAAGCTTGATGGTTTATTTTATCCACCCATCATATACAAATGAGAACCCAATTCCACCTACATCTATAAAAAATTACTTCCCAATGAAAAAGAACCAACAAAAATAGTATTTTTTTTTTTTTGCATTTTTAGAACAAAAATTCGAAAAAAATATAAATATTAAAATATTTGTCGAAAAAATGGCTCAATATAATAGTGAACATCTGTAGTTGATTTTTATATACCAAAAATTTCATCAGACTACACAAAATTTTTAAGAAATAATTTAATAAAATGTTTCAAATTTTTTGAAGGTTGATTACAAAAAGAAGTGACAAATTCTTAATCGAAGACTTTGAACTATTATCATAGCCAAAATATGTTGAGCAATAAAAAAACTATTTTAGCCTTTTGTTGCATGGGATCTTAGCTATTGTCTGGAAAAAGTTCCCCTTTCAATTTTGACACTTGAAAAATCGACTTTTGGCCGAGTTTTGTAGGCAAATACTCCTATGTGCGTCGCATCTCACTCCGATCTCAATGGATCCATTGCGCTCCCCATAGGATTTTGGTAAGGAAGGTTTGGGGAAAAGGATAAGATGGTTTGGGTGGAGTTTAGGTATGGGATGCCTCCCTGAACCACCCTGAACTGGATGAATTTAAGGATGTTTCTTAGTGGCAAGTTAGAGATGTCACCCAATTCGTCGAAAAAATATACTCCGAGGGCTGCTTTTATGGTTCTGGCTAGGCTGGCGCATTCACAAAGAAAGTGATATGAGCCCTCCTCCATACCTCTACATCCTGACACCCCCCACACAAGTCCGACGAGCTAGTGCCCATTCTGTGCATGTGGGTTCCCATTGAGTTGTGACCCGTTAGGACTCCAATTAGAGTGGAAAGTTGAGGCCTACTTATCTAAAGTAAATATTCTGTCTTTTTCCTAGAGATATTCGGCCATAGATTCCTCGAAACCCTGCAAGAGTAGATGGTTGACCATCTGATGTCTGCAACCTCAAGGAAGCTTTGGTGAATTCTACTTTTTACTTGCGAAATAAGTACTATACGGCAAGTTTTGGATTCGTGCAAAAAAAAAAAAAATGCACGACTGGATCGCACGTACTTGCTCTTATGTTCAAGTTGTGTGGGGCTTAAGAACTTTAAAAAATATTCAAGTAATTATAGAAAAAGTATAAAAAGCATTTAAATCGTTCTTTTAATTGTATAAACAGCCTGATAAATAACTTAGAGCTCAAAAAAAAGTATGCCATTTGATTACTTGAAAAAATATGAATATATGCAAAAAAAAAATTTAAAATCGTTGGAGCCGTTTTCTTAAAAATTAATTTTTTATATATAAAATTTTTGTAACATTTTTCAAAAAAAAATTTGGTATGCCAATTTTGACTATATATTAATATACATTTAAAACTGAAATTTCAAAATAATTCATCAACCCATTTTTGAAATATTGAATTTTCAAAAAAAAAATTTGAATCTTTTTTTAAAAATCCAAAATTTATTTTTTCCAAAATTTTGGAATGCAGTATTATTTATATTTCAACAAAGCTTTTGTGCAAAAAATTTCATTGAAATCGGATGAGCGGTTAATGAGAAAATAAAAAAAAAAACCGTTATATGGCAGGTACCGTTAATAAATGATTTTGGTGATTTTTTTTCTTACTAAAAGGTACATCATATCTACATTTATACACTGATTTTTTTTTATCAAAATCGTTGGAGCCGTTTTTGAGATAAATAAGCTTTTCCTTAACGGTTGTATGGCAAGTACCGTTATTTTTTGAGCTAAAAAAAAATTTCAATTTCCCCTCTGGAGAGTTACAAAAAAACCTTAAGTTCAAAATTTGAAGAAAATCGCTTCAGTGGTTTACGCTGTAGGTTGAGGTACGGACAGACAGACAGACAGACAGACAGACAGACAGACCGAATTGTGCCACCCACTTTTTTCGTGTTCTCTATCATCGTAATGTCATGTTTGATTGTTATCTCGAAATTTTTTTTTGCACGAATCCAAAACTTGCCCTATAGTACCTATATCGCAAGTAAAAATCGAGATAACAATCAAACATGACATTACGATGATGGAGAACACGAAAAAAGTGGGTGGCAAAATTCTGTCTGTCTGTCAGTCTGTCTGTCCGTACCTCAACCTACAGCCTAAGCCACTGAAGCGATTTGCTTCAAATTTTGAACTTAAGGTTTTTTTGTAACTCTCCAGAGGGGAAATTGAAGTTTTATTTTTAGCTCAAAAAATAACGGTACTTGCCATACAACCGTTAAGGCAAAGCTTATTTATCTCAAGAACGGCTTTAACGATTTTGATAAAAAAAAATCAGTGTATTATTGTAGATATGATGTAAATTTTAGTAAGAAAAAAAAATCACCAAAAACATTTATTAACGGTACCTGCCATATAACGGTTTTTTTTTGATTTTTGATTTTCTCATTAACCGCTCATCCGATTTCAATGAAATTTTTTGCACAAAAGTTTTGTTAAAATATAAATAATACTGCATACCAAAATTTTTGAAAAAATAAATTTTGGATTTTTAAAAAAAGATTCAAATTTTTTTGAAAATTCAATATTTCAAAAACGGGTTGATGAATTATTTTGAAATTTCAGTTTTAAATGTATATTAATATATACTCAAAATTGGCGTACCAAATTTTTTTTTGAAAAATGTTACAAAAATTTTATATATAAAAAATTAATTTTTAAGAAAACGGCTCCAACGATTTAAATTTTTTTTTTTTGCATATATTCATATTTTTTCAAGTAATCAAATGGCATACTTTTTTTGAGCTCTAAGTTATTTATCAGGCTGTTTATACAATAAAAAAACGATTTAAATGCTTTTTATTCTTTTTCTATAATTACTTGAATATTTTTTAAAGTTCTTAAGCCCCACACAACTTGAACATAAGAGCAAGTACGTGCGATCCAGTCGTGCATTTTATTTCTTGCTCCAGTGGAACGAGCACAGAGTGATCGGTTTGGCTCGGATCAAGAGATGATCCGTTTTTGGCCAGCTCATCTGCCATTTCATTCCCGTATATATCACGGTGTCCTGGGACCCATCTTAGGGTGACTGTGTTCGATGCACTGGGAATCCTCAGCACATTACGGCAACTATCTACCAGTTTGGACTTTGTAATAATTGAGGAAATGGCTTTTATTGCCACCTGACTATCTATAAGGATATCGATATTTCTATTAACTACTTCACGTGAAGCAAGATATTACTTCCGCTTGGAATACAGTGGAGAAATTTGGAAGCTTTATTGATCTGTTAATAGGTGGGTTAACTGAGTACATACCAGACCCTACCCCCTCACATTCCTTGGAACCATCCGTGAACACCGAGACATGATTAGCGTTAATGACCCGGTTTTCATTCCAGGAGTCGGTTTGAATGTCTATGTCTGTGAATTTCATAATAGTTCTATGACCGTAGTAGCCCCTCTTCCAGTTATTGCACTGTTTAAGTCTTATAGCACTTTTGGCCGCCAACTCTTTTGTAAACAAATCGAGTGGGGCTAGTGAAAGGAAAAGCCTCAAGGGCTGCCGTTGGTGTGGTTCTAATAGCACTAGTTGTGCCAATGCACGCTAGTCTCTGAATTTTTGTCATGGTCATAAGATTGGTTTTCTTGTCCAAGGCTGGCCACCAGACCAAGCATGCGTACATAAGAATAGGCCTTATTATGGCTGAGTACATCCAATGAATGGTTCTGGGGCTGGGACCCCATCTTTTACCAAAGATTCTACTGCAAGTGTAGAATGCAATTGAGGCCTTTTTCCCTCTATCTTTAATGTTTTCTTTCCTGTTCAGTTTACGATCAATACAATACCAAGATACTTGGCAGTTCCCGAAACCTTTAGCGGAATTCCGTTAATGATTGGCAGGTTTATGCTGGGAACGTTGTGCTTCCTCGTAAACAACACCAGTTCTGTCTTAAGTGGGTTAACGTTAAGTCCACAGCTACTGGCCCATTACTGAGCTTGTCAAGGGCTGTTTGTAGGAGTTCGCTCAGCGTAGGAGCAAATTTTCCCCGAGGCCATTAATACGATGATTGATACGATAAGATCTGGTTAACTACGAGAAGCCAGAGCAGAGGAGATACGACTCCACCTTGTGGAGTACCTCTACAAGTCCTGGCTTTTAGCTTGCTGTCACCTAATTCTGCATTTATAAGTCTTGTTTGAAGCATACATTCTATCCAGTTTGTCACCATCGGATCGATGTTAATGGTGTTAAGGGCTTGTCGAATTGAATCGTTATTAACATTATTGAAGGCCCCTTCTATATCCAGGAATGCTGCTAGGGTAAATTCCTTGAATTTAATTGAGCTTTCAACTGTGCCGATCACTTCATGAAGTGCTGTCGCAACAGATTTGCCGATTTGCCCTTCATGTATGCATGTTGGGCCTGCGAGAGCACACCATCATTCAGTTTTAGGCGAATATGGGTTTCAATTAGTCTTTCTAGGGTCTTGAGGAGAAAGGAGGACAGGCTTATTGGCCTGAAATCTTTCGGTTCAGTGTGCGTGGGCTTCCCAGCCTTCGGGATGATCCTGGACTAAGGGATGTGTAAAAAACATTTGCGTTCATACGATTATACGTTGAGATGACTTTTCGAGGTTTATCAAACGCTCTGGTCTTGGGCACACATTTTTGTGATCAGAGGAGGAAGATGTTCATTTCTTTCATAAGCCTCAAAGCAGCTTTCGACTCATGTGTTATATTTTTGGTAAACATTCACGGCCAAAAATTTCCGTGGGCGATTCACTGGCCTGTAGTTGCCATTTCCAGGGGCGTATACAACTTCACTCCTTGGGGAGGGGGGTCATACTGTTGTTTCTCACGAAACGAAATTAAATATTTTTAACGCGATTGACGACCGAAACGTTTAAACAAAAAAAGAACACGAAGCCGAACTGTCAAACAGACGGCGAAGAAGGCGATGAAAAAAAGCGAGCGAGGAAAAAATGCAACAGGCAGCAAAAAAAGTGCTGCCACCACGACTAGACTCAGTAAGGGGGTGGGCTCACGAAATTGTTTTTTTATTGATGATCAAAAAATGAATTTAAGTGAAAAGAATGAATTATATGTATTAATTAAACTTACTTTGATAACCACAGGAGCGCAGCTAAAAAAAAAGAAATGGGCGCCAGCAATTTTTTTTGTAAAACAAGGAAATTGCAAACCTGAGAAGTGGAACCGACGGTGAAATCAATTTGTAACAAGAAAACACAGAGTTTAGATTCCCGAATTTTGGGATTAAAATTAATGCAAAGTTTATTGTTTGGGAAACCTTTTTAGGTATAGGGGAAAAACCAAAATCTTTTCAACGGTGAAGAACAATAATTAATTAAAAGAAAGAAAATGGACCGTTATCACTTTGTCCCGAAATAACTGCAAAACAGAATTTACAGGTCGCGTGTCCCGCAATTTCAGGGATAATTGAACGAAACGAAAGCCAACCGAATTACCAAATAAAACCAATAAATTTCTCAAAAATTAAAACGAATTAACCAAACAAAGAAATACCACAATTCTCACTTTACTTATCTTTTTTAGTAACTGCCAACAATTCCTCCTTCTTCTTCTTTCTTCTCCTGCGAGTTCTTTTCTCTGTTGTCGAGCTCCTATTTATCCTCCCTTTCTTTTTAATTTTATTAAACCTCTTTAATTTTTAATGCGACTTTTGAAATTAAACCAAAATTAAATTCTTTCACTTTTTGACACTTTATATGTATATCTTGCTTCGCCATCTCTTCAAAAATTACAACTCTCTGTAATGGTCTTCAGTATAGAAGTGCCTTTCAGATTTTTCGATGTCTGTCCGGCATCCTCTTTTACTAAGCACCCCCGTGTTTTCAGCCAATCGGAAGCCGCGGACTTCGATCTCGTAATTTTCAGCCACACACAGCTAAGGAGCTGAATTGTGCTGTCGTTGACAAAATCCAGAGGTCCTACCTACTCACACACAACACCCCTGCATTATGCACCGTCATCATGGCGTTGGCCGATCGCTGCGCTGCACAGTGGTCAAAAATACGATTCTAGCTGGACAAAAGTATTTTTTTTTATTTTCCAAATTAATCTTTTTGATAACCTATACTTTGTAAACATATTAAAGCCCAAAATTGCAAAATATTAACCACTTATCTGCGAACATAGCAAGTATATGTAAGCTCAAAGTAAACATTGTGAATGCAATCAGATAGGAAAAAATGTAGACCAAATTTTATTGCCCAACTGAGGGCACGGGCTAAGCTTAGTAAACTGTGTTTAATATCTTAACCTCTGTATATAATTTAACTCTCGTAATGTCGTAATTAACATTATGCAATAATGTATATAATAAAATATATTTATATTTTTTTTTAATTTTGAAGTTACATTCTAACAATAACAAAACTTACCAAATTATAGGTTTTTTGGCTAAGCTTACAAAACTGGCGGCAGCTAGCGGCCAGATGAAATAAATGTAGTCTATTAGTATAACTTCTGATCTTATCACCTGCCAAAATTTGACTGCCTTTGTTTGCCTATTGCAAAGTTATAATAAGTTTTTTCAGACTAATTTTATATACAGAAATGGAATTGTTTGAAATGTGGAAGAAAGTGGAAGGAAAAATGAGATGTTAGAGCTTCTTTTCCTAAATTATTGGTATGAAAATTGTCTGCCTGAATATACTCCATTAAAATGTAACCCCTAAAATAGAATTTTAACTCGACTTTAACATATAAGAAATGGCTGTTTTGCACTGCGACTAAACTGCTTTTTTCACAGAAAAACGGATCCTGGTTTTTCGTGGTTTTTTCCTTTCATCTTAAAAATCATTTAATTGCTCTTAAAAAATGTTAAATACTGATGACTACAAACACAAAAATGATTTAAGGTCAAAAAATAATTTTGTCCACCTAGATTTGTATTTTTGACCACTGTGCGCTGGTTTCACTTCCAGGAGTGGCGAAACCAATGAACGCATTCAGCCAGAAACACAAAATGTCAAAAACCGAAGAATTCAATTTCGCATTAATAAATACATTTGTCCCCTCCAGTTACCGTGTACACAACAAAATAAAGGGAACTCTGCAGCAGTGAAACATTTAAGGACCACCCAACTAACATTTCAATTTCTATTAGCTTAGAAATATCGATATGCTGCAAGTCTGAATATGTATAAAGCTTCTATAAAGCTTTCATCAAAAAAAAATTCTAATAGAAGTCATGATTTCAATAACTGCTTCTTTAAAGTCGTTTGAAAGCTTGATATAGAAAATTAAACGATACTAGCGTCTTTGTTTCGGATAGACCTCTGTTAATAACATTAACGAAGAAACATGAAGCTGTCACTGTATAAAGATTGTATAGAGTAATTTAATTGAAGCTCCTGTCACTTTGTCTTTAAAAGGTTTCGGTTACAATTTGCTGGAAGCCTTATCGAATACTTCGCAGAGACTTCTCAGACTTTATTAACGAACCATAATAGAAAATGTCGGCGTCTATGCTAAAGAGACTCAAATCTGTCAAAGTCATTTTAATGAAGTCATTGATAAATTTTCGTTTATTGAATAAATTGTTTGTGAAATTTTGTTTGCGTGAATATGTCTACTTCGTGGAAAAAATTAAAAATTCGGGAAATTATTATAGATCCCTTGCGGTGAGACGTTCCTTAATACTCCAGAGAGCTCGTAACTTTGATCTTCAAAAGAAGGCAAATGAAAGACAACGACGTCACGGCAAGAAAGTTCAGATTTAATAAATCTTTCATCGATAAATCAAATATCTCCAGAGCCAGAAGATTTAAGTGTGTTTCATTGTTTGTCTGTTTATAATTTTAAATATAAATATTCATACTCTACTTAGATATGAACCCCACTACCAGAATGAGAGGCAAAACTTTTATGAGGGATAACACACACGAGTTCAATGATTAATGTTTTTAAGAAAGCGATGACGAAGATCAAATTTTGAAAAATCAAAAGCTTAGACTTAATCTCAGGCAATGGACGATTGAATTTAAAATCAACCACTCAGCTCTTCAGATCTTAATTTCAATAATAAACAAGCGATTTGAATAAAAAATCTTGTATATCTTGTTTCTTCGTGTTACAAATTTGTTATTAACATGGTGGCTCCACTGGGCATGAGCCATGGTCTGATTATGAATATGTTTAAAAAAAAACAATGGAGTCTCAAAAATCCATGTCCGTGCAGTGACATATCCATACAAATCAGTTTGCTGATTGGATTGTGGTTTGGATGTTGGACATCGTTCATGTCTAGTGGAGCCAGCATGTAAAACTGGAAAATACTGATTAAGTTTTTGCATCTTCCATTTTATATCTAAGATGGCTGAGTGGGTAGAGTGATGGACTCTTACGCAGGAGTTCCGTGTTCGATTCCTAGACTGGTAAGAAAAATCTTTGTGTTTTATAATTATTTCCAATTCATTAATTAACAAATAATTGAAAATAAATAATAGTTTCAGGTTTAACAAACATTAAATGCGGTAAAAATCACTCAAAAGAAATTGAAAGTAAAAAGAATTATATTTTTTCCCCCATTTTCCTACAACCTCTGTAAGAGCTGTATTGTCGCCTTCTAATAGGTATTATAAGACTTTCTATTACACTTGCGTGTTTACTTTTATAGAAACATTTCTGAAGCTATCTGTCAAAACCATAATTTCACTAAGATTTCGAATAGTGCTCGTTAAAACTTCTTATAGATCGTATAGAACTTGAAGCTTTTAAAAAGCTTTTAAAGGGCCTCCAAGAAGATTTTCCGAAATCATTTTCGAAGTTCTATAATATTTTCCTTTTTATGCTTAACGAAATTTTACAAATGTCTTAAGGAAATCAGAAAGCCTATTCAGTTAGGCCGAACCGAAGCTGAAATGTTAGTTGGGCAGAAACTAAATATTTTGAAGGAAAAGTTGGAAATTATTTTCTTAGCCGCGATTTACAAAAAAAAAAGACTACTTCAGTGGACTTTCGTTAGATTTTGGGGATAAGTCGATAACGTACCATTTTTAACAAAAATAAATTTTCAGGAATTATAAGTATGTATATGTTGGGCACTCGGCCATTCTCAAAACGAGTAACGTCTTAGCTTCGGGGACCAAGCGTCCTCCGAGCCTTGTTTGGTATAGGATTTTTGAGCAGACAATTCCATCAATCAGCCTCGGATCTATGGGGGGGCAAACCAGGGCCTGTGCCCCGGGTGGCAGCTTACAGGGGCGCCAAATCTATATGACTGAAAAAATTGAGAATTGCGACGCTTAATAAAAATACATATCACACCCAGAGAAAAATCGGTGTAAAACTAGCCTAAATCAGGGGCTAGCTTACGCTTGCGCTAGCGCCCATTTGAGCCTACTTAGTTTTAAGGTAAATTGACTTATTTTGCTTGCGTAAATCCAAAAAACTTTTGCATGTGTAAAATTGCCTTAAATCTGTGTTATTTTGTGTTAGATTTTCTAAGGTAATTTTACCTAAGTTTTTTAGAGTTTACCTAATCAATTTACCTTAAATAGTGTAAGTTACCTTAGCAAGGCCTGAGTGTTTACCTTATCGCTAGGGTAATGTATACCAGTTTGCTAAGGTAAAAATTTAAAAATGCCTAAGTAGATAAGGTAGAATACTAAATGTTTGCCTTATTGCTAGGGTAATTTAGGTCAGTTTTCTTATGTAATTTTGCCCTCCACTAGGGTGTTTTTTACCAATTTTTTACCTAAGCACTTGGTAAAAATGCCTTAGTAGTTAAGGTAATATACAAAATGTTTGCCTTATATCTAGTGTAATTTATGTTAGTTTTCTTAGGTAATTTTACACTCCACTAGGGTTTTTTTTACCAATTTTTTACCTTAGTAATTGGTAAAAATGCCTAAGTAGTTAAGGTAATACACAAAATGTTTGCCTTATATCTAGGGTGATTTATGTTAGTTTTCTTAGGTAATTTTACACTCCACTAGGGTGTTTTTACCAATTTTTTACCTTAGCAATTGGTAAAAATGCCTAAGTAGTTAAGGTAATATACAAAATGTTTGCCTTATATCTAGGGTAATTTATGTTAGTTTTCTTAGGTAATTTTACACTCCACTAGGGTGTTTTTTACCAATTTTTTACCTTAGCGATTGGTTAAAATGCCTAAGTAGTTAAGGTAATATACAAAATGTTTGCCTTATATCTAGGGTAATTTATGTTAGTTTTCTTTGGTAATTTTACCCTCCAATAGGGTGTTTTTACCTTAGCAAGGTGTTAACCTGCCTAAGTATCTAAGGTAGTATATTAAATGTTTGCCTTATTGCTAGAGTAATTTAGGTCAGTTTTCTAAGGTAATTTTACACTCCACTAGGGTGTTTTTACCAATTTTTTACCTTAGCAATTGGTAAAAATGCCTAAGTAGTTAAGGTAATATACAAAATGTTTGCCTTATATCTAGGGTAATTTATGTTAGTTTTCTTAGGTAATTTTACCCTCCAATAGGGTGTTTTTTACCTTAGCAAGTTGTTAACCTGCCTAAGCATCTAAGGAAGTATATTAAATATTTGCCTTATTAATAGGGTAATTTAGGTCAGCTTTCTAAGGTAATTTAACCCTCCACTAGGGTGTTTTTTGTTTGTTTGTTTGTTCATGCACCTTTTCCCACTTTTTTATTAATGAAAAACCTAAACATGAATTTAAAATTTAATTTTTTTTATTTTGGAAGGATAAAATACATAAATACATAAAATACATAAAAACTTTAACTGTTATTACAATAATTAATATGAGCAGAAGATTTATTTTGTAAGGATATATTACAAATATTTTGTAAGGCAGGTTAATTAATAATACAATAACACCCGTATTTATAAAGACAAAGCAGTTATTTCAGCTCCCGTGTTTAGGAAAACTACACCATGGAATAAAAATATTGCAGACTCAAATGGAGCAGTAAGGAACTACCTTTAATTTGAGTCCGGAAAACTCTTATTCCATGCTGTAGTTTTCCTAAACACGGTAGCTGAAATAATTAATTTTTCTTTATAAATATAAGGGCTTTACTGCTGGGCCACAATGCGACGGAGACGCAGAGAGTGAAAAACTGGAATTAACTGTCAAAAATGCAGCAACCGGAGCAAAAAAAAGTTAAAATTTGTTCTACTCTTGCAGCTGCGACTCCAACTGCGTCTCCGTCGCATTGTGGTCCAGCAGTTAAGTGCCATTCATATGAGCTGCGAATTGCGTCTGCGAATAATTCGTTTTAAGCTATTTCTGAAGAAACTATCAACATATTCTTATTTTAATTCTTTAATAAAGTGAATAAACGATCATATTTACAAAATTTACATAGAAAATATTGCGTTAAATTAGTTTAAATTACAAACAAAACACATTTTAAAATTTTCTTTGCGACCAACGCAGGTCGCAGATTTTGGACGCATTTAAAATGTGTTTTTTTTGTAATTTTAACCAATTAAGCGCAGTATTTTCTATTTAAATTTGTTAATAAGATCATTTACTCACTTTATTTAACAATTTAAACAAGAATAAGAAAGAATTATTCGCAGACGCAGTTCGCAGCTCATATGAATGGCACTTTAGTGTGCAGACTAGAGCTAGCCACGAGACTTTTGACGAGACTAATACCCCTATTACGGTTTTCAATGATCAAATCAATCATTGATGAACATTGAAATTTTATACCTAAAACCACAATTTACTAAAAATCTGATTTTTTTTTTTTATTATGTTTTTTTTTTTTGTAATTCATACATAGATAACATCATAAATCTTAACTTTTTTCAGTTGGGCTTTAATGTATTGAATTTTTATGTTTATCAACGATCAATTTGAACATTGGAAACCGTAATTTGCGTGTAACTTTTCAAGTCTCGTAAACGTCCAGTTAAAATCGTAGAATTTCAAAAATCATCTTTAAAAAGCGTCTTGGATTTGTTTTGTTTAACAAGCCTTTTTTATTTCTTTTTAAAGATGGTTTTTGAAATTCTTTGATTTTAACAAGGCGCAGTTTGAGATGGTTTTTGAAATTCTATGATTTTAATTGGACGTTTACGAGACTTGCCGAGTCTCGAAAAAAGTCTCGTGGCCCCTTTTTAACAAAAGAAACTATTTTAAGGAGAGGCGTTGCTCAATGTCATTTAAAAAAGTCTGGACGGAAGGGATTATATCACCATCATCAATTTCAAACAAAAAAATTTGCAGAAATGTCCACACAGAGAGGCATTGTGGAGGATATTGGATGTTTAATACATAGGTCATTTTTAAATATAAATCAATGCACTCAAGGTATGACTGCAATTGATATTTAACATTGTCTAATGCGATATAAAAATATTTAAAATTAAACCTTTCTCCGACAACAATGATAAGCGGCTGCAGGCTAACTTTGTTTTGTAGGCACTCCTCTCTTTTCTGATTTAAAACGCTATCAATGTCGCCTGCCTGCTTGACCTCCAACGTGAACGCTGACAAGGAGTCGTCGATGGTAAATTTTTTTGATTTCCCTTGGAACTTCCTTGCGGCTGGGGTCAAAACCCCGTGAAGCAGTGTGGTGTATCCGTAATTTAAATTATCTGTAAATAAAGCAAACAGAAAATTACTTTTTTGTTGTTTTTGTTATATGATGATAAATGAGGCTGGGAGAGCAATAGTGGCGTAACCCAGTTTTTGAGTTTTCTTTTCTTTTGCCTCCAATTTCTAAATGTTCACATCAAAATGTATTTGAATTCTTATATATCTAAACGTTCTTAAAATGTGACTCAGTCCCCTTCAATCTTAAATTAAATAGCATATAAGATCGATTGAAGAGCATAAACTAAGAGTGGGTTACGCCCAGGGCTGTCGTTTCACTTTTTCAGAAAGCAGTACTTCGAGGAAAAAATAGCAGTACACAGCAGTACGGTAGTAAAACACATATATACAAACATATTGTTAATGCATTTAATTTTTTTTAAATGCAATTATTGTTCATTAAAAATTATCAAATACCCGCTAATTACCTATTACTCTAGAACACTGCACTGGTGGTATTGAAAAGATTTCATTACATAAAAAGCTCTTGTTGTGTTTATGCACGTTTTTCTTAAAATCGGTTGTCTTTACGAAAAAAGTTAATATTTTTTGGGTAGAATTTTATGAGCTTCATACAATATTAATAATAATTATTTGTTTCCTTCTCCTTCCTTTTATACGAATTAACACTAATATTTTTCGACACACTGACTGCATGGAAATTTTGAACCAATATGTTAAAGCGACGTCATCGAATTCAGAAAATGGATTTCTCTGTGAACCTGACCAACTCTTCGACGTCCCTCCGATTTTTGGTTTAGTTCGTTATCATATAATACAAATTTAAAAGAGGTCGGTTCATCTGGCCATAAAAATAGCTTTTCGTCATTTGTTGTAAAATTATATTCCATAATGTTATTAAATAAATTAACAGCCCTATTCTGGCGTTGTGAGGGCTCACAAGTCACAAGCCCTTGTGAGGTAATCGTTGTGAGGTTTGTTGTGATTCGATAACATTTTCGGTATTCTGGGAAAATCCTCACAAGAAACCTCACAAGAAACTCACCACAACGAATGGGCACGTTCAACCATACAGATTTTCTTGATTTCTAGACTTCTTTGGCTCTGATTGGCCGACTGTCATACGAAGATAGATGAGTAAACTTTCATAATGTTCTAGATTTATGTTGAACGCACCTATTTATTATGAAGAAAGAAACATGATTCGTTTGATTTTTTTTCTAATAAATTAGTATAATTATGCAAGAATGTTTATTTTTCATTCATTTATTTTGGTTAAGAAGAAAGCAATTAAGAAAAAAACAAAAAAAAAACATGTAAATATCGTAGTTTTCGAAATCACAAGTGGTACTTTTTAGTTGTGACCTCCTCCGACGGAGATCACAGTTTCGATAGTTTTTGTGTAGGTCACAAGTTGTGAGGTGGCTGCCAGAATACGAAAACCTCACAAAATCAAATTAACCTCACCTTGTGAGGTTGTTGTGACCTGTGAGGTATCAGTGAGGTTTGCCAGAATAGGGCTGTAAAACAACTCAATTTTCCAGTTCATGTCCTTATTTACCCTGGCCACCGCAACAACTATGTTTATAATGAGAAGATGTAGCCTAACGCATATAATATACAAAATATTGCTCATTGTTAAAGCAATTTTAATAATTTTTTTGACTTAATTCTCTACTCCATAAAGTTCCTGCATGATTTACTCTAAATCTATTGGATGTATGACAAAATAACATGGTAATTTTTTTTATGAAATTGAATAAGCTACAATTTTTACCTTTTCTTTTCATTCCAAAAATTTGATAGTTTTCGAGAAATTAGCAAAACACTGAACTTTACACCCTTTTACTCCTCCAAAAATTCTTTCTTCAGCCACAACTCAGGGTGGTGTTGGAAGTTGCTCAAGACGTCAAAACAAAGCCCCACCAAAATTCAGCTTTGTAGGAGTTTTATCAATGTACGTAAAAGTCTAAATTTCATGGGCTAGAGAACCATTAATATAATTAAACATTGTTGACAGATGGGTGAAAAACTACATTTTGACGGGTGTGGAATACTTTGTTCCAAATGGCATCAAAATCTCCTTATACTTCCTTTTTTCGGATCAGAAAAAAAAACTGAACATTTTCAGAATTACGAACTTTTTACTTGCGATATACAGGCTTTGGCTATACGGCAAACTATGCATTCGTAAAAAATGGAATTCGAGATTTTTGTCTGTTCTATTTATGAAGTTCAACATTAGATAAAAAGGATAAGACTTTTTGGATAGGATTATGATTTGAAAATGTTGTGCGAACAAATTTTCAAAAAAGCAGTACTTTGCTCGTATTAGCAGTACGGCAGTACGGAGTTTCAAAAAGCAGTACAAATACTTCAATTGCAGTACTTCGACAGCCCTGGTTACGCCTTACGTGATTTGCGGCTAAACGGAGCTTCGTAGACCCTCCAAAGTTGACATCTTCAAATGTGATTTCTGGCTAAACCAAGCATCTTAGAGAATTAAAAATTACATATTTGTGATCTAGGGAGTGCCACCTTTCAAACGACGTATCGCATGACACGAAAAAACAATTTTTATCTTTAAACTCGAATTCCAGCCAAACCATACGTCGTAGACCCCCCAAAGTTGACATCTTCAAATGTGATTTCTGGCTAAACCAAGCATCTTAGAGAATTAAAAATTACATATTCGTGGTCTAGGGAGTGCCACCTTTCACACAAACATATAAAACCATTCGAATTTTATATGACTATATGACTTAAAACTTTCATATATGACGGTATTTCTATTTTAATATTACACTTGGTCATATAATGGCTCAAAATCTCCCACACATATATGGCGTCGTATATATTTTGTCAAATAAATATGTGTATCAGACTTATATGACCTTTGTGAGCCATATTTTTATGAAAAACTTGCCATTTTTATATGATAGTGTAATATCAGCTTTATAAGTCTCCTTATAAAATTAAATTATTAAGCTTATAGGAACGATTGAAGAGCAAAAACCAAAATTGGGTTACGCCACTATTGCACTCATATGATGATATATGACAAATATGATATATGACAAATATGATATATGACAAATATGATATAATGTTGTATAAAGTAAAATAAATCAGGTCAAAACTTACCACTGTCAAGCATATTTAATTTTTCTCTGAAGTCGTGTAGATAGGATTTGAGGAAAGTTGTTTTTATCCTTTCAGAATACAAATCTAGGGCGTGCCTACAAAATATCTCCCATTTCTCGAATTTGAAAGTTTTCCCAGGCTTCATAAAATTGTAGTCTATTTCAATCTGCAGAGAATTAGAAAAAATATATAATTAAAAAAAGTTGAGAGTTTTGTAGTCGAGTCAATAAAGCTGAAAATTATTAAGTCTTAAAAGTTCTTTATAGGTTATTAACGATATTTTTTGTTTAAATGTATGTATTAATTTTTTATAATTTTCTTGTTTTTGTCAAAAGGAATTATATGAACAAAAACAATTTTTCACTATTTTTCTTTTTTAAAGCCAGAACAAACAGGCAAAATAGTAAATTCATATGGATCTGGATCTGTCTCAATATTATGTCTGTGGCGTTTGGTATACGATAACTCCATTTCCAAAATCGGAACGGATGGACCGATTTGATTCAAATTTGGAACATTTATATGCATGCAATGAAAAATTTATAATTTCAATAATTATAAAAGTTATTTCCTTATATTAAATTTTTTTAATACAAATTTTAAAACCTTTACTGAAAATATGCGAAAATGGAGTTATCATATTTATACCAAACACCACATATATGTATGTATGTTTTAGAGTGAAATAAATTGAATATAATAAATCTATTTAAAAAAAAGAGTAAATTTTTTTACTTGCCAGTTCTTGTGCTTTTGAATATTTAAACAACGGCCAGTCCAAAAAGATTTGTTGAAGACTAGGGTCATTATTTTTGTCAATCATATCCCTACGTAGTCTAACTGTTTCAATCCATTGCTTTAAAACGATTTCCCAGTTCCGGTTGTGTTTAAGCTGGTTACAAATGCTTAGCAGCTCAACCTCGCTTAAAGAATCTATATATGTAAATGTTCAAAATGTCGTTCAGTAAAAATAGAGTTATAGCCAATTTAAATCAATACAAAAAGTAAAATTTATATAGCATCCCGCTTAGAAAATAGAGAAACTCAAGTTTTCTCTTTAAATCAATATAGTGGCAACAATGGTCTATGGTCAAAAGCTTGGACTTCCTAAAAAATACTCTTACAATGGCTTCCCCATCTTCATATTAAATTCACATAGGAGCAATGACTTATTTTACTGAACTGTTATTATGATTCAAATTTTGTTTAAAAATTGGATAGTTCAATTTGTGTTTTAATTAGATAAAAGTAAATTGCAATGAATAGATTAACAATATCCAAGAAAAAGAATATTTAGGCTGGTATTCACCAAGCGTTCATAACTTATGAGCGCTCATAACTCAAAAAATTCCCCATCATAAGGTCATGAAAGGGACATTTTTATTAGTTAATGAGGGAAGATTTTTTTAAGTTATGAGCGCTCATAAGTTATGAGCGCTCGGTGAATACCGGCCTTAATGGACTATCGAATAACTTCCCTATAAATGTATACATAAAACACACACCTTTGTTTATATCTTCCTCGACAACATCTGAGAGTTTGTTTTTTTTGGAATCGAAAGTGCACTCATCAACATTCAATTTTTTTATTGCCCTTCTTTGTCCTCTATATCTGTCATATAGTTTGCCTTTTGGAGGAGCTCTGTGTACACCTGCTACAAAGTAGGTTGCCTGTATTGGAATCAACCACATTATGAGAAAAAAGAAAACTTCGAAATTTTGAAATTGTTAACTTACTTTTTGCTCCGACGGAAAAATGTTAACAATTTGTTCTGCAAGCTTAGCACAACCCTTGACAGAAAGAGTTTTATTGTTTTCGGTATAGTGATGAATAATTTTGCGGACAATATTGGTTCGATCTTCTGGTCTTAAGCATTGGCTTTTCTTGTAGTTAATAATTAATGCTTTACCCTGCTCAGTTTTGTTTAACAAGTCAAAAACAACTGTCTAAATCATAAAAATTAAAATATTTTATTTAGGAGGAAATGATTAATATCAAAGACTGCAGTTACCAAGATGTCGCATCTCAAAAAAAATTTTTGCTGACAATTTTTATATGGCGTGTTCTAATATTGGGACCCATCCTCAGAGCTTTTGCTTTTTTTATGGGATTTCTAAGGACAAAAAAGCAGAATGTGTCACTGTGTGTTGTACCTCATTTTAAAAGCGCTGAGAGAATTGTTGAAAATCTCAGAAAAAAGCAAAAGTGCGGGTTCTAACATTGGAACCCGCTTTTTTAAATAAAAAATTTGTATGAGATGCGACATCTTGGTAACTAATTAGTCTTTGTTAATATTTTGTAAGGCTTGTAATAAAATGTACAAATGGGCCGTTTTTAATTGCTTATACATATTTTTTTTGTACCTTTCAGTCATTTTTATTTTTTATTTTAAAAACTCTTCCTCGATTTAAGTTTACGAAACTTTCCGAGTTATAGTCTCGACAAAAAAAAAAAGCGTTGCTCAATATCGTTTAAAAAAGTCTGCACGGATGGGATTATATCACCATCATCAATTTCAAACAAAAAAAATTGGATAAATGTCGACACCGAGAGACATTCGGCCTTATCACATGCCCCGTCGGAGAAGTTCCGAATTACGAATGGCAAAAAAAAAGTGTCATAGCTCGCTTCCAAGCAAAAATTTTTGTAACGAAACTTGAAATGGGTGAAAAGTTATATCACTAGCCCCGAATTCGGTGGCAATATTTTAGTTACGACGGAAGCAATGTTACTTTTTTTTTGCCATTCGTAGTTAAGAACTTCTCCGACGGGGCCTGTGATAAGGCCGATTGTGTGGGATATTGGATGTTTAAAACGTAAGTCATTTTTAAATATAAATCAATGCGCTCAAGATATGAATTCCATTGATATTTAACATTGTCTAATGCTATATAAAAATATTTAAAATTAAACCTTTCGCCGACAACAATGATAAGCGGCTGCAGGCTAACTTTGTTTTGTAGGCACTCCTCTCTTTTCTGATTTAAAACGCTATCAATATCGCCTGCCTATTTGATTTTCAATGTGAATGCTGACAAGGAGTCATCGATGATTTCAGGTTTTGTGGATACATAAAAAAAAAATACTTTGCAGGTACTGCACTAAAACCATGATATTACTCCAAGTATGAAATTTTTGTCTATTTATTTTTTATTTAAATTGGGATATAAAAATAGTTAATGGACGTAATTTATGACTGGGGAACGTTTAAATCATTAAAGTAGAGCTTCTAGAATTAAAGTTACGACGCTTAACAATTTATGTTTAAGAGAATTTCATTGAAAATTAGACGAATTTTGTATAAGTCCTGGTTTGAACTGGATTTAATTTCAAGAATTCTTAATATATTTTGATGATTTAAACGGCTCCCAGTTGCAATTTAATCCATGTTAAGATTTATAAAAAAAAAAGTTGCGCTTGGATAAAAAATAAAAAAAAAGTCATACAAAAGTGACTTATTCACTTTGCAGGTACTGCACTGAAACCATGATATTACTCCAAGTATGAAATTTTTGTCTATTTATTTTTTTATTTAAATTGGGATATAAAAATAGTTAATGGACGTAATTTATGACTGGGGAACGTTTAAATCATTAAAGTAGAGCTTCTAGAATTAAAGTTACGACGCTTAACAATTTATGTTTAAGAGAATTTCATTGAAAATTAGACGAATTTTGTATAAGTCCTGGTTTGAACTGGATTTAATTTCAAGAATTCTTAATATATTTTGATGATTTAAACGGCTCCCAGTTGCAATTTAATCCATGTTAAGATTTATAAAAAAAAAGTTGCGCTTGGATAAAAAATAAAAAAAAAGTCATACAAAAGTTACTTATTCACTTTGCAGGTACTGCACTGAAACCATGATATTACCCCAAGTATGAAACTTTTTTCTATTTATTTTGATTTGGATATAGAAACAGTCAGTGTAATTATGTGTTTTGGTTAGTTTTAATGTACTCACATCATTTTCTGAAGCATTGCTATTTGAAGATTGGCTACAGGTCGGACTATTTTCATAAATCCAAGAGGCTATTGATTCATTTGTTATTGTAGTCTGGGAACTCAGATTTGAAATACCCTATAGAAAGGAGATAGGAATATAGATTTTTATTAAAAGTTCGATCAAAATTGAGACTTACGTTCGCATTTTGCCACATTCCAAGTCTGTGCTCAAAAATAATTCTTGTATTAAAGTTGTCAAATCCCTCAAACAGCTTATCAATGTGATGTTTTTGAATGTATTTCAGACCTTCTACAGTTATGTTTTTGCCTATTAATATTATCAAGAAATTCACATTATAAGTATTCAATGGGTGAAAATATGAATTTTTATTAGTTTTACCTCTTAAAAAAGCATAAAGTTCATCATATAAATTAAAGGATTTTAGTAGATCAACTAGCTCATGATTTTCTTGAGATATTTGGAGCGGTGAACTTAAAATACCATCATTTGTTTCTTGAAATGTTTGTGAATTCATATTTACGCAATTTAAGCGTCCTGTTGAATCAAGCACAAAAATTGTTTGTTTGTTGATCATAAGTTCAGAATCATTGCTTAAATCTAAATTCTGCGCTGATGTGATGTTTTCAATGGATACAATTGGGTCATTTGTAGTTTTATTTAAGTCTTGAAATTTGATTAAATCTTGCCCAATTTGTGAATTCATTATGTATGAAGGATGTTAAATGTTCGCTTAAAAAAAGTGTTTTCTAATTCTACGAATGAAAGTACTGCCACAAAAGATCTGGTGTGCATTAACTGGTGGTCCGTCGAATTCCTCGATTGACTTGATTGATAATTGACTTGAACGTACTGTTGAAAGTATTTCATAAGATAAATAGTGGTCATTAAATGTTGTTGAGATCTCTTCACATATTATATAAACCTCAGAATTTTTATTAATAACGATTCTATTGATTAAATAAAATATAACATCTGTACCATTGCCAACGGATAAATAATGACCTTTCTTATACACCGTGCCTAGCAAGACAATTTTTTCATAATGTTTTGAATCTTCGTTCAAAATAGTGGAATTTAAACAAGAAAGATTTTGTTCAACATTACTATTAGATCATGATGTGAATATTGGAGATGGTCTTCGTTATGTTGGAGAATCCTATAAGCAAATTTGAGCTGAAATTTTCTTGCAACAGACAGTAAAATGTTTTTCCGACTGTGGGTAACTCTCGCATAGGATTTGAGCTCTTGGTGTTTAGCTTCAAATAAGAACGACCAATAATATTTCGGGAGTCCAGAGTAACGTATAATTCGTGGGTAGTGTACCAAATGATGGTGTTTTGGTTTTAACGAGTCACCAAATAATGTTTGATATAAGAGATTGTGATTTTCTACAAGCAATTCTAGGTCATGTAATGTAGCATCGCTATACCGCGGAAGAATCAAAATGTCGAGTATTTTAGTAAAAATTTGTACAAATTCCCATACTTTATCATTCACTGGAATTAAATGACCAATAATCAAAGGAATGTGATGAACGAATGTCCACATTTCTCGTGCCGTTGCGTTTAATCTCCTACGTTTTATGTGTGCTGCAGTGATATCTTTGAACAAATTCCCTTTTTCGGTATCGCCATAAGAAAAAGTAGTTTTGAGAGCATTTAATTCTTCCAATGTAAATATTTTATTTTTAATATAGTGTTCTATAACATGTGTAAGGTTGTAATGTGCAACACCCTCAAACACATCATGCATAACATCAACCGAAAAATTATTAACGACATGAAAAGATGGAATGGTATTTAAAATTGAGTCCTTATACACTCCTGTAGAATTAAAATCAGCCGATAGATTTTCCTGGTAGTTTTCTATTGTACGTACTTTCGTAAGGTCTTCTTTACACATTTTTTTGGTCAGGTTACTTGATGAAGTGCAAAATCTACAATAGTGGTTTGCAGAAAAAGATTTACTAAAGTCTAATATCTGATTGAGACCTAAGTTGTCTCCTAAGATTATACCAACTATAAAGCGTATAGATGTTTTTTCATTATTCAAAGTGATTTCAATTCCTTCTTGTTCTAATGAAATAATTTCTTGAACAAGATTATTAAGCGTCAAGTCATTTCCATACATTTTTACATCTTCTGCTTTTATTAAGGAAGCTATATGAATATCATTGACCTTGTAGGAATTTTCAAAAATAGGGATTGAAAAGTATACACCTGTTATTTTATGTACACCAGCATGTGAGCCTAGGGGATTATTTATTTCAAAATCATCTGTATAAATGAAGTATGGAACTACATTTTTAGTATTATACATTTTTCGTTTTTGCTGCCATAGTTTACCATTTGTGAAATGTCCTTTATTTGAAGTATTTGTTGAAGATAAGTAATCAGTAAGTACCTTTTGATTTTCTTGTTTTTCCAATATTTTTCGAAATTGGAATTTTAAGTTCATTATTATACCTTTATCAACCTTCTCATCTAAAGTGCTCTGTCCATCCCTCATAACGTTTGCAATTTCCCTATTTATATCAAATTCTATAGGTTCCTGATATAAGTCACGGTTTTCCAACCACTTTTTTAGTTTGTACTCAGAATCTACTTCTTTAAATATCCCTTTGTACTCCTGAACAATTGATTTTATTTTTTGTTTGTCACCTTCACACATGGTAGAAGCTAAGTCACTTATATTTTCCAATAGAGGTAATAAAATTAACTTTTCAATTTCCTGTTGTATCTTATTAACATCTTTTCGCGAAAAATTATTGTTATTGTGAAGACTCAGAATAAATTGTACAAGACTGTCTTCGAAAGCCATTTTTGGGTTTATGAGCTCAATTGATGGTCTAGGTGTTTGAACATCTTCAGGATCGAAATTAACTTTGGAAAACTGCTCTAAAGCAATTGGTATGGATGAGTCATTATTTTTTTTGCCACTTTCCATCTCATCATTATTACATAACTCCTTCAAATGAATAGCTAAATGTCTTTTATATGATGACATTCCTTGAAATACTTGACCACCACTACAACAACAAATGAATCAATAGCATCTTGGATTTATGAAAATAGTCCGACCTGTATATTAAACCGTGCGTTATTTTTAGATCAAGCTCTTAGGTAGAAAATTTATTTGGAAATAATTTAAAAAAAAATCCCCTCATTTTTTCAGATTTGTATTTTGACCCCTGACACCCCCTGTAGGCGCTTGAAGTTTCTTATGGGAAATACCTACATAGGATATTTTGTATGTTTCAGAATAAGAAGTTTTTTATTTATACTTATAATCACCAATTTCAGAGTTTTATTTATCGTTATCCTCAGAATACTCGAAAAAAAATTCGAAATAGTTTGTATCGACTTGGAATTAAGTCTCCTTTCGAGGACATTTTTTTTTTTAAACCGTTTATTTTAAAATGTTATTTATGGTCACGAAACTCGACTTTTAAGTCAAGTTTCGTGACCTCGGAGTACCATTAATAACGGTTTAAATTTATTTTGTTTTAATTTCTTCGAAAGAAGACTTAATTCCAAGTCGATTCAAACTATTTCGAATTTTTTTCGAGTATACTGAGGATAGCGATAAATAAAACTCTGAAATTGGTGATTATAAGTATAAATAAAAAACTTCTTATTCTGAAACATACAAAATATCCTATGTAGGTATTTCCCATAAGAAACTTCAAGCGCCTACAGGGGGTGTCAGGGGTCAAATACAAATCTGAAAAAATGAGGGGATTTTTTTTAAAATTATTTCCAAATAAATTTTCTACCTAAGAGCTTGATCCAAAAATAACGCACGGTTTAATATACAGGTCGGACTATTTTCATAAATCCAAGATGCTATTGATTCATTTGTTGTTGTAGTGTGGGAACTCAGATTTGAAAAACCCTATAGAAAGGAGATAGGAATATAGATTTTTATTAAAAGTTCGATCAAAATTGAGACTTACTTTCGCATTTTGCCACATTCCAAGTCTCTGCTCAAAATAATTCTTGTATTAAAGTTGTCAAATCCCTCAAACAGCTTATCAATGTGATGTTTTTGAATATATTTAAGACCTTCTACAGTTATGTTTTTGCCTATTAATATTATCAAGAAATTAACATTATAAGTATTCAATGGGTGAAAATATGAATTTTTATTAGTTTTACCTCTTAAAAAAGCATAAAGTTCATCATATAAATTAAAGAATTTTGGTTTGTGAATTGATATTTACGCAATTAAAGCGTCCTGTTGAATCAACCACATAAATTGTTTGTTTGTTGATCATAAGTTCAGTATCATTGCTTAAATCTAAATTCTGCGCTGATGTGATGTTTTCAATGGATACATTTGTGACATTTGTAGGTTTATTTAAGTCTTGAAATTTGATTAAATCTTGCCCAATTTGTGAATTCATTATGTATGAAGGATGTTAAATGTTCGCTTAAAAAAAAGTGTTTTCTAAGAAATTCACATAATAGCCGTGTTTTATGAACAATTGATAGCAACTCAGCAAAATTTTTACACACAAACAAAACAAATAAATTTATTTTCACTTTTTGTTTTGCTTAGAAACAATAAAAAAGTTTTTATAATCACTTTTTGCAGTGGCCTCAATCAAGTGACGCAAGTTTTTATAACCTTTTTCGGAGTTCATTAGAGGAATCCGCATTGTTTCTATGAATTTTAATAGTTTCCGTTTAATTTTATGTTCTTGTTTTTATAAAATTTGTATGGAGGTTCTTACTCACAGGTAAAAAAAATTATTCCAACAAAAATAATCGCAAAAAAGATTAGAAAAAGAGTGGCCGAAAACAAGTGACGCGTAGTGTATGTACATATATTATAAAATTGGAGGGAAAATCACGTTATATTTAAGGCAGATTTACCTAAGAGATTTGGTAGGGTAAGTTCACGCAACTGATTTATACACTGCGTGTCACTTGTTTGAGGTCAATCTTTTCGCAATTTTTGTTAAAACAACTTTTTGGGGTAAAAGTTTTTGCCTGTGGTATGTACAATATTTCCTTACACAAGAACGTCAAATTGAATGGGGTAGTGAGAAAATGTTTTACACAAAATTCGGATTCTGCTAATGAACTCCAAAAGGGGGTATGAAAAGTTGTGTAACTTCATTGAGGCAAGTGCAAATATTGCGCTCAAAAAGCTTACAAGTTGACTGAAGATACTTTTACGTTTGAATTTCAGATTTAACAAAAGACAAAGAAAAAACAAACCTTGTTTTTTTCATGTGAAAACACAACGTTCTTATCGTTTTCCCAATAGCGAAATGAACTCTGATAAAATATATTCGCAATCTTAAAATATAAATGAAATGAAAATTTGTTTTTACAGCTGGGTCTGATAATCATTTTAACCGTCATAAATCTGATTTCAAACCCATTTTTGAAGTAATTTATATAGAGTTGTATAGTGAAATTAGAGGCAAACCGCAGTTTTAACAGTATTTTGGGGATTTTTCCTTTGCGTTTTTTCTTATTTTGTATGATAGTTTTAGGTATATACCAATCAGTGGCATCAGTTTTTTAAACGGGAAGACGAAGCAAATATTAAATAAAGCGTATTTTCCCGAGATTTTAAGATATAAATCTTAAATATCCGACTATTAGAAACCAAGTTACACGCTCTTTGCTCCAGCCATATCACTTTTTAGTAATATTTCAAACAAAGTAGCAAAAATAAAACGAAAAAAGGTACTTGATTCTTTTCATAATTAAAAAATACAAGACTTTAATAATATACTAGATACCCAACTCATCCTTTTTTGTATGAAGAGAAAGTGAAGCTTTGTTACCATTTCATAGGCAAAAACACCAATTATGTAAAAAAACATTCGGTGTTTTTTAGAAATAATTGTTTTTATCTTGGGATGTAAAGAAGATAGAAAAATGATATTGGTATCAAATAAAAGATGGTAAAAATATCTTTTAAACATAAGCAAAATAATATTCCTTTATTTTATGCATTTCAAGATATTAAGATTCAAATTCTTTATAGTTTCATTTGCTTGGACTGAATTTTGAACACTGAAAAATTCTTGAAAAATTCAATGTTCTCATATACTTTTTTTGGCACCATTATAAAGGTTAATTAGACACCTTTCATTTAATATATAATTTAGTGTCATATATCAAATAATTTCTTAACTATACACAAAAATCCCCAAAAATCCACATTAATATTATATAATTCTCATTTTCTATTACCTTATTATTATTATTATTTACCTAAGAAAATCGTTATATTTAAGGCAAATTTACTTAAGAGCTTGGGTGTACCTTATTAAATTTGAGGGAAAATCATGCTATATTTAAGGCAAATTTACCTTAGCGCTTGGGTAAAGTTACGTTATACAATTGGAGGGAAAATCATGTTATATATAAGGCAAATTTACCTTAGCACTTGTGTGAAGTTATGTTTTACAATTGTTATATTTAAGGTAAATTTACCTTAGCGCTTGGGTAAAGTTGCGTTATACAATTGGAGGGAAAATCACGTTATATTTAAGGTAAATTTGCCTAAGCGCTTGGGTGTACCTTATAAAATTTGAGGGAAAATCATGTTATATTTAAGGCAAATTTACCTTAGCGCTTGGGTAAAGTTACGTTATACAATTGGAGGGAAAATCATGTTATATATAAGGCAAATTTACCTTAGCACTTGTGTGAAGTTATGTTTTACAATTGTTATATTTAAGGTAAATTTACCTTAGCGCTTGGGTAAAGTTGCGTTATACAATTGGAGGGAAAATCACGTTATATTTAAGGTAAATTTGCCTAAGCGCTTGGGTGTACCTTATAAAATTTGAGGGAAAATCATGTTATATTTAAGGCAAATTTACCTTAGCGCTTGGGTAAAGTTACGTTATACAATTGGAGGGAAAATCATGTTATATATAAGGCAAATTTACCTTAGCACTTGTGTGAAGTTATGTTCTACAATTGTTATATTTAAGGTAAATTTACCTTAGCGCTTGGGTAAAGTTACGTTATACAATTGGAGGGAAAATCACGTTATATTTAAGGTAAATTTGCCTAAGCGCTTGGGTGT